>JAJMIF010000006.1:83185-277128 GCA_030583505.1 Sugiyamaella castrensis | reverse complement strand
GGGGGTTGACCCACTGTGCACAGCAGGTTGTTTTCATTCAATTTTTCCCATGGGGTTTTTATAGTAGTGGAGCATCAGGATTCTTAAGCAAACCGAATTTAGTGAAGGCTTATCCTCTAGGGATAGTTAAATAAGATATATTAGTGTCGCTGGCTATAGATAGCTTACATAGACAATAAATGATTATCAATCAATCAATCATTGGAGAATTGTTTGCGAATTAGTTTAGATAATAAAGAGTTATTAGGGACGGGGAGAGAAATTAAGGCGATAGTGAGATTTATTAGAAATATGTTTAAACCATCAAATTAGGGAAAAAATTAATGTTTGTTTTTGTTTCTAAACTTAAGAAGGTTGGGGGTTGACCCACTGTACAGAGCAGGTTGTTTTCATTCAATTTTTCCCATGCAGTTTTTATAGTAGTGGAGCATCAGGATTCTTAAGCAAACCGCGAATTTAGTGAATGATTATTCTCTAGGGATAGTTAAATAAGATATATCAGTGTCGCTGGCTATAGATAGCTTACATAGACAACAAATGATTATCAATCAATCAATCAATTATCAATCAATCAATCTGGATGTGATCCAGCTGGCTATAGATAGCCTACATAAACAATAAATGATTATTAATCAGGCAGATTTTTATGTACCTTTGGAATCAAATGAAAATATTCTCGACGAGATTACTATAATATTGGATCTGGAATATAATTAACCTTTTCATAAGGCCCACAGGACATTTGTCGCTGGATTTCTTCCATATACCATCTTATAGATATAATACTCAACCCCAAGTTTTTATCAGTAGATTTGATCTTGATTAGATTTGCACGTGTACTATTCCAAGAGAGTAACAAGATCCTGTAAGCATCGAGCTTGGTAAGATCGCTTTGAAAGAACAAATTTTGCTGAAGGTAAGCTCAAAAACAGCTATTGAAGCCGAAAAATCCCTGGATGATACCCTCCAGGATACGGAACTTGATGGACAATTTATTCCTGGAAACCGTACTACGGGATCTGGATACTATGCCCTGTATCAAAATCTTTATAAATTTCTTGGTCAAGACTTAGGTTTTAACAAGAGAGTGAAATCTGATAAGGCCAGCTGCATGTTTAACGCATAAAACCCTGCATTGAATCTTTGGTCGTATTTGTATTATGACTGAGATTTCAGTGCCACAAGTAGTCAACAAACAGAGTGTAATAGGGTATGATACTTAATACAATGCATGCAGAGATGCTAGGAGATATCAAATAACGTTAATGGTTATATCAGGATAAGACGGACTAACGCCGATACAATGGATAAGAATATAAGAATATATAATATAGATATAAGATTTAAGATATAAGATATAAGATATAAGATATAAGATATAAGATATAAGATATAAGATATAAGATATAAGATATAAGATATAAGATATAAGATATAAGATATAAGATATAAAATATAAGATATAAGATATAAGATAAAGTTGCTAGTTGAAAGAAAGGAAGAAAAATAAACGATAGACCAGAAGTAAAATACCCGGTAATAGAATAAAAGTTAATTGACTTCGTCACAATCACGGGATAAACAAGGCCAACGCGCGCGCCGCAGCCGGCCGCAGCAGCCTCCTCATATTTTTATTTAGCCACTTTCGTAGGCGACCAACAAAAGCTTCCTTTTCTTAACTCCTCTTCTCTCAACTTTTTTTGTTACCATTCTATTTACCTAATTTTATAGCAATTTGTTTTATAAACAAGGTTTATTTGTTTCACACGTTTGCACAATGTCAATGTCTGATGAACTACCCATCAAAATCGCTGGCAATGACCATTTTCAAAAATTAGCTAAAAGACGTCTATTGGCAGCTATTGTTTTGACTATGGCTCTTAGTCAAGCACCTTATATCACTTCTAATCCTATTGTTTTGAAAACTGTTGGTGTTATCCAACAGCCATTGTTTTTCTATTTATGTTGGTCATTTTATCAATTTATTGAGGTTAAACGTTGGAGATTTGGTTGGGCTTTATTTTATCGAATCCTCGCTCTTCTTCTTTGGATCCCCACAGTAATTGTTTATTCTTCAATTCTTTTTATTTTATATGTGAACAATCACTATTGCTCAAAATTCGGACAAGGCAGCAAAATCCATGTACCTGCAGAAGACGAAGGTGTTGCCAATGTTGCCAATGTTACCAATGGACGTCATCATCATAAGGTTGTACAAATGATGCATGCTTGTCATAAAATGCAACAAGCTATTCCTATGACACAAATTCAAAGTAACGTTGTATTTCTGGTTATTCAACTTATTGTTAGTGTTGTTGTATTGGGATGTTTTGCTTTGGAGATGTTCCGTTTCTTACGAAGAAGACGTGAATACAAGCTAGCTGTTACTAATGCTACAAATGAAGCTGCCCCTATTAAGGGAACTGTTGCTTTAGCCGAACAAGAGGATCAGGATAATGAGGCCGCTCCTTTTATCTCTATCATTGAAAAGGTTTAATTGACTCTGTGGTGTTGTCCAGATTCTATCTCTTATCTAATATTGAAACTCCACACTATGATATAATTTTTTTTCTCTGAATTACTATCATTTTTATTTTTATTATTTTTATTATTACTATTATTACTATTATTATTATTATTAGAGAAAACTATGTAATCAATTTATGGATTTAAAGGTGAAGTTCATAAAATCACACGCGTTGTGGTTTCACTTATATCTCCAGGCCTCTTCATTTCGGTGTGCTTAGGGTCTTTAGTAGATCTTAAGTTGTGCCTCTGCCTCTGACTGTCGATTCTCTGAACTGGACGAGGAGTGAAAGAGCAAATTCTGGGGCGGAGTCTCACATCGAGTGGCCAAATTAAACAACGAGATTCGCCGTCTCAGACACTGGTTCACTCCAGACTAGGCCCTCTCTTAACACTTGGACCCCCCGCTGATATCCACGATTTTCAAGTACTGATGAATATATATATATATTACTAAATGCAAATAAAAAATGATCCACTAAACTAGATTAGTTGCCAGTTACTTCTTTGAGAATTTCATTCAACACTGGCCGATTTCTAAGAGCTGTTTGGCCCAACATATTAATCTTCGGCGTACGCTCCTTCGTTGGCGAATTACTGTTGATCGCACCAGAAATCAACTTGCGGGGCGATTTTCGATAAATATGAGGTGACGATAAAATAAGTTGATACTTTGGAACATTATAAACCTCCGTACAATTTGTTGGCAGGTCATACATCCATCCATTACTCTGAATAAGCTGAATAAACTCATTCAAAACTTTAGCTGCTTCCAATGTCTTACGAGACCCTATAATTACAAGTTTGGTTTTTGCTCGAGTAAATGACACATTCAATCTTCTCCAATCCTTTAGCAAGTCTCCCACTTGACCTCGATCATTTGATCGAACCAAAGAAATAATAATACATTCTTTATCTCTACCCTGCGCCCTATCAGCGGTAAGAATCTCTAATCCTTTACTGCTGGCATGAGCGAGAGCATCATTGAGAATAACTAGCTGTGATCGGTAGACAGAGATGACTCCCATTGAATGTTCAGGTACACCACAATGACGGAATGCCTCCACCGTCTGGCGAACGATTTCAGCTTCTGTTTTATTCTGGATCCCATCAATTTTACTGGTTTCCAAAGCGGGAACGTTATCGGTATTCAAGAATAATACACTCGATCTAAAAAAAAAGTTAGCAAAATAAGACAAAAGATAAGAATACAAAGGCGAGAGAGACTTTTACTTACTCCTCTTTTATAACATTATCCAGCCAAGTATTTCTATTATCGTTGGGATCTTTCTTCCAATCATTAATGGCACGTCTGTTGGGTATTTTCAAACAACGACTGCCTACTAATTCGGAACCACATTTGAGCCTGCCATCATAAATAAGCTTATTGGATAAAAGCATAATATCTGAACACATGCGATACTGATGCTCTAAATTGACAACAGACTGAGGATGGTTTTCACACAAATATTTGAAAAGACTAACATCCAACCCCCCTTCCACAGCTTCTATATTTCGAACTAGTGGAGACAATTGATAATGATCGCCAACTAATACAAATTTATTTGCAAAACGGAGAGGTCCAACACATGACGGTAATGTAATCTGAGAAGCTTCATCAACTATACAATAGTCAAAGGTCTTTCTCTTAGCAAACAACCAATTGCCAATACCGAGACATGTTGTACCCACAACTGGTGGCTGCAAATAATACTTGTCGATTTCTTCTTCAGTTGTAGCCCTATAAGCATGAGAAGCAACATAAGGAACAATATCGGGATGAACCTTTGACACATGGCCTATTCGAAGCATATCAAATCCCTGGTTTCGGAGCTTGAGCATGATATTGTCAACGGCCGAATGAGTATGCGAAGCAATCAGGACTGTCTTATTCTGAGATACTAATGTCTTAACAATAGCTGCGATGGTAGTAGTTTTCCCTGTCCCAGGCATTCCCAAGATTAATGCATAATCCTTGGCGCGAAGAACTTTGTCAACAGCCCTTAGCTGATCCGAATTCAACTGTTCCCTCATAGACTGAAGGTAATTACTAGACAGGTTCTCTTGCTCAAATTGAGGGGAATCAAGATCAACAATCAACCTTCTACGCCTTTCATCTCCATCTTTAACAAAAAGTTGAAAAAGATTATTACGAACCAGGGCCATAGTAAAACCAAACTCATCTCTGTCGATTCTGAAAACGGACCGCCGCTTATCACTATCTTGCTGAGAGTTGTTCCCTTTATCAAGTATCATACTACAAAAAAGTTGATTATTCTCAGCATTAAACCCTGGCAATGGCTTGACAATATCCGTCAGTCTTTTATCCACAGTAATCTTGACTTGTCGATTATTGGCATACCGAAAATAACCCTTAGCCAAACATATATGACCTGATTCATCTGAAACTATAACAGGCTCTCCATTAACCAATTGCGAACCCTCACTATTAAGTTCTTGCTCTAGACCTTCTTCACGTTGCAGAATATATGTGAATCGGCTACTACCTTCGTGATTTAGTTTCGTCTCCTCAATTAATTCACTGATAACCATATGTCCATAACATCTACCATTCTTCTCTCGCATATTGCTGGTCATTGTCCACATCTCCTTCAAATACCTGTATATATCCGAGCTCTCTTTAGTGAGTAGATTATCCCATTTGTTAAAAAACTCGATATGCCCAGCTGTTAAATGCTCTGTATACAAATTCAAAAGTGATTCTACATCACCGACCGAGCTGCCTTCATCGGCCAGGTGATAGACAGCACATATATCGTTGCGAGCACAACCTTTACATTTATAGCTATCCTTGAGGATTGGTGGTAGACCGCGAGAAAACCCCCCAAGAAACCGTACAAGCTGGTTTCTTGCAGAGATGAGCTGTCTAATCTCGTCCCGTAGAGCAGGAATTCGTATCATCTCATTACGACTGGAGTAGTACAAAACACCACAGGATACGTCGATGTCATAGCGATCCGAAAGCAGAAGAGTATAAAGAGTAGTCTGAGCTCGGTGAGTGATTGATTTGGTGGATTTAGAAGTTTTCAGCTCCAGAGGAACAAGGTATTTACCAGAATGATTCAATCCTATTTTGATGTTAGCTTCTACAGTAGCGTCGATTTTACCCTTGAGACCGAACATTGGAGACCATATTTCCTCTTCAATATCAATCACTTTGCTTATAGAAAGGGCGGTATTTCCTTGACCTCCAGTACCTCTATGATTCTCTATAACTGAATTGGACAAAGGGCTCTCACGAAGATATGTTGACTGCCACCGCCGTAAATTGGGAATAATATTTTCAAGCTCTACTACAGCTTCTTCAGTAGACATTCCAGCCAGAGCCAATTCTTCTAAGTAGGTATCATGAACTAAAGTATTTATGCGGTCATGAATATAATCGATGCTGAAATCAGAAGTAACTAAACAGTTCTGAAATAGTTCATGGATCAAGCTTCCTAAAACAAGATACTTCGAAGTGTCAGAGGCAGTCCGTACTCTATCCCTAAGAATCACTTTTCTCTGACAATCAAATGAATCGGCAACATTAGTACAAGTGACCAGCGTATCAGGAAGCAAAACGAGCAGGTTGTTATCGTTGTCAACGACGACTACATTATTAGAATGTTCATGACAATCGCCGATAATGTGAATGATATCGCCTGGTTCCACTGGTGTTTCGGTCCACATTCCTTTTAGAATAATAGTTGTATTAGAGATAGCGGAATTCTCAGACGCATTGCATGAGGTATCAGAGGTTGTGTCAGAATTAGAAGAAGCTGACGATGCAGTTAAAACAACCTGTCTATTTAAAACATCACGCGAGACATGATCAACTCTATATCTATGCAGTCTAGGTCTGAGAATAGAAATGTTGAGCGACGGCTGGCTAGGGTCTTCGTTTCGAGATCGGACCAACTTTTCAGATTTAAAATCCCTTTTTATTGGTGATGAATGTTTGAGGATTTTGTTCGCTTCAATTTGGATGTGGTTTCTGATTTTCTTCTCTTCCAGGACTTTATCTAACAAATCCCAATCAATATCATCCTGATCACTACTACTGTCGTCATCCAAAGAAACGCGATGCGCAGGGATATTTTTAGTTCGATTCTGAAGCACCGCTTCTTCAAGTCGGTCTAATTCAGCAAGGTCAATATCATCATCATCATCATCATCATCATCATCATGATTTCCACTGAGATTCAATTCTGCCCCCTCGATGTCATTCTTCTTCGCTGTCTTTTTCGCTATCGCCTCTAATTCTAACTTTTCAAGTTCTTCCAAGTTGATATCCTCTTCGGAGTCATCTGACTTCAAAAATGGAACTATGCTGTGAGCCTTCATTGTATGTAGAGATATTGGCGTGGCCGACAGACGGCGAGAATTTGAATTGCTACAATTTACTTGACTTATGGGCTGGCATAAATCCTCACCATCAGTACGACCTAATTCAAGTTCATTTGCTTCTGCTAGACTGACTTGTAAAGATAATTCTGATTTAAATAGATTGATGGACGGAAATCCTCCAATGGCATGTTCATGTTGATTCTGCTGCGGCTTCAGCTTTTTAAATCCAACTTTAGCATCGGTCATAGATAGTGACCTCTGTAAATATCCAGGAGAATATAACTGTTGAATACGTTCTGGATCAGAAACACCCCTGGACTCAGGTCGACTGACGGAGGTTGCCATTCTAGATTCTCTACCCCATAAAGGCAAAACGTCTGACTCGATTCTTCGAAGTTTTTGAGCCCGACGCTCACCATTTGAAGAATCTCCTTTAAATGGATATGTTGCAACCGGTGAAGTAGGTATTAAAGATGAACGATATTTGTGCATCAGCTCCGTGGCAGGATCCGTGGTAGACTCGGTCGCAAGTCCGGTAGCATTCGTAAGGATCGGGTCGGAACCTACTCGTGTTGACCTGCTATATGATATACTTATGCCATTGGCTCCAATTGGTGATGATGATAGAGCATCCCAAGCTACAGAGTAATTGTCTACTTCATTATTCTCAACATTGCCATCATATGGGAGGGGAAGTTGAGGAGCCTCGTTTTCCCTTAATGATGACGACGCAGACATTGTGCCTCCCAATAATTTATTGTACGTCATATTCCATGAGGATAGTTTGTCTCTTTTGGAAGAATTGATTGACGACGACGACGATGAAATCTCATTCAAGGGTATCACAGACTGTCGCTCTTTAACATCTCTATCACCAATGACATCTTCAGTATTACCACTCGTTACACCTGGTGGTAAAGGTCCAAATGAGAATCGTGGAGGCATCTCAGATCAATAGAAAAACCTGACAACTAACAAAAGATTCTTTACATTGGCATTAGCGGCTGGTGGTGTTTGTTTACGGGAGTTGAAATCTCACTGGATTTTCCTGAACGGACGCGTCTTTGACACGCGCTTCGTGGATCTGAGCCGCATTTGCCTCATATGCCGCACGAAAGAAATAGTTTACGTAATCTTATATTGTTGCTGCTGTTTATTAACAACTTATTGGCTCCGATAATAAAATATAAAATAAAATATGTAATATTAACTAGGATTCCTAGGTACCAATTTATTAATATTATTATTATTATTATTATGTAATATTAACAAGATCGCCATCGGGTGCTTCGCACCAGGGACGGTCTCCGTCAAATCGCGTCTTTTCTCAAGGAATTTCCTTTGACACAGTATACTACTCTCAGACCCGTTTGGTAACCCTGCGCTGGTTGTTTTAATCCGTTTTTATTTTTTTACGGTTTTTTAGCGTTGGTTGTTTTTCCAGTGCCATAAAGCAAAGGTTCAGGAGTAGCATGCAGGAACCATATAGAATAGAGATCATCATGTAGAATTATATGTTAATACGGCGCCCCAACACAGTCCGGCTGAGCTTAGCTAAGTAAGCTAACTGTAGCTCTTCTTAGTCGTGGCTAGGATTCCTAGGTACCAATTTATTATTATTATTATTATTATTATGTAATATTAACTATACGGCGAATTTGATGTTATCGATAAAGAAATAATACAAGCTTTTACTACTAGATTACAGAAAGAGAAACCTCTTGTCACAAAATACAAACTATTTCGCTGAGAAATATATTCGGTATCATTTAGATGATCCATAGCTGGGAGACGCAGGTCTAGAGTGTGGTAGACAAACTTGAGTGCTATAGTAGGGCCCCGGCCTTAAACTATTGGTTAGATGTAGGGTGTGTGTTATTATTTAATAATTATTTTATATATTTTATACTTAATCAATATCGAAGATTAAAAAAAAAAAAATCTCAATTTATTATGTTCATTGTATTCAATGTATTGATTTATTTAATTATAATATACTAGTCGTCCTACCGTGTAAAAAAACGTGCACTACTAACAGACACTTCTAGGTCCTGGCTGAAGCATTGCCCGGAAACTTGCGGCAGGCAGCTAATGCGATGCCCCTTGACTTTAGCTGAACGAATGACTGGAGACCCATGGTCTGCAGCTATTGCGAAGTCTGTTGGCTCGAAACACGAACACTCCGAGTCGGATTTAGCTGTAGATGGGCCGGTAGACATGTATTGGCACAAATATATTAAGATCTAAAACGTCATATACACATATAAAAGCTGGAAAATAATAATCATAATCATCATAACATAAGAAAAAAAGAAACAAATACTTCAATCTAAATCTACAAATGTGGAAACCCGAACCAAATTAAACATTAGAGTCCAACTAAAGAATTAGTTTGTAACCATGGGCTCAAATGCACTGGATGCTGCCGGACGATGACTGTCAGCAAGTGACTTTGATTCAACGCCTTCTGTACGGCATAAAGGACACGAGTTGCGTCCAGTAAGTAACCATTGATCAATACATTCTCGGTGGAACATGTGTCCACATTTGTGCAATTTACGACACTCATCATCCAACTCATAGTTATTTAAACATACCAAACAGCGATCATCAGGGAGAGTCTGAACAAATCCGGGCCCCTCTCCGCCTACAATCAACACCCCTCCAGATGACGATATCTCCTCTTTAGTAGCCACAGGGGATTTAACTTGACCCAAGAAACTTTCAAGAATCAACAAATCCTCGTATGAGGGGTTATCAGTAAGTAAAGTGGGGGCTAACAGGATAGGATGGTTATCGGGATATGATCCTCCTACTACATAGACGATCCATGATTGTCGGTAAGATTCACGTCGAGCATGTGATGATGTATCGGTTCTATCGGCGATAGTAGCGGAAGACTCACCAATTCGGTGGGTAGATGGAGATGATGAAGAAGAGAAAATAGTAGGATTAATAGAGTCTTCAGACTGGCTGTCATGGTGATGATGATGATGATGATGATGATGATTATGAGGACCTTCAAATAAATTATCAACAATAGATTCTCCAATATTGTCGTTGCTGCTATTAGTACCAGATACTTGTCGCAAACTATCAAACAAATTTCGATACCTCGAGTCCGGTGGGGATAATGTAGCAATATCTGATGAACTGGATTCTGCTGGCGGTAACGTATCAGGACTATTGTGAAACCAAGCATCATCATCTGAATCATCTAAAATGACGGTTGTTGATCTGCGTGGTGTTCTAGATGAACTTGCTGATGCCTGTGATGACCGTCTAGTTTCACTGATTGTAGGAGACTGTGATTCATTTCGACGTCTAGCAGCCAGTGCATCTAACAAGGCTAATCCAACAGGTCCACCACTGCCTGAGCCAGTTAAGTCAGTAGGATCCTCATTGTTATCCACCGCACGAACTCCCACAATTAGAACTGGAACTAAACTACTTGTTGTACCAGTAGAACTTGGCGAAGGAGGAAATCGAAACATTCTAAAGAAGTTTTGTGGTCTCCGAGGCGTTGAACTAAGATCATCAGAAGAATCGCGATTACTATTGGCCTCCATAGCACTAGATAATTCCGACTCAAGTAATCCATTATTCAAACCATCTAAAAATCCATGGAAGCTGTTATCCACGTCACCCAAGTTGCTTGTTGTTTCTTCTCTTCGGGATCTTCCATAGACAAATCCCGTGTTACTACGACCAGGACCTACCAATGACCTGGCAGTAACAGTTGCAGCTACAGCTAAAAGTCGTGCAAGCATAGCTGCCTGGCCTTCAAAAGACGATGAATCAAGAGAGCCAGGTCTGGCATTTGAACGATCCCAAGTATTGTTAGTAGTGTGAGTGGAGTTTGTGTTTATCCTGTCACTAGCACTATTATTAGTGGTACTAGAAGAAGAACTGGCACTTGTCCCCAATCTACTACGAGAAGAGGTTGCATTATTAAGTAAAGATAGTGGAGAAGGAAGCGGAACAGGACTATCTCCTGTAGTACGTCGACTGCTCCGACGGTAAATTCCCGAACCAGGTGATAAGTCTTCAGAAGATGGCCATGGCGGCCAAAACGGGGTATCTGTTGCAGCTCCTGATAATGAGTTATTACTGTCACTGCTGATACTCCATCCCCTAGAAAGTGGATCGGTTACGGAAGATGATGGATTCAACGATGACAGATGAGATCTACGACGAACAATTCGACTAAGTCCACCTTGAGAAGGATGTATAAATGAGGAAGAAAGAGGCAGTGATGAAGGTGTTGCCCTTTGAGAAATTCTTTCGGAGCCAGTAATTTCAGAAACTTCAGAAATTCCAGATACACGGGAAAGACTGGGAATAGAGCCACTAGAACTGTCAGAACCACCAGAACCAAACAGAGCAGAACTAGCTGAATGGTTAGAACCACTAGAACCACCAGATCCGCTAGAACCGCTAGAACCACCAGATCCTCTAGAACCACCAGATCCGCTAGAACCACCAGATCCACCAGATAACGAACTCAACCAACCAGACGTAGGAGGCACCAATATAGTTGAGGGAGAAATTATGTCATGAGATGCAGAAGCAGCATACGTTGGCAACACATCACCAGTAATTACAGGTTCGGAAGATGTAATGTGATGAGGTGACTGTTGGTGAGATGATGATTCTGAATGAAATAAATCAGAAGGGCTATCATTTCTACTTTCATTGCTATATCCCATAACAGAATCCCGAATTTTCCGGAATGTATTTGATGCTCGATGACGGCGTTTGATTCTTGGAGGTGCCAAAGTTGAAGTAGATGAAAATGATGCAGAAGATGACAACGACGACGAAGAAATAGGAATATCTGTCGAGGTGGAGTTATTACTATCAGTTCTTCTCCTTCGACGAGAAAAAGGAGGCATATCGTAAGAAGTAGTAGATGCAGATGCAGGTGCAGAAGAAGAGGAAGACCGAGAACTACTATTACCAATAACCCAATCAGATACTAATTCAGAAGAGGCGACCGATGACTCGGATGAACCAGAAGATCTAGATGATTCGGAATTTCCAGATCGTTTTCTTAATCGACTACTAAGAGATGAAAGTACACTCTGTCTACGACTGGAATTATTTGATGAGACATTAGCCCCATCATTATGATTATCATCGCCAGTATCATGCCGCTGATCCCGCTCTTCGTGGCTATTACTGTTGTTGGGTGATATTGATGACGATGATGATGATGATGATGATAACGGTTCCATATCTTGATATGACAACAAGGACAAGGAATCTAATTCGTCACCAACTATATCAACTTGCTGAGTTTGTTGGGCCAACTCTGGCGATACGATTACTGTCGACTCGATTGGTAATGTTGACTGATCTTCTTCCCCAAAATACTCTAGAGCTGAATGATAGCTTTCAAAACTACTGCTATCAGATAAATCAGCCGACTCAGGTATTTGAATAGTTGGAACAGTTGTAAGAGAATAGGTAGATGGAATAGTTGGATCAGAAAATCGATTTGCCATTCCCTGATTAATATATCGATAATGCTGCTTTGGTGATAATAGTTGGGGGTAAGGACAGAGATATAATTAGCTTATTGGAGAGAAGAGAACCGTCTAAATAAGAGTGCGGCGCTGCAAGATAGGCGGCGATGAAAGCCGTTAAGCCGCACCTTCGTTTTATAGTGAGTCCCTTGCAGGAGAGAAGAGAGGCAACGGAAACAGTCCTGTCTGCTTATAAATTCGGAGCAACAACTATATGATAGTAGTTAATAGTCGATAGTCGATAGTCGATAGTTAATAGTTAATAGTTAATAGTTGATAGTTAATAGTTGATAGTTAATAGTTGATAGTTAATAGTTGATAGTTAATAGTTGATAGTTAATAGTCGATAGTTAATAGCCAATAGTCAACAGTCAATAGTTAATAGTCAATAGTCAATAGTCAATAGTCAATAGTTAATAGTTAGTGGTAGATATTGGTCAAGAATTGTCAGGGAGCTGAAACTCTGCACTGATTTATCAGTGTAATCGGCTCTTATCGGGTGTTATAAAACCAACAAAGTGAACGCAGAATATGAAGTTGATGACGAGGATATATATTTATATAAATCCAATGAAACTTAATAAAAGCTGATGACTTTTCAATGGTCGTTATGTTTCCCGTCCGACTTGTAGTAACTGGAATAATAGTGTAGAAGTTCTATTTGTCAGTAACAATAGTAACCTCTAGTAAGCCAAATTAACACCTGCCCCTAGTCCATACTATATTCTTCGTACGCAAATAAAACGAATTCAAATCCAAACCCAAAACAAAACAAATATGATCTAAGACGGAAGCAAATTTTATCTCCTACTACAACTTACAAGCGCAAATATCACACCGAGTTAACTATATTATACAACTATTCAGATGTTATAAACAATCTGATAGTAATTAATCCTCTTAAAACGTTTACGTATTACTTCTGAAAAATATAAATAGACTCTCCCTTTGTATCAAAAGCTAATAATCAGTTAGGCAATAAGTTCAAAAAAGTAGAGATGAAGAAGCCAAAACGGAGGTGTTTCATATCATTCGAACTTAATTGAACGTTCGATATCGATCGATCATCCAAACAAATCTCACGTGACAAACAAAATCGATCGGCATAGGAGAAGACGAGAACGCACTGAACACACTGAACACACTGAACACACTGAACACACTGAACACAAACACACTCCATGGAGAACATAGCACAGACTTCCTAGTTCCAAAGTTATATTAACTTACAAAAATGACTGTAATGTGATAATTGTGATAATTGTGATCCCCGTAGCACACCATCCACATATGTTTTTAGTCACTTGCTGTTAATATCTTTTAGCCGTAATCCTAGTCCCCTTGCTCTCGCTGCGCTCGCGGACCAAGTACTTGCGTAATGAGCATAGCCAGAGTCAGGGGCCCGAAGCTCCTGCTCCCTAAGGGATCATTCCTTCCAATCACAGGAGGTGCCTAGTCTTGTGGAGATACGAATCTGAGAGTCTGAGATTCCCTGTCTCGGCCCCCACATTACCATGTCTGACCCGGATAACTAAGATATTACATAATCATTGGCTGACTTTGATTACACACACGCACGCGGTACCGACGTCGTACTCGTACAGTGTAGCTACAAAACTTTTCAACATAACCTAACCTCGGTCTGCCATACGCCCTCGCCCTGACAAATATTAAACACGCAGTTCCGTTCTGTTCTAATAAACTGATTTTCAAGGATTCTTCAACCATTGTATATATCAGTGTATATGTTGGTTGGTCTCGATAGTTTCTGCAAACTGTATTGATTTCATATATAGAGATAAGTTTTTCTCATGATATCAACTGGAAGAGTGCTGGCGACAACAACGTCAAGAACTACTACTGTAAAAGTATCTGGTATCAGAGCTGCCAGATCTAGTAGTAGTAGAACGTTAGCCGGTGGATTAGGTGGAAGAAGCTATGTCAATAATAACGGTTCAGAGTTAGCATTCCCTTTTTGTTCTCAGCATCGACGTTATTCTGTTAAAACTATTGGCGGATCGGTTTTCAATTTTATTCGTGATACTCTTGGATTTGATCCTCCTCCTCCAGAGGGATTCCCAACTCCTGAAAATAGATTTCATCCATGGGATTCATCTCCATCTCAAGATATTCGTACTAGAGCTGCGTTTATTCGAGCAAGAGCTAAATGCCCTGTAACTGGTAAAAATATCAATTTCACATGTCCATTATCGGGTATCCCAACTCATCACTCAGAAGAAGCATGGAGAAATGATAAAGTCTATCATGAAAAGGAATTATGGAAAATCCTCCGTAAAGTAAATACTTATGAACACGATCTTCGAAGTGGACGAGAGTTCCCTGAATTTGATTTCCCAGGAAAACAACAATCGGAAGCAGCTGTTAATTTTTTAAATTGGGATACTTTCTTATATACTCGTCAATTTTATTCAATGGATTCAGAATTCCATCTAGCGGCTGTAACTAAAATGTTAAGTTATCCAATAACGATGGCTAGTATCCTTCATCAATATTCACCTTATAAACTTAAACCACATGGTCCATTAACCTTGGAAGGATTGAAATCTTTGGCTGCACTTCGATATACATTATTTCCTCAAGATCGTACAAGATCATGGCAAGATCGACCATTAAGATTTTTCATATTGGGTGCTAGAGCAGAATCACAATTACCCCCTCATGCTTGGAAGCAATTATCTTATTTACTTCCTGATAGTAATTTTGAATTGATTTTCATTGGACCAGAAGCTGTTTTTGATCGTCAAAAGAGACTTTATGATACAAATAATAAGAAAATCACTCGAAGAATTGATCATCAGATGTCTTTAACATTTTATACTGATTATTTCCATATTTTAAATGATATGCAGGATTTCATGCCTTATGATCCTTATTTGGATTGCTTTTTCTTATTCCACCCGGGTTTGGGTGCTCCCGAGGCAATGAATCAATGGGAAAAATCTGTTCCTGGATTATTAGAAAGTAAATGTGCAGTTTTTGTTACTGGTTTCCATGAAGGTGATAGTCAGAGAGATTGGAATTGGCTGCATGAAAAATTTGGAGATAAAATGGATGTTCTATTAGAGCCTTCAAAAAATATCTTTGGAAGTACAAAATGGGAGCTTAATGATTTAAATCCTTCTGAAGTTTATCAATTCAACCAACAGTTGTTTGGATTCCGTGGTAAGCGATATCATGCTATTCGACAGTGATAACTGTATATAGGATAAAACAAAAGTAACTTTGTGTATATAGATATTGTACATATAAAATATAATTAACAGCATAACAATGTCCTACCCCAAGCTTTTAGTTTTAGTAACTTGGAGATAAGTAAAGGTGGGAGAGACTCACCTGTCCAAGTGTGTCTCGGGGGTTGTCGCAGGTTGTATTTTCTAGGCTCTAGAGATCCTGATTCCCAGTATACCCCATATCTGCGGACAAGGTCCCGCCTGTTGATCACCTGGTTGTACCAATCTGGTGAATCTTGTTAATGTCGCATTCTCTTGCGCTTCGCTCCTTTCTCGTAGACTCTCGTAGACTCTCGTTGCCACTAGACCTCTAGGTCCCGATGAACTAGAATTACTGCGGCTGACTGGGCGAAGCGAAACAAGCTGGGGTTCAATTCGCACGACAGTGATCAATGATCCACCCTGAACAAAGTGAGTTGTTGGATCTGGGCCTAGATCTGGGTCTCCAGCACAGGCCAGCCTCGGTTCACTCTAGAATGATCATAGATAGCCGAACCAAAAGGTCTCGCTGTACTCAGTATCCTTAATACTGTGTTACCGAGGCATCGGTTAAACAGACCTAGCAGATATCGAATACTATTGGGAAGTTGTAGTTTTTCATCCAATTTTAGCTATTCTTGATCTGCCTCGGGTCGGAGGCTTCAATGCTATATAGCCGGTTCTGGCCGGCGATTAGATATGTTGCTTAAATGGTAGTCATTTTGAGGCGGGCATTGTTTAAGTTTGCATCAGTTCTCGGAAGAATCACCAGATAGTCTCAAAGATATGCAGGTTCAGAAAAGCCGTTGAAACTCGAATGGATTTTAGTACAGATTCATCTCCCTGCTCTTTCGACTCACCGATCTGCTATAGCCGGATAGCAATATTATTTTAGTCAGAAACTAAAGTTGAAATATACTGTCGATATAGCTTGAGGCTCGGATCGTGCGAGTCGTTCGCTAGGTTCAGATAAAGACGACAGCCGCCCCCTGGTTTCCGTCACGGCTGCCTGAGGCTTGTGTTGTCGAACTTCTCAGTTCTTGCTACATTCATTAGATATACTCAAAAAGTTTCTGGCAACAAATGTATGCTTGAGCTATTCAAAAGGATGAGGTGACGTAAATTTCATTTGCTCCGATGAAATCCAGTAAATCCTAATAAGACCGTGGGGTTGCTCGGCTAGTGATCCCAGATATCATTTCCAGTCGTAGAGATATCCACGTGAGCCCGAGAGAGAATGGATGTAGTAGACAGGGCTCAGCCTCTGTATAGGTCTACATAAGGGAAGCAGCCAGTCAGCCTGATCTATACATGTCGATTAAGTTGATCACAGTTCCTGGAGTCGATGATATGCGAAGTACTTAGCTTCGACTTTTAGCCGGGATAAATTTAAAGTTATAGCTAACCATAAGCAGAATAAAATGATCTACCCATCGATACTTAAAACTCCGATATTGTCACATTGATGTCTTTTCTCTCTGCCATCATATGCAATTTTTATTTCGGATCATTTTGACTCCGACGAGTACAAGCTCATCGATCACTAGATCTACCTCTCCAACTCAGGCTATGAGGCAAGCGGCCGTTAACTAAACGAGTCAGGTATCCACCTAACCTTATATGGAATAAAATGCCATATACCTACCTGTTTAAAAAAAAAAATTATAATTATTTTATAACTCCAGGTGGCTCATATTATCACTAAACCAGTGGAATTGCAATGGGCACTGCTTGCGCTCCTACGCAATGTGTCGCGGCTTACACAGAGTTCTAAGGCTTAAAACCGCTGAATTAGTTGGCCCCAGCGCTTTCAAACGTTAATCATCATAGCGCCGATTCTGTCAGTTTGGTGGGGACCGTGGGGACCGCGTGGGGTCGAGACGCCGCACGGATCATGCGCTGGCATCTTGAGAGAAAAAAAAAAAAAAAAAAAAAAAAAAAAAGCTTCTATTCTTCGAATTTCTGTTAACTTTCGTCTCGATTGGGTAAAAACCGTCATGATTCAGAGTAAAATATATATGAACTCACTGTCATATATCCAATAGATATCGTCTGTCGAGAACTAGGGAAAACACGATCCCAGTTTCCCAATTCAGAAACATTCGAAAAGACAATAAGATCAACACTATAGGGTACGGGTTATACCTGTCCAGTTTGACAGAAACAGGATGAGCTCGCTAGATCCGGCCTAATATGATCATCCCATAGCCCCTTTCCTTCATCAGGGCCTCCGCTTCCCGGACTCCCGCAGCTCATCTTGCTACGCTCGAGAAATCCCCCATATAATCTGTGATCAGCCGACCGACGTTGGAGAGGGAACAGGGATCTGGGGCTATACGACCAGCCTTCGGAGCAGAACAGGGGGTACAACGGGCTTCGGTCGGTCTGACCGGCATATCAGAGACATTACATAAAACATTAATTATGTCTGATTGAGAAAAGAAGATAAAGAAGAAGGATATGATGATGATGGTATGATGATATGATGATATCAGGAAGAGAAATATCGAAAGATATAAGCAGTTATTTTTTAAGTTAGCTTTTCAATTAGCTGTTCAATTAGCTTTTTCAATGTTAATTATAAAAAGTAGATAAGGTTTGGATATAGTTCAGTTACAAACAGATTAGAACGTTTTAAGTAAACAAGATTTACCGAGATTCGGAATAGTTATAAACTTGTTCTAGCGTGGGCTGAGGTACCTAATTAGAGCAGAAATAGCCAGTAACACAACGAGAAGAACAAGAACAGAACAAGAACAAGAACAAGAACAGAACAAGAACAGAACAAGAACAGAACAAGAACAAGAACAAGAACAAGAACTTGGCAACTGAACTGATCTGCTGTTAGAAGTAAAGTAACGGTAAGTGATAGTTGGGGTTAGTGCGGGTCAGTCAACTGTATGCGTCTAGCAAATGTCTCGACGAGTCTGGAGTCTGGAGTCTCGATTCTCGATTCTGGAGTCTGGGGCACCCAGCCCCTCCCTACCCTTCCGGCACCAAATGCCCTATTTTATTCCTTTCGGAGTTCCTTTCGGAGTTCGCTTCGGACTAGCAGCCCACCGGCCTTTTTTTCCAATTTTTTTCAACTTTTTTCAACTTTTTTTTTTTTTTGTTAAATTCTTTTTTTGTTAAATTCTTTTATTTTCAATTCAGAATATACATCCAAATTTGTAAACATTTATTAACAAATAGTTATTGGACGGCAGACAACTAATAGGGTAGAAACGGAAGGCAAGTAAGAAAAAACGTAGAAAAAACGTAGAAAAAACGTAAGCAAAGACAAAGCAGGGACTATAACGGCACAACGGAACTCACTCTACTGGCAACGCACTGATCAGGCAAAATACTCCAGAGCGGCGCGGCACCTGTTCCGAAACGCATAAAATATTACTAACGGCCTGCATCTAGATAGATCCAGTTACGTTAACAGTTGAGGCTTATTTTACAGGTAAAATAGGCTGTGCGATTGTACATCGGTATACGACAATTTTTTACTAATACTATCACTGCTATGATGTATAGGTTCTGACCAACACTGAAGTATCTAACCGGTTATTTGTATTAAGTTAATAGTTGATAATTGATAGTTGTGAGTTAGTTTTTCACCTGTCTATCTTGTTCTGGCGCATTCTGTCATCCTGTCTATCTGAAGTGACTTACTGCAGTGACTATCTATAGTTAGCTTGATTAACGCAAGCCTTTTTTATTTTTGTGTGAAGATCCTTCCTTCAATATCTCAGCATTTATTTCGTTCGATCTTTTAACAGATACTGTAAATTGTTTCTTTCTTCTTCTTCTTCTTCATCATCATCTTCGTTTTATATATTTTCTCTATCTTATCTGATTTATTTTTATCACAAATTTCTGTTTTCTTCAGTGAACGGTAGAGGGTGATATAAAGGACAAATAAAAACTGATAAGGAATAAGGAGAGGAGAGGAGTGAAGAAAGGAAAGGTAAAACGAAATCAACCATAGAATTAAGCGGAAAATAGATATTGATAAGAAAGGATAAAGAACCTCGACATCGAAAGTAGCATTATCCTTTGTGGGTTTTCTATAAATATCATACATTATTTCATATTCATAGACCATATCTCATATCATGTCTAGATCTCATCGCTCAAGTTTATCAATAGATCCAGGTCCTTCATCACCACGATCCTCTCATTCTCATTCTAATTCATTCTCTAGCCCTAGTCCTCCTCCATCTCTGACAGCTAATTCTCCAATCTTTCCAAGTGCTTCATTCACTTCTGAGTCAACAATAAATGCGCCAGAAAATCATATTTCTTCTGCTGGTGGTATGTCTTTATCAATAGTCTTAGCAGAACCTGTGATATTTCTTCAAGGATTTGCAGAAAATGAATATATCGATCAAGCTCCTGCTTTACTTCGTGGGTCTCTTATTGTAACAACTTCAAAACCAACTAAAATTAAAACTGTCACTTTAACGTTTAAAGGTCATAGTCGTACGGAATGGCCTGAAGGCATTCCACCAAAAAGAGTGGAGACTTTCGAAAGTACAGATATTCATTGTCATGTTTGGTCTTTTTTCAATGCTAGTTTCCCAATGTCTGAATATTCTTCTGGTGCTCATTTAGTTCGGTATACAAAAGATTCCAATTTTTCTAATTCTAATTCATTGACGGTTCCTACTACTAGTAATAATGATCATCATCTCTCATTAAGAAGCTCTTCTCAAAATGGCTTAAGATCTCGTAGTGGAAGTAGTGACAGTAGAAGACCTAGAAGTGAAAGTATTGAATTTAGATTAAGTGAAGCTGATAGTGATGCACCTCATTCCATTCGTGGCCGTCCATCAACTTCTTCGATTAATACTGTTGATAGTATTGGCATGAACAGTATCAGTAGTACATCATCTAGTGGTCTTAAAGGATTTGCAAATAGAATTAGAAGAGCTGCTAGTCCTAATCCTTCTTCTTTAAGCTCTGTTCAAAATCTTTCTGGTTTATCGTTAGGTCCTCATAGAAGTTTCTCAAAAACTGAAGCTCATGATCATGATACTCATTCAAAAGGTTATCGTATTTTTGAACCTGGTGAATATATTTATAATTTTGAACTTCCTATTCCACAATCTCTACCTGAGACTATTAGAGCCAATTTTGGTTCAGTGGTTTATGATCTTGAAGCATTAATTGAGCGTCCTGGTGCTTTTAAATCAAATCTCTCTGGTACAAAAGAAGTCCTTATCGTAAGAGCAATGGCTGATAGTAATTCAGAAGCTACTGAACCAATTGCTATTTCAAGAGATTGGGAAGATCAATTGCATTATGATATTGTTATTGCCGGTAAATGTTTCCCTATGGGTACGGATATACCAGTTGCATTTAAATTCACTCCATTAGCTAAAATGAGATGTCATAGGATTCGGGTTTATATTACTGAAAATATTGAGTATTTTTGCAAAAATAAAAAAGTGCATCGAATAGAACCAACGAAAAAGTTTTTAATTAAGGAATATTTACCTGATGAAGGAATATCTGGTTCACTTTTAGGAGAATTTAATGGAATCGAACTTATTTCTTGTACTGAGATTGAGTATGAGATTAAAATTCCCATATCTTTTAATCATGTTAAAGAACATCTTCATCCTAACACTGCTTATGAAAATATCCAAGTTCATCATTGGATTAAATTGGTATTAAGGTTATCAAAAGTTGACCCTGAGGATCCTGAAAAACGTAAATATTATGAAATTTCTATTGATTCTCCTATCAGCTTACTTGATAATCATTGTACAAATGCAAATATTTTATTGCCTCAATATATGGCCCGTAGACCCAGTTTGGTTTCAACAAGTTCAAGTTCAACTTTACCTCAACCATTACCGTCATCATCTTCAAGCTTTAATAATGATGTATCGTATCCAGCAGCTCGTCCAATTCATTTTCTTCGTAAGCCGTCTGTTGCACCTCCACCTTTTGATGCAGATTTTTCACCACCTATATTAAATGAACCACAACGACCTGATGCACCTCCTAGTTATGAAACCGCTATTCACGATACTACTAGTAGCGAGAGTAACAGCAGCCACGACAGTAGCCACGACAGTAGCCATGACAGTAGCCATGACAGTAGCCACGACAGCCACGACAGTAGCCACGACAGCAGCCACGACAGCCACGACAGCCACGACATCAACGACGGCAACGACAACAACGACAGCAACGACAACAACGACAACAACGACAGCAACAACAGCAACAACAGCAACAACGACAACGACAGCAACAACGACAACAACGACAACACCAACAACACCAACAACAACACCAACAACACCAACAACACCAACACCAACACCAAGAACAACAACATCAAGAACAACAGCGCCAACAACAACAACAACACCAAGAACGACAACACCAAGAACAACAACGCCAACAACAACAACACTACTACTAGTGTTGTTAATGGTAGTAGTAGTAGTGGTAGTGGTGTTAGTACTGGTAATAATGGTAGTCCTACTATTGCTAGTCATAATACTAGTACTACTACGATTGCCAGTGGTGATGGAAGATCCATTAATAATAGTAGTAGCACAAGTAGCACAAGTAGCATGTTCAGTTCTTATTCTTTGAGTCATGACCGAATTCCAAATATTGGGGGCTCTAATAATTCAACAATATCGACTAATTCACCATCCTCATCTGATTCATCTACCACTTCTTCACTAATTCCTAGTCACTCTGAAAGACCATCTACTAGTTCTACTATTGTTGGTAGCGGTACAGGTGCTTCTACCCCTGCTACCATCCGAAGACTTGATCGTCAAGAAAGTGTTGCTAGCAGTGTTGATATTGTTGATCAGCATGACGATGAAGAACTAGAGGAAGAAGATGATGATGAAGATGATGCTTCGGATCCTCTTGATACAAGTGCAGTAATCCAAATTCATGATAGAGCTGGTCGTTCTTTATATAGGACTACTACCTCTTCCAGTAATAGCTCATCGACAATGGAATTTGGTAGAAGAAGTTCTTCTGCATTTAATCCGGGCGCATTGCCTGGTGAAGTATATCCTCTTCTTGGCCGTCGTACTAGTTTGAAGGATGGTAGTGAGTTAACTCCTATGGATTCGGCAGGAGATATTGGAGCATTGGCGTTATCTAGTAATGATTTTGATGATGCAGCATCACTTCAGAGCACACCATCGCTATGGATTAGTTAAAAAAATCTGTGTGTATCATTACTATATTTTCTTATTTATTTATGACTGCTTTATATAACAGAATCAAAAAGTATTATAGCATCTTGTACGGGTTCCTTAGACTCATTCTCTCATAAAATTTGCAGAATCCTTTGTTGAATGAGAAGCAGAATGATTCACGGGAGTGTACCCCTGTTTTTCAGATTTATCTCATGCATGTAAAGCAAGCCAGGAGGGCCGGGCATAACGTTAACAGCTCCAGTACGCGTTATATAACTTACGTACACGTGCGGCTTGAGTTACCCTCCTGGAATTACTTCGATTTCCATGAACTACCATCAGCGCGAACAGGACATGTCACTACTGAACAACAAAAGTATATTCCAGTCGACTCCATCAAGTGAAAAATCCATTTTTAGACATTTGTTTTTTGGATTTAATTTATAAGTAAATAAGATGGTAAGTAATTGATATGAAGTAAAAGTGTAGCCTAAAATTGAAGGGGGTAGACGTAAGTTCCTTGTTAATAGATGGCTAGATGGACTTTCTAATTAGCTGTTTACCTCTGCTTGGTTATGTAGAACGGATCTATTTCTCACTCGGTGCATCTCTTGGTGGACTTGGAAGTTGCTTTGTGTGCCTACTGAATAGATCCAGGCTAAGGTAAAAACAGGGAATGGTGCTAAGCAGTGGGCCGACCTTTAAGTCTAATAACATGCCAATGGAATAGTTGTACCTGTACTAACTTTTAGTCAACAACCGGAGCTGTTCCTGGTGGACCTAAGGCCGCCATTCGTCGACGAGCCAATCAAGATAGACAGACCGCTGCTGCTAATGAGAGACCACCTTCAACTCGAGCTGCTGGTGCTGGTGGTAGCACAAATACTTTGCTTAAGCTTTACACAGAAGAAGCATCTGGTTTCCGAGTTGACCCTGTGGTTGTGATGGTTATGGCACTTGGGTTTATTTTTTCGGTTGTTGCTTTGCATGTAATTGCTAAGCTTTCATCAAAATTATTGACGCATAATTCCTAGGAGCATCAGCATGGTACGAGATTTGAAGGTATTTTGGCAAAAAGAGACTATGAACAATGACATGATGTTTTTCAAAGACATTGGGGAAAAATATAATAAGATTATTAATAAACCTAAAAGTTAATGCTCATTCTTCTTCCATATAATTTCGGACTTTTATTAAGAAGCCGCGACTTCTTTTTGTATTTCAAGTTTGCTTAACGTCTAGGGCCCGAGATCCCAGCTCTTAGAACATTGGCTCATGTCTCGTTCAATCGACCCTAGGCTATCTTGTAGGGCAGCTTCTTTCGATTGAACTATATTAGGCTCTAGTACTTACGCATTGTGACAGGGACAGAGTCCCTGGCTCTAGTACTTACGCATTGTGACAGGGACAGAGTCCCTGGCTCCTGACACCCACTGCGCTCAAGAGTCTGACTTATAATTTTGATTTGAGAGTGATATTCCCAGAAACCGATCTCTCGAGCATAGAGAGAGCTAGGTGCCTGTGAGAGCCAGAGGCTCAAAGTAAGACTCCCCTCGCTTAGCGATTGACAGCCAGAGGCTCAAAGCAAGACTCCCCTCACTTAGCGATTGGGGTTCTGCAGGTCATCGGACAAAGCAACAGAGCGGAGACTGTTCCCGTAGTCATGGCGGACTCAATCGGCTTAGGACAGTCACCAAACGTAGAACCACACCAATTTTAGACGAAAATTATCAGCTAAATAAGCGAAATGAATTAATCATTATACACATTTTATGAGATTTTTTTGCGCCTTTTTTATGGCATATATACCCAATGTATAAGTGCATATAATACAATCGAAAAATATAAACCATACTGAACAAATATCTTCATCGTCATTACTAAACGTACTAGCCGTCGTCGTGTTCCTCCTTTTTCTAAACTTCTTTTTTTTAACGGTTGGATTTGGCAACACGTTCAAGTTCATCCTTCTTCTTAATAGCATAAGAGTTAGAAGAACCCTTAGAGGCATTAATAAGTTCTTCAGCGAGACATTCAGCAATGGTCTTGATATTACGGAAAGAAGCTTCACGAGCACCAATAGTCAACAAAGCAATAGCTTGGTTCACTCTTCTCAAAGGTGAAACATCAACAGCTTGTCTTCGGACAGTACCAGAAGAACCGATTCTGGTGGAATCTTCACGGGGACCAGTATTGACAATAGCATCAACAAGAATTTGGAGAGGATTTTGATCAGTAAGCAAGTGAATGATTTCAAGAGCATGTTGAAGAATTCGGACAGCCTTAAGCTTCTTACCGTTGTTACGGCCATTCATCATAAGAGAGTTGGTTAAACGCTCAACAACAGGGCACTGAGCCTTTCTGAATCTTTGTTTAGCATATCTTCCAGCAGAGTGTGAAAGATAGACGGGTTGTCTAATCTGAATATAATCAGTGAGGGAAATGTCCTTTACCTCAACATCGTCAAAGGTCCATTTGTTGAAAAGTTTAACTTGACCAGCATTGACCAAGACTTCCTTGGGAAGGGCAGTGTACAAGGTAACCACTTCCTGTTCTTCCTGAATAGGTTGTTCAACTTCAACTTCAACTTCGACGTCAGCCATTGTGTTATAGATATATATGGTTTGTGTTAGTTGTCGACAAAAGAAACACAAAATAAGATCGTAGGCTTGTAAATCTTGAAATTTGATCAAAGAGTGAGTATCCTCCCTTTCGGCGTGATAACGTATAATATGGTAGAGTCGATTTGAGTCGGTTTGAGTGGTGAGGGAGTGGGTAAATATTCATTCTCAAAAGTACGCAGAGAAAGTGAATAAGGCTGAATAAAAAGCGCTGGCAGTTTTTTAATTAAATCACGTGAGTACAACGGAGAAAGTGACTGTAAAGTTTCCTGATTAGGAAGTTGATTTCTCACATGCTGCTTATTAACAAAAAAGGTTACTTATAGTTAATTTTCAATGTAGTGAGAGCTGGTACCCTATATCTTCTGGAGGTCGTCTCGGTCACCAACATCCTCCGGCGGCTGGGACACCTTGACTCCGTCACTAGACTCCGTCACGAGACTATAGAATCATAACGATCAACGGATTCTGGCCCCAGCTTTCTAACTTGTCCCAAAATTTAACCGTGAATAGGTAGCTATACTCTCAAAACGCTGTAGCCGTCTGATGCACTGGTCGCTCTGGTTAATTAATTAAATTTCAGGAAGGGTAGGTAGGTAAGACCTTCACTATCAATGGTATTCTGGGAATTAAACCTAACTTATAAAGTTAACCTGAGATCCAACTGCATCAACTGAGCTAGACCGAAATAGTGCCGAAAAAAAGGACCCCACATAAATTGTGGGGAAATAACGCGGCTGAACTCTAAGCTCAGTAGTAAGCTGCGATACGTATATATAGTCTGGCATAGGATCGGAAATTGTTCATTCAAGTCATTTCCATCTAATTTTATACCCTATAGAATTGTTAATTGTTAGGATCTAATCTTTAGAGTTTTATTCCAATGCGTGTAAACTCATATGCTAATTTGACTAGAAGAGGATGTATCTTAGGACAAGGTTACATATCTCCTAATCAAGGAAAAAGCTGCATCTTCCTTCTAGCTCATCGTCGAAATTACAGTAGTGATAGCCCTTCCTCAGACTCACCCTTACAAATCACGATTAAACAGGCTGATTCTGGAAAAATTGCAATTTTAGCATTCAATCGACCAAAAGCTAAGAATTCCATCTCTGTCAAACTCTTAGATGAATTGCATTCTTATATCTCTTCATTAGTAACCAAAGATCCATCAGTGTCAGATATACGAGCATTAATTCTCACTTCTACTAGCTCGGATTCTTTTTGTGCAGGTGCAGATCTCAAAGAGCGCCGTACTTTTACTCAGCATGATACGGATTCATTTCTTCATAAACTTAATTCAACTCTTACAATGATTGAACAATTACCAATACCAACGATTTCAGCTATCGACGGTATTGCTCTTGGAGGAGGTCTTGAAATTGCATTATCTACAGATTTCCGAGTTCTTGGTTCTAATGCTTTGGTGGGTTTACCGGAGACAAGATTAGCAATTATTCCTGGAGCCGGCGGTACTTACCGTTTACCTCGGTTGATAGGTTATTCTCGTGCTCTTGATTTAGTGCTTACTGGTCGTAGGGTTTCACCACCTGAAGCTCTACAACTTGGTATTGCGAATCGTATAGTCTCTGAAGATAGTTCCGTTCCAGCACTAGATGAAGCAATATCTCTGGCTCAAACCATTTGTTCTGGTGGACCTTTAGCTATCCTAGCAGCCAAAGAAGCAGTTCGAGGAGCTTCACCTGAATGGGAGGGGGTTGGATATCGGCAGGTTGTAAATTCCAAGGACAAATTTGAAGCACTTGATGCTTTTGCTGCCAAACGAAAACCCGTTTTCAAAGGGGAATAGATGATATTGATAAGTGTCAATAAATTGAAATTAAAAATTCAATTATGTACATTCGTCCTCTGGTGGTGGTACCTATCGAATGATCTGCCTCTGGCACCTGAGCTGTTGCCAGTTGCCTATTGAATATTCTCTGTCCCTGCTGGTTTTTTTTTTTTTTTTTTTTTTATCTTCAAAGTCTATTATAATATAAAAATGCATACATAAGCTGGTTTTCTTGTCCTCCGGTGAGAGGATCCATATTCAAAGAATAGACATTAACGTTAAAGTTAGCTCGTGGGCTCGTGGCTCGCCTAGCGTGGGATGCATGAAACTTGCATATTGAGGTGGGTGACCGCGAAGATCATACCTCAATATCAGGTGATGTCAAAATTTGCCTAAGCTTTTCTACGCGAAACGAAAAAGATGCCTTAAAAAGTTCTCAAAATTGTGCATTTTGATTTTGAAGTGTTTTCATTCTAAGCTTTTGAAGACGAGTCAATCTTTGGTTTAATTATCTTAAACTAGATACAAAGTTATATCTTAATTTATCTGTAAGCTGAATAATATTCCTATCATCGCAATCTTTCTTCTTTTAGATATGGCTGAAGCACATGAAGCTGCACGTGAATCAGAATATAGTGACCTTTTCACCCAATTAATGAACCAACGAGGGAATGGAGAAATATCTGCTGAAGAATTTACCGGAAAATACAAGTCTCTTCGAGAAAGATTTGGTAAGGAAGTTTACTTCAATGTTCCTAGTAATAGTGATTCCGATGTGGAGTCTGCTACTATTCAGAACAGCGCTAGTAACTCTTTTGAACGAGGGCAAAGTTATCTTTCAGAAAGTCCTATCACCCCACAGCAGGTCAGTAACAAAAGAAATGGTTCTATCAATGAAATAAATTCGAATTCCAAGAAACAAAGAATTGCCTGGAGTACCTCTCAAGAAGAAAGATTCGTCAAGTTTTGTAACCAGACTCTGACAATCTTTCTAAATGATAAGACGGCTGCCCTATCCAAATATTATGAAATTCTGCATGAGCAACTTGCCAATTTGCCTGTTGAAGTTAGAAGGGAGAGTGCTCCTATAAATGAAGATGGTTTTATGTTGACTGGTGAACAAATTCGTAAGAAACTCTCGGCTTTAATGGAGAAGCAACGCCAGAAAAACAACAATAGTGTCCATGGTGCTACTCGGTTATATAATAATATGGAAAAGGAGCTGACAGAGATATATAGAGCTCTAGATGACCATATAGCGGCTAGAAAATTGGCTAAGGAAGCGGCCAACAGAACTGAAGATAACAGGAAATTAAAAGACCAACTGTTCACAAATGCGGTCAAATCCATTCATAATGTCTTGAATAGACAAGAAATATCTAACGATGACAAAAAATGGGTATATTTTTTTAAACTAATGGAGGAGCAAAGAAAGGAAGAGGACGGGAAGAGAAAAGAAGAAGAGGAGGAACGACTTAGGGTAGCAGATGATCGCCTCAGAAAGGCAGAGGAACAACTTAAGGAGCAAGAAGCGAAATGGGAGAAACGACTTAAAGAGCAAGAAGGGAAATGGGAGAAACGACTTAAAGAGCAGGAATCAAAATGGGAAGTAAGAGAAAGAAAAATGGAGGAAAAATTGGAACAATATAAGAGTAATTCACTAGAGCTAATACTTGAATTGGCTAAAAAAACAGGCAGGTAGCTATTAAATTATGGAGCTAATTATATTAAGTAGTATGTAATATACATACTGCCGAAGCGCTCATTCGAATCACCACTGACTGGAATACTTATAGGGCGAAGTCCTGGATGATATGCTCGAGGATTAATTGTTGAGGCCTCAGCCGCCCGGTGGGTAAACAGGGGAATGCTAATAAGTCTCGAGTCAGTTTTTTAGGCGTCTGGCGGATACAACCAGCCTCCGACTTAGACCAAGAACTACATTTAGCACGTGTGCTTTGACTCTGTTGCGCTGTAGACGGAACTAATATTGAATATATTGTACTTGCCCTTTGAACACCCCTTAGGGGGGGATATACAATAACAACAACAAGTGAATATATTTCTCGCGAAATAGTTTGTATTTTGCTGCGGAATCACGTGAAAAAATTTGTATAAGTGGTGAATCCAGGGCTGGAATCTAGAAACTGAACGAAACAAACTTATATTGAAATTACTTAAGCAATCCAGTGTCCCGCCTATTCTTTGGAGGGCGAGGATCGAAGTAGATTTAATAAATAAATAAATAATAAATAACAACAACAACAACAACAACAACAACAACAACAACAACAACAACAACAACAACAACAACAACAACAACAACAACAACAACAACAACAACAACAACAACAACAACAACCAATTAATAAGGGTTTCCGCGGACCCTCTCGGCTGGATCGATCGATCCAACAACTCTGGGTCACGTGGTGCATGCTGTGTGGTATATATATAACAGTTATAACTCTTATGCGTATTATATGCGTTAGTTCTAATGTTTAACAGTTAATATGTTAACTGTTAACTAAGTTAATGTTAACTTAAATTTTACGTTGGTTTAGCGAAGCAATCTCGGTGCACATATGCATAAATTCCCCATGCTTTGAACTAGTGACTAATGTCCTCCACTTACTATAACCTTGAGCACAACCAGAACCCAGCTCACAAGATAGATCGTTTGATGGAATGAGCCTCGAATGAAATGAACCTACACAAATTACGTAAGAAGTTTATGCAGGTCATTCGGGTTCGGTGCAGCTTTGCTGCTTTTTTTTTATCTTCGCTGCTTTTTTTTTTATCTTGCTGCATATGATCATCCAGACAATCACCAGGTTAGGGTAATAATTCCCCTGAGAGATGATACCCCGCTAAGCAACTAATTAAGGAAGGGAACCAATAACAAAAAATGGGCAGACTGGAACTTTTCAGGCAATTTATATATAAAGGGGAGTCGTATGCCTGAAATTAACTAGTTAAATAGTGGCATGTGATCCGAATCATTCGATATTTAAACTCGGTTATTTGCCACCATTGAAAAAGTTTTCAGAGATATTTTTGTTTGTATTATAGTGTACCTATCAAATTCGAAAACAATCCAATTGACCCACCAACGATGCTCAGAATTTCACAAAAGAGAGCCTTTTCATTGCTAAATGCTCATGGTATGAGTATTTGCAGAGTATCTGGGATTAATGCCAGATATTTGTCTTATTCATCTCCTGTTTGTGACAACAGTGCACCCAAGTCAACTGTAAAGAAAGTAGCTGACAAAGTCAATCATCTTGCTGGAAATGCAGTTCTCAAGGGTGTAGAACTAGGAGAAACAGTTACAAATGATGTAAGACACTTCACCGAGTCAAATGATAATGGCCTTCATCTTGGTAAATATCATCTTAAACAAGGAGAGCAAGGAGCCAAAAGTAAAAAGCCTGAAGTCAAGAAAGGAACTGCTGCAGTTATGGAGGAAAACCCTTCGTTCCTTGACTAGTTAGTTTTCAAGATTGATTTAGTTTTCATTCTTTTCATGTTTTTTTTTTTTTAATAATTGGTTTAATTCGTCGAACAAATCTTGAAGGGTGTCCTTAAAAAAATGTAGTTTAAGTGATTTTATAGTATTAAGGGAACAAAATTCAACGATATACATTCCAGGCCTTTCTTACCTTGGAGTATCTGGGCTCAGCCTATACCCCTTCATGAGAGTATTACTTCCTACGCAGTTAGCTTCGGCGGTCGAGGTATGTTGAGAAATTCTGCTCGTCTGGACTGAGCCCAAACAAACTTCTCCTGCTCAGAGCCCATTGCCAGTTCTCGGGTTCTGTCACTGCCCGTTTTAACCTCTGCAGCGTAATAAGAGTTTTCATAGCCCTCTCCCTCGTTCTCTCTCGGGTCTGTAGTTGTGCGATTGGCGTTCCAGATAATATTGAAATTATATTAGAATTTATTAATAAAATATAGGAAGATATTATATATCATAAGAGAAAAAAACCCTCAAAATCTAAGGATCAGATCTATAATTTAACATAGCACTAGAGAACAGAAATAAAAATCATTAACCATTAATTTCAATCATAACTAACTTTAACGAACCACCATTTGCCTCAATGAATAAAAAAAAAAAAAAAAAAACGGCTATCAGCCAGCCAACAGAATTTAAGCGACTGCAATAATTGCGAAAGCGAATCCAAGAATCAAACTTCGGCCGAAATGGTTCTTGGAGTTGCCACGGCTAGTCTGTTCAACTGAAGGAGGAGTGGCAGTCTGTTCGACAGAAGTTGTTGAAGAGGGTTGTTGTTCGAGTACAGTTGTCAGAACTATTGGAGTTTCTTCAGCTGTGGCTGGAGGTACAGAAGCAGAGATAGCTTGGCTGCAAGGAACTGTAGAAGATTCACATACACAAATGGTGGTGGTTAGAACCTGAGTAGTACTCGAAGGCGTCGTACCAGTAGTACATAAAGAAGCGGTAGTAATTGTCTGAACAATGGTTTCAGTCGAAAGAGGTGAAGTAGTAGAAGTAGCAGTAGTTTCAAGTATTGTGATACTGACGGGGGTCTCTGGAGAAATCGCCGTACAAGAAATACTTTCACCACTTGTACCAGTACAAAACGAACTAGTAATTGTTTCTGTACTACTCATCAAAATGCTGGAAGAACTTTCAGGTAATATGATAGAAGTGGTTGTAATAGCAGAAGATTCAGAAGTAGGTTCGCTGCAAGGAACCGTAGAAGACTCACATACACAAACGGTGGTGGTAAGAAGCTGAGTAGTACTCGATGGTGTTGTACCAGTAGTGCATAAAGAAGAAGTAGTAATTGTCTGAACAATGGTTTCAGTCGAAAGAGGTGTAGAAGTAGAAGTAGTTGTAGTAGAAGTCGAAAGAGGAGTAGTAGTTGAAGTAGTAGTAGTTTCAAGAATTGTGATACTAAGACGAGTCTCCGGAGGAATAGAAGTGGTTGTAACAGCAGAAGATTCAAAAGTAGGTTTGCTGCAAGGAACCGTAGAAGACTCACATACACAAACGGTGGTGGTAATAATAGCAGTAGCGATCGATGAAGTTAAACCGGTAGTACATAGAGAAGTAGTAGTTACAGTCTGAACCTCGGTTGTAGTTGAAAGAGGGCTGGTAGTGGTTTCAGTTGTCTCAGGCAATGGGGTTTCTAAAGGAATAGAAATTGTAACAGATGTACAAGGAATGCTTTCTCCACTGGTTCCAGTACAAAGGGAACTAGTAATTGTTTCTGTGGTGGTTGCATATTGAGGAGTAAGAGATGAACTTTCTGTAGCTGATGTATTCCAAGATAGAATAGATTTTTCACTTTTACCAGCAAATGCTTCATTAATAAGAGTGACCAAGATCACTTGGAAAATAATATTAATAAATCTAAGAGACAACATCGAGATGGAAGAATAAGAGTGAGAAATGAAGAAAAAAACCGATCAAATTTATTTGTGATTTGTGATTTGTGATTTGTGATTTGAAATTTGAAAATAAGTTTGGCGAAACAAAATTAATTCACAAAACTGGAAAATAAACAACAAAAAGAGATGATGATAATGAAGAAGAAATACAATTATGAAGAAGATAACTATGAAGAAGAAGAAGATTAAAAAAACATATGACGAGGAATAAAAAGAATGAAAAGAAGAGAATTTATACTACCTCTCTCTTAATATTAATTTATATGGAGTACTAATCACAAAAGACGTGGGGTTGTACTAAACATACTTAATTGACTAGACCAATAAAGGCAAATGTCAAGAAATAATATTGACGAAGTATAGTACTATTCAATTTGCAGAAAAGTATAAATTAGTATGGCGTCGCGTCGCGTAATACAGTACAATTGCAATCAATTGTTAATTGATCGACTAGTGCGAATGAGCTTCAGTTCACTGACAAGGCACACTCAGACTAGACCAATTAAGGCAAATGTCAAGCAATAATATTGACGAAGTATAGTACTATTCAATTTGCAGAAAAGTATAAATTAGTATCTCGTCGCGTCGCGTAATACAGTACAATTGCAATCAATTGTTAATTGATTGTTAATTAATCAACTAGTGTAAATGAGCTTCAGTTCACTGGCAAGACACACTCAGTACCTCGTTCTGCCTCCGGGGGCTGGTGAGTTGCCCCAGACACCAAGCTCTCACCGCGCTCTAGAAAAACAAAGGAGCACAACATTCTGCTCCACTTTATCCCACCTCTCGAGTTCTACTCTAGCGCGACAGCCTAGCCCAGTCTCTAGACCAAAACTCTAGCTCCACTCTGGCGCGAAAGTCTAGTAAGATATTTTAGTACGACACGTAAAAGGACCTTATATAAACAAAACCAAAGCAAGCCCATATGTTAAGATATGATGAAGATTCTCTTAATAAAGAGAAGAGGAATGGGAAACCCAGTATCGAGTTTTTGACATGTCGGTCGAGATCCTAATCATTCGGTCTTAAATTTATTATTACGGACCTTTTAGGTTGTTTTTTTTTGTGAAAAATAAGGAAAATAATAATGAAATACTGTATAGTAAATAATAGACCTTTTCCTCTTTTGGAATTTTCAAACTCTATTTTTTTTGAATCAGGGCCGTGCATTAACTTATACTCCACAGTAGTTAAGCTAACTCAACGGACCTCTAGTTCTGTGTCCCGGGAGACTAGGGATTTCACCCCAGGGCCCCATGATTTTTCTACGATACGAGCTCTTAAATGTCTGTTGCTTTTTTTTCTTTCGACTTTATCAGTTGTCCTTTTTTCTTTAACATTTATCTGAGGGTCGTTCAACGGTCAGTGTGCCTTGCATATTCTAGGTGTTAGTTCCATATAAAAGGTAAGTTCCTTCTGTGACCAACAAATAATAGTGAATGTCACGTTAAAATCGCGTGTAGTTCCAGATGAAACTTGGCTATTATAGGAAGAAGTAGGGGGACAATTATGGTCAATAACTAGGAGGAAGCCAATTAACGAAGGACAATTCATTCGAAATTCATTTATCTTTAACTTAGTTTGTTAATAACAATCAGCGGATCAATTAATTGAATTAAATGTTATCTCCGAAACTTGCAGACGCCGCGGGGTACGCGTACTTTACGTGATGAGCGATGATCGCATGCAGTAACGTTGTAACCTATAACTAACTACCAAGTGCCCATCCACCTCGTTCCATTAGCCAGTTTTTAACAACAAAAAATGGGAAAATTTATGCACCTATAACTTAACCTAACATTAACTTACTCTATGTACAGATTTAAACTGACTGACAGTTGAATAAGGGCAGTACTGTACATAGCTCGAAAATTTGACCCTCAAATGACGCATCTGAAGCTCGAAGCTAGCAACGAGGGTCTGGAACAGAGGGCCAACCTTACCAAGCACATACCATTCGGCGCCCACCCTCTCCCATCTTCCGAACCTTGATATCTCTCAGCAGTTGAGCCAGCGGCTGGTCTAGTTTCTCCAGCCCCCCCTCCCCGCGAAAGCGATGTAACTGTTAGCTCTAACATAAAAATCCGTAAGAGATCCTTAGTTCTTCACCCAACGATACTCTCTATCTGTCTCCGGTAGGACCCAACCCGCCGGATTCTGAGCCCCATTTTCCCATTTCTCTCGAAGCAGTTAATATCTGGGAGCTTGTCCCAAGTGTCCCAAATCTGGGGTCAATAAGCTCCCTGTTGTATAACTGGCCGTTTATTGGTTGGCCCATGCTTCGTACTATTAATTCGCACCCTTCCGGGGTAAAGCCGACAGAACGAATGGACGCAGGGTCTATGCGGATAAAATGCAGCAGAATATATCTCGGATCCGAGAATCGGCCCATAATAATAAATATTTACGACGCACCTGGTCAAAGTAGGAATGTTTCTGGTTAAATATTGCAGATTTTGCAGTCAATCAAGTTGAAATGTAAATAAAAGGAAAAACTCATCCCAAAATAGCCACAGAACCGGAGGACTGCCGGAAATATGCCGTAATCACAATCAGGAACACCTGAGAAAATAACAATTAGAAGTATATTAGCGAGAAAATAAGATTAACGCAACGCACCGGCTAGCGGATCCGAAAGCAATACGGGGTTGTCTTGTCTGCTCTGGCCATCTGTCTGGGGGCCCGTTCACTCGGGTCCTTTGTTGCATCAAATCCCAGGTAGCCCTAACTGGCCCTAGCTCTCGCTTAGCTTGAGAGGCAGAGGAAGGGTATAGTGGACCCGGGGCAGCGGCGGGTAGAGGGCGATTAGGATCCTGGTCACGGTCTAGTACTAGTAAGTGGGCGGAACCACGAGAAACGCTCCGACCAAACGCAATATCTAGACTCAAATAAAATATTCCATTAGTAAATCATCTTAATCCTTCAAAAAGACGCACTTGCACTGGTAGTATTCTGATGGGCACATGCTCAGAAAAGCTTTCGGGTAGGCGGAGAAAAACTATGAACGGAATTATACCCTAATATATCATCCATTAATAAGGTGAATATCGTCAGGGGATATCACATGCGTAAAAAAAATAAAATATAAACTAACAAATTAAATTAGTCGTTTCTCCATTACCCCGGATCCAACCCAGGTTTTGGCTCGGCCCAGATCCTTGGCCGGGTGGTGCTTCACTCAATCAAAGTTTAAGACCGCGTAAAGGTCGCGCGCGCCCCAGATTTTCTTTGCTGCCATAGATAAGAAACAATCTCTTAATGCCGCGGAGCGAGCGACGTATTCTGCGGCGGTGCCCCAGCCGTTGCAAACCGTTAATAGCAACAAAGGATACAGAGAAGAAATGCACAGAAAATGGGTTCAGGCTTGTGATTACTAAAGTTCTTCAATTCTAATTTTGAGAGTTATTGGTTATTAATATAGTATTGAGAGCTATAGTGTTCTTGTAGGTTATATAGTATTGAAAGCTATAGTGATCTTGTAGGCCATATAGTATTACATATCTTTTTGTTATGTTGTATCATCCTATCAGGCTAGTTCCCCCAGATTGTATTATCTTTTGGCCGGTAATTACTCTGAACCGCCTCCGGCTCCTTTACCCCGGACTCATAAATTACAACAAGATATCCGGATTGGGAACCACATAACTATACAAGTGATATGCATTAGACTGATAATCTATTATACATATAGATCTACACAGTTTATATACCTAATAATTTTTCATAGTACGATGTCTGCGTTTTCCCCATATCTCCGTGATATAATACATTCGTCTTAATTGCCGTTTTTTCCGAATAACAGTTAACGAGAACCGAAATTATATATAAGTCAGTTGGAAGAACCTAAATAGGATTTTTTACTTTGTCTCAATCAAACCCGATTAGAAAGGTTAAATAGGTATTTATAATCATTATTATAGTTAAATCAATACGATTAACGAATTTTCTTATCCACTACCGGTTATACGACGATCTAAACATTTGAGTTCAAAAGGAAGGATATTAAAAGATTTATTTTCAAACAACTTAAGCGATTGGTAACAGCAGACTGGGCACTTGGGACATTTATAACGACCAAAGATTACGACCACGAGGACAATAGAGACTCGTCTGATATATAATCATTCTTCAGTGATTGCTGTTAAGGACATTTGTTAGGGCTTTCCTACTTTCTCTGCTTTCCTTCTATCTGACCTGATATCATTCCCGAACTATTTCAAAATGGGTGTAGGAATAACATTCGCAAACCAAGATAAATTGGCTAAACTACCAATTCCAGATCTTAATGACACTTTAAAATCTTACGTAGAAGTTTTAAGTCCTCTTCAAACTCCTAAAGAACAGGCGAGTACTGAAGAAGCTGTGAGAAAATTCCTTGAAACAAGTGGTCCTATATTACAAGATAAACTTATAACTTATGCACAACCAAGATCAAGTTATATAGAACAGTTTTGGTATGATTCATATCTTAGTTACGATAATCCAGTCGTATTGAATTTAAATCCTTTCTTCCTTCTAGAAGATGATTCAACACCTTATCCTATTACTCAAGTTATTCGAGCTGCTCAAATAACAACTTCTTCTTTGAGATTTGTTCGGGAATTTAGAAGGGAAGTTCTATCTCCTGATGAATTCAGAGGCAGAGCATTATGCATGTATCAATATTCTCGATTATTTGGTAGTGCTAGAATTCCAACTAGTAAAGGTTGTGTAATGCAATCTGATAATTCTTCAAAGCATATTGTAGTCATTTGCAGATCTCAATATTATTGGTTTGATGTTTTGGATGATAATAATGATTTAATCATGTCTGAAAAAGATATTGCTTTGAATTTTCAAACTATTATCGAAGATGCCGAGAATACTCCTATAGCTGAAGCTGCCAAAAGTGCAGTTGGCGTACTCACTACTGAAAATAGAAGAATTTGGGCTAACATTCGAGAAAGTTTAATGTTGAAACAAAGTCAGACTCCTACTTATATTAATGGTGGCTCTAGTGAAAATTTTTCTAATAATGCTGAATGTCTTAAAAAGATTGATTCCAGTTTATTTGTTATTTGTCTTGATCATGAAGCTCCTGAATCTTTGGCTGATTTGGCTAGAAACATGCTTTGTGGTTTATCAACTATTGAAAAAGGTGTTCAAGTTGGAACTTGTACAAATCGTTGGTATGATAAGCTTCAAATTATCGTCACAAAAAATGCTAAAGCTGGTGTTAATTTTGAACATACTGGTGTAGATGGACATACTGTATTAAGATTTGTTTCTGATGTCTATACTGATACTTTGCTAAGATTTGCAAAAAGTATTAATGGTAAATCTCCAAGTATTTGGACTACTCATTCTCCTGATCCTTCTGAAAGAGACCCTGCTTCATTTGGTGATGTCAGTACTACTCCAAGAAAATTAGAATGGAATACTACTCCTGAATTATTGTTAGCTATGCGATTCGCTGAAACTCGTTTAGCTGATCTTATTGAACAAAATGAATTCCAAGCTCTTGAATTTGATGCTTATGGACAAAATCTTATTAAACAAATGGGTTTTAGTCCTGATGCATTTGTTCAAATGGCTTTTCAAGCTGCTTATTATTCATTATATGGTAGAGTTGAATGTACTTATGAACCGGCTATGACAAAGGCATTTTTGCATGGTAGAACTGAATCTGTTCGTACTGTTTCTAAAGAATCGGCTGCTTTTGTAAGAAAGTTTTGTGAAGATGCTCCTGCTTCACAAAAGATTGACTATTTAAGAAAAGCTTGTAAGAAGCATTCTTCTACAACTGCTAAATGTTCTAAAGGTCTTGGTCAGGATCGTCATTTATATGCTTTGTTTTGTATTTGGAAACGATATGCTGAAGAATCTTTGGATGACAGCCGTTCTGATGATTCTAATGAAGATGCCTTATCATCAATGCCTAGTATCTTTTCTGATGCTGGTTGGGATAAACTAGGAAATACTATTCTTTCAACAAGTAATTGTGGAAATATGTCTTTAAAATTATTTGGTTTTGGACCAACTAGTGCCGATGGTTTTGGTTTAGGTTATATTATTAAAGGTGATTCTATTACTATTTGTGCTTCTTCGAAACATCGACAGACTCAACGATTTTTGGATACTTTAAATTCTTGTTTTCTTGAACTTAGAAACTTATGGAGATCTTCTGAATTGGCCAATGGTCACCGAAAGTTATCTATGGGTACTAGAGCAAGATCTTATGATAATCTTCCTGCACTTCTTGATGGTCACCAACATTTTGGTAAATCGCTTACTCCGAATGCTGTTGTTACTCCCAAAAAAGAGAAAAGTAGTGAGCCACCTTATTTACTTGGTGGTTATGGATATTTTGATATGGGAGATTTCGAATATTCTCGACCTCCAACTCCACCAGAAATAGGTCGAAGGCGTCGTTTTAGTACTAAGAGGGAAATTGGAAGGAAGTTACGGCTTGCTGAATATTAACTTTTTTTGTTTTATTGGGATGTACGCGAGATATATATAGATATATCATATATAGTATGTAGCTCAAAAAAATAAAGAAACTTGCATTTGAATTGTATTCATCCTTGTAGATCACTGCTCTTCGCCTGAGGCCGATATCGTGGTAACCAAGCAGGCGACTACCGTAACACGATTTTTAATCTTCAGTTGAAGCGAACTATGGGGTCTGGATGCACGCGTGAAGGGCACAAAAGGATTCCTACCTCTCAGTGGAGTCAGGGGCAGAGCATCCAGAACATAACAGAGTCGGCAGAGGGCCCCAAGCAAATCATGAATAGGCAGTCCAAGGCACTACTATCCTGACCACCGGAAGCGAGATGGTATCGCGAGCGCGACAGTCATATAGCACGTGATTCTCTGAAAAAATTAAATGGCTCCTAGGTATTTTTCAGCAGTTCATTCTTCAACATTTCCATCGCTCTTCCTCCTTTATGAAGTCATATATCAGCTTGCAACATGGTTGTGAATCATATTCTGGATCTTCCGAATATTCAAAGATGTCGTGATCCAAGCATTGTTTTGACGTTTTTGGAAGATCTGGCTCCGAAGAGGGTCAAAAATTTCGGGGTTTCTACCTGCGATAACGATTCATCGGAATTGTTTGATCAGAAAGGATTATTTATATGGCTTACTTCTCTGGTTGCATCTCCTTTAGAATGGATTGATGATGACTATGTCAAAGAAGAGATTTGGCAAATAGCTAGTTTAAGATTATCAGAACGATGTGGCCGGACGGCTGCCCCTGCAATGAAACGGGAGATTGAGATTGTTCTCGATGATAATGATAATGATAATGACAATGGTGACTCAGTTATGAAAATAGAACTGATGGAACCATCTCTAACCGAAGATAGCCTTGGCTTGAAGACTTGGGGATCTTCCTTGGTAGTAGCCAAGAGGCTTGTCCGAGATCATGATAGTCTACTTCATGATCCTGTACTTGAACTAGGATCTGGTACTGGATTGTCTGGGATAGTGGCTGCAAAGCTTGGTCATGAAATATGGGTTACCGACTTATCAGAAATAGTTGAGAATTTAAGAGTAAATGTAAATCTTAACTGCACTAATGGTGAAAATATTCGAGTCGAAGTCCTTGATTGGTATTGTCCTATGGATTCAAACGTTCCACATAATGATAAATTTAATTCCATTTTAGTTTCCGACCCAATATATTCACCACAACATCCAAAGCTCGTATGTGATATGATCGAGAAATTTTTAAGTAGATCAGAGGATGCTCTTGTGTGTATACAACTTCCTCTTCGGGAAAAATTTGAAGCGGAACGGAAAAGCTTTTATGACCAATTAGAAGGAACAGGATTGATCAGATTGAGGTATGAAGTTGAGCATGGGTCTGATGATTTTGGTGATATGGAGTTTGCTTGGTCGTTGTGGCAATGGAAATAATCCATCCATAAAGGCGCTGCAGATATATTTATTAGAAACGAATAAGGAACAGAAAAATGTATTTACAGTATGTACAAATAGATATATGCAATGAGAAAACAATGACTGTCGTCGACCCCATCTGCCCAGCTCTCTCTCACTAGACAAAATCAAATGCAATTTTAACGACGAACAGCCATCCCTGGAATCTGTTCGTGAGGATATCCATCAATAGCGCGGAGTATCCAACTTAAATGGTTTGGAATTAAAGACTCTAAGGATTTGCTGCTATACCTTTGACCTTCTAGGGTGTCAGATAGCATTAACCCTTTTATTTTCGTAATGATACCCTTGTTGACAGAGAATTCCACATTTGCGTCAGTTTCGGGATGAGTTATGCGATGAGTAAATTCAGGTGTTTGACCAAACATCCATTCCCATTTCTTCATATGTTCAGCTTCTTCTATGACCGATATAGGAACATCATCTAATTCCGGTCCAATGATTGCTACTAGGCTATTATTATTATTATTATTATTATTATCTTCTTCCGTTTCGGAATAATAGTACATCTTCAGGAAAGCTTGGATAACTGCGGATATGAATACATCTTTATCACAGCCAATATTTGTTACAGGTGACTTCACGCTAGCAACTCCACGTCCTTCAACAATACCCAATCGAGATATATCTCTATGTAAAAGAGCTCCCAATGTATCTAGTCTTGAGTTCAACAGCATAGTTCCGTGATGATAAGCCCTTTGACGTTCTATCTTATATGCAGATCCAGACACCTTTCGCTTGGAATCCTTGGTGACTATATCAAACCGCTCATTAAGCTCTAGTTTTACTTTAGGACCACTTAGTGGAGGTAGAATGCCAGTCAGATCGGATATCATATCTCCACTATCATTTACCATATCGGTATCTCCAGTGGTGGAGAGATGTGGATGTTGACAGACGCTTTCCAACTCATTCATTGTGTCAACTATCATCTGAGAATGTCTATCTCGAGTAAACTCATCACGAGGGGTCATAATTGAAAAATTCACATTCCCCCGATCATGAACTACTGCGCCGCCACCGGACCGTCTCCGAACCAAAGGAATATTCAACGAATTCATCAAAGGAAGATTACATTCTCTCCATGGATTTTGATTACGACCAATTACAACACAAGGATTATTTACATATAGAACTAATTTATGAGTGTCTGGTGGAGTATTTTTGAAAATATAATTTTCAAGGCTAAGGTTGAGGTATGGGTCGGTGAATAATGACACAAACACACGAGACTCTGGAGTCCAAATTCCTAATCGGAGGGTTGCTTGAAGATATGTTCCGATTTTCCGAACAGATGACGGGCCCAAGGGCATTTTTCTAAAAGGAAAAACGAAAGGAAGGGATACTATCCCTGCTGATAAAATCTATATGAAAGTTTCTATCCAGATAGTTAAAAATCGTTAAATTAATCAGCCATATTATATGTATCGATATCGATCGATCGAGAAAGTATTTTCCACGTGATTGTAAGTCACGTGCGTACGGCGCTATTGATTAATTTTAGAATCAGAATCAGAATCAAAATCAAAATCAAAATCAAAATCAAAATGTCTGTTTTATGTCCTTCTCTAAGTTATTGAATAGCTAGATGGCAGAGTTTTATTGTCTTGTTCTTCTTCTATTTCCCAATATAATGGCTAATAGAATTTCAGTGGAAGAATCATTATTACTTCGTTCTCATAGTAAAGAACGAACAAAGGAATTACTGGCTTCACGGTATTCGTTATCAGGAGATCAGAAGCCATTTTTAGTTCTGACCTCTACCAAAGGGAACAAGAAGGCAGCTGAAATAGGTAGTAGTAGTCCAAATACAAAAGCAAAATCACCAGTAGAACCAAATAAGAAAAATGGTAAAAAGACGAAATCTTCACAATTAGGTAATGCTAAAGAAGCACTCCGTAGATATATTTCTAATGCAAAACGAGCCCAGCATATTCTTATGAAGAGATTGAATAAACAGAAACAAAAACAAAAACAAAAAGATCAGAATGAAAATGAACATAAATACAGTCCAACTGAGGATAAGATTTTTGCCGGAATTCCTCAATATAAAGATTTTGAGCAATTGCATTCTCTTTGGAAGGAATATGTGACTGATTTGATCTATGGAACAAACAATAAGGCTTCTGTTGACCATAATCATGCCATTATGATTGCAGGAAAATTAGCAACTGCTGATTACCATGGAGCAAAACTCACAGTTACAGCATCTCATAATCCCAGTTTAGTAGGTACTCAAGGTATTGTTGTGTGGGAAGCTAAGTCCAGTTTCGTACTGGTAGTTGAAGGAGGACAGAACAAAATAGGAGGATTAAGGATCGTGGGCAAAAAGGGAACCCAATTTAAAGTTACTGTTTATCATAATGAAGCTGATACACTAGGAGAAGACTTTACAATTATTGGATCTAGGTTTTTATATCGGACGGCAGATCGATCTAATCGTAAATTCAAGTCCCATAATGTTGACGATATCTAACTGGATTCAGAGAATTAATGATGAAATGAAATAAATAGAATAGAAATATGACGAGAAAGAAAAAGAAAAAGACAAACAATTTTCTCTCTCTCTTAGGGACGGAAGATGTCCATTTATAAAAATATAATAATTTATATAAAGAAGAACAAAATCATAATAAATAAATGATTATGATAGAATCTAATCATGAAAATAATACAAATCATGAAGGTATAGCAGAATCGAAGAAGAGTGAAAAAAAACAAAAATCATCTGAAACTCGTTGCTTAACGTACAACAGCCAATCGACGACGATTCCTAGGAAGACGCTTAAGAGATCGATAAGGTTGAAATCGTTTACCAGAACCTGGACCCAGATTAACCAATTCTTGAACTCTATCACCATATTGTAATTCGCTAACAACATTCGGATTCAAAGTGGTGGCAATACGTTTAATAGAACTGGAAGATGACTCAAGAGCAGTAGTACTATTTACTGATTGATTCAAGCCTTCTCCTTCTTCTTCTTCTTCTTCTTTCTCTTCATCTCCTTCTTCTTCTTCATCATTCAAATCTGAAGGAATTTCAATTCGATGAGAAGGCGCATCAACAGGTAAAGTCATTGATGCAATCTCTGCATAAGTCAAAGGACGAAACTGAATATGAGCAAAACCTTCCTCATCATTATCATTAATGGTTATAACGGTACGAGATGTACCAGCTGTTGCGATGATAGTATTGGCGGCTGCAGTAGTTGATTTAAATAATTCATTGTCATTGTAGTTGTGGCTGTTGTTTGCTTCATGATTAGTTGGTTGTTTATATATAGCTCTCAACAGAAACATTGAAGGTGAAGGCGGTTGAGTTAATAACTTTGGTTGAAAAGACACTTGAAATGATCAACTTATTTTCAAATCCAGATAGTTTAGTTTATAATATAATTGAAATCAATAAACTAGCTTATGTCTGGTACACACGATCTGACTGATATTTAATTTGATCGAATTAAATCAATAGAATGAGAGATACCAAAATAATGATAACAGAGGACTAGTTAAGCGACTTGATGTTACAATATGATCTGTGATAAGATAAGCGCGATGGTGGTTAAGTGCTTGCTTGACTTGGTTTGCAACTGTTTTGATTTCTTCCGCTCAAAAAAGCTTTAAACCTTAGTTGATCCCAATACAGAGAAAAGTCAAGAAAAGAGAGTATTAAAACACGGTCGTGATCCGGATTGGACACGGATCTTGGTATATTTATATATTAATTGTACTTGTGGTGACTCTAGTGTTATCGATAAGCGTGTGTAATGTGGACACTATTCATGCACGCATTGATTACGGAATCGGGATCAGATGAGTAGGGTTAGGGGGTCACTATGCTTATCAGTTAGTTATGTGTCACAGAAAAGGAAGATTGTTCCTATTTAGGTGGGTTTCCCTGCGGAGTTACTGTTTTAGGTTATGGGTGGAAAGCTTTGGAATGAGAGGAACACGAAATGGTAGCTATTGAGGACGGACCAATTAAGAAAATAACTTTTGGAACGTGTATTAAGTAAACAATTAACAAGTTGACATTAATGAGCGAAACAGAGTTTTGATGTGAACAAACCAACGAACAAAGCGTGAATAAAGCGTGAACAAAGCGTTATAAAACATGGAGTAAACGGAATTCTGCAGCTTCAAGGTGGGACCGTGGGGTCGGTGTGTTCGGCACGTAATAACGACAACTAATTGCCAGCTTGCCAGCACATGCGAAAAAGTGTGATGTTAGCGCATTACACGCTGGTACCGGTGAAAACGTGGGTGAATCTAGTTATAACATAACCAACCAATTAGGTTTTATAATTGTTTGTTTTACGATATTTTTAATAGACTTCTATAGTGGCTTGTTAGTGTTGTTAGTTGGTATTTGTTTATATTGAGGCGGTTCAGGCTAAATCGTTAATTAACTAATTGGGTCACAACTTGGGGTGCCCTTATACACCTTAAAGTAGTCAGCCAGCCCTCGGCCGCCAAGCCTAGCTTAGAGCGTCAAAATGTAAACAATTAAGCTAAGAGTTAGTTAGTTAACGTAGGAACGCCCCACGTAGTAAGATAGGTTTAATACTGCAAAGCCCGGTAACTGGCATAACTATCAACAAGTTGCCCTTAGTTGTTTATTTATTGCAGTAACACTTAGTCACTATTGGGAGTAGTTAGTACACCCGAAACTGGACCTACTTACCTCCAACGATACTATGAACGCCCTCTGAGACATAGTTACGCTATAACGTTAACACAAACAACGTTCTTTCCGATGACTCATTCCGTCTCATAATAAATAAATTTCTACAATGCCTAACAAGGAACCGAATAGTATATTCTGTCTATACTGAATGCCATATAAACAATGCATCTCTTTTCAGTAGAAGAAACATCCACATGTTCTTCTGGTCAGGTCCTTCATATGTTAACACCTCTTATCTCTCTCTATCTTTGATTCCTAAATAGTTGACTGTCAGTGTTAAGTTAAGCAAGTGGAACAGGCACATGCAGCACCTTTTACCACGTCTAGTTAACCTTAATATTAATGTTAACGTTAGTTAACCACCCCCAACTCCTTCATGCATGCATAGAGGCGATAACAAAAAGTTAACTTAACTAAGGTAACAACTGGGAGCAAACATCTGATCTGCATATAGGTCGACTGACCCAACAAGTTATGCTACAGTCGTGGTCCTCGTGGATGCCTAGGATCAACGGAACGAAACCTGAAGACCCCGAATCATCGGCTAATTTCGGCAGAAATGATTCCTTTGGAAGGAAGGGTTCGGGGCCACCGGCGACCTCGTGGCTGTTTTAATGATCCCAGTATAACGGATAGGACAGGCCTCGGTTCACTGGGCCCCATAACTCTCGCCATCGCCGTTCAGCTGGGCACAAGCTCTCTTCGCTCGGGTTAGATTCCTATTTGTTTTTCGAGCGTAGTGACAGCTGGGGGAGGGGGCTATGCCATCAGTTACCTCATAATATAATTTTAATAATATTTCGTCCCTGAAAATAAAAGTATCAGCCCAATTGCAAAGCCAATTTCAAGTAGACCATCAAGGGCAAACGAAACCCACAATACATTGAATTCTGAGAAATAACCCGTGAATATGGGACCAATAGATCGAGCAAAAGTTTTCAAGACGTTAATTATACCCATAACTTTTGTACGGTCTCTAGATGGTACAACTGACGTTAAAAAGACTTGTCTAGGTACAACATCCATCGTATCTGTCCAAGCTCTAGCCACAATATAAATCATTGCCAGCCAAGTTTTAGACGTTGTAGGCACAAGACTCATAAAAATAGCTGAAGGTATTTTAGTCCCAGCAATAGCAGCAATAGGACCGATTTTTTTACATAATATTGAAGAGACCATTGAAGTCGCTGACCCAATCATGTTTACTGTAAACATTAGCCCACCTACTTCCGATTCAGATGTGCCTAATTTTTCTACAAAATAAACTACCAACCAAGACGATGGCATAAACCCATAAGCCAATGAGTCCATACAGAAGATGAAAGAAAGTTTAAGTAAGACTCTTTTAGTTTCAGGAGAGAAGGTAGACAGAGAACCTGGCGGAGACGAAGAAGACGAAGCTGATGAACTTAAAACATTATTATCCTCCAATAACCCTGTAGTCTCAGTTGGTAAATCATCAATGATTTCTTCATCCTCCTCTCCTTCACCTAGACTTTTGTTCTTTTCAAATTCCTCACAATTCTCACTTAGCATCAAACTTAAAACCAACTTCACTAAAGCCACAATAGAATAGAACCAGAAAACAAGCCGGTAACTTCCTAATGCTGATATTTCATAATGACCACGTAAATAATCACTCACAGTTCCAGTGGTTAGAGATCCTAATGCACTTCCGAACGTCCCCACCATACCTTGCCAAGCAAACATATCTGATCTATCTTCATATTTAGTTAAATGAGCCAATGTTGATTCTTCCACAGCTCTAAATGGTCCAACCTCATCGCCACTAGGAGAAATGACTCCTAATACTGCAGCAAATAATAATATCCGGAAATCAGAGCAAGTCGCAAATATAATTCCTGATACAGCCATAGATATAGCACCAACAACCAGAACTGTTCTACGACCAAATGAATCGGCATAGAATGTCATTATGTAGGATATTATAACATCACCTATTAAAGTCAAACTCATGAATAAACCGATCTGAGATTCAGGGATTTCTAATTCTTGTAAGAATAAAACCAATACTAGCATAGTAGCTCCATAGGCTAACATACGGAAGAATTTTTGAGCTAATAGAAGGTGTTCATCTCTTCCTGAGCGGGATAAAGTAGATATTCCAAGTAAATCTTTCCATGATGTCATTTCTAGAGCCAGACAAACGAAATATTGATAGTCAAATAAATCACTTCCCCGGATTCCTAAGTGTCAAATAAAATAATTTAATTATGCAATAGGAAAGCTTAAATATCTATCTAATCAAATGGGACTTAAACTAACTTTAGATCTCTATCTATAATATGATCTCAAAATTAGAAGAAGAGAGAGATATAAAATATAAGGTCTCTCCCCCGCATCTAATTTTCTGACAGTATGCAAATTTCACGGATATCATCGTCATCTTCATATGTATTAGTCATATATTACATAGGACTACAGCAATGAACCAGCCCAGGATAAGACCGAGACAGACAAACACGAGTCATCGCCATGATATGATGCCGGCGGTAAACTTTCATCCAGAAATATTGTTGCCAGAAAGGCTCACTTCCAGAATATCATGGACTCGGTAGAGCCGAAGAAGATCATAAATAGATTGTACTGTACTTATTGTATAAGGCAGTACAGAGTGCAGTTAACGTTTTTGTGTTATCTTATTTCACATTGTATTATTACATCGGTATAACTACAAATATATACACTCATATATTACATTTAAAAAACATGCTTCCCCGCAACTGGCAAGAGAAACTTGAATGAGTGAAAACTCCAGAGGGTGGGAACTGGTTACTGGGTAGAAACTTACGATATGTACGTGAGATTCAAACGCTCGGCCTGAGCTGTTCAGTAACACATGTGCATGTGGGTTAGAGATGAGCCAATACCTATATTATTAAGGTTACATGTATTAAAATCTACTTCGATTCTCGCCCTGGGATACTGGATTGCTTACATAATTTCAATAATTCCAGCCCTAAATTCACCACTACAGTTGGTTAAGGGCATGCACACTGGGAAAAACATCCTCCACTACTGAGGCTCAAAAACCTCTGCCTATAGCTGGCTATCGATCGATTAATTCTGACCAGGGTCGTCAAGCACGTGATATTTACCTAACCCAATTCATGATGACAATTTATTTCGAAGCTCATTCATGAAAAGATAACCAAACCAATTCTCAGTCAATTGAGGATTATACGAAGTGATTCATTACTGTTTTCAGTCTGGTAATGAGATTTAATTGAAATTTATAAACAAATATTATTAGGTCTAGAGGATAGTTTGCTATATTCTGTCATCTGTATTTGCCGGCATCCGGTACGAATATTTAGAGAGAAGTCATATAAACATTAACATGTCAGGAAATACTGGTAATGCGGTCCTAATCGGTACTGTAAATTCTAACTCGATATACGCAAACTCATCCCATAACACATCATCACATATCTCAACTCATAACAACCCGGGCCATGCTGTTGCTGACCCTGGATCCTCTGGTTCAGCTGGATCACAAGAAGAGACTACTGGAAAACGTATCGCTTGTATGGAATGTAGACAACAAAAAGTTCGATGTGACGCTCATGAAAAATGGCCCAGCCCCTGTTCCCGTTGTTCCAAGAAAAAATCGGAATGTAAATTAGAACCCTCATTTAAGCGGACTTCTAAACGTCAACGAATATTAGAGTTGGAAAAAGAAATGGAGGATCTACGTCGAAAATCGGCTACTAATTCGATAACAAATAATAATTCCAAAAGCAAAGCTGATGACATATCCTTATCTCCTAAACGGTTAAATACTGGCAGTGGTTCGTCAACAACAAGTAGTGTTGGTAGTAGTAGTCAAGTTCCTAATCATAAGTTATTACCTTCCCCAATATATTTCGCTCGTAGAGTTCCCCCTGTTGTACCTATTCGTAAAACCCAATGGCCAGTTCAGGATTGGATATGCACTCCAAAAACCATTGATGGATTCACTTTATCATCAGAGACAATCAGAAATTTATTTAAGGAATTTGTGGATAAATATCATCCGTTTTTACCTGTAGTAGATGTATCGCGAGGACCGGAAAAGATTCACAGTTTATGTCCGTCACTATTCTGGACTATTATGGCAGTTGCTTCAAGAAGATATGATAAAGATGGTGAGCTGATGATGCAATTAACACCATTATTAAAGACTTGCTTAGCAGAGATAACAATTTCGCCCGTAACAAGATTCGGTGCACCAGGAGCGGCAAATGTAGGTGGAGGTATAGGTAGTGATAGAAGTTCAGCATCCTCTTCTGTTGAACCTCAAGGCAGCAGCAACAGCAACAGCAACAACCACGACCACAGCAGTGGTAACAACACAACAGTTCTCAATTTAGCGTCTGTTTATTCTGTACAAGCCTTTTTGATTTGTACAATGTGGCCACCTCTCACTTCTACAATTAGTGCTGACTCTTCATGGAATTCAGCAGGAATAGCTATGTTTAACTCCATTCGAGTAGGTCTTCATTGTCCTGGCTATGCTCGTGATTTCGGTCGTATAAAACAGGATAATGCAATCTATCCTAAGATAGCTGAACAAGTTCGTACATGGATATGTTGTAATATTGTATCTCAATCAGTAGCTGGTATGTTTGGATTCCCATCGTTTACAAGTTTTGATGCAACAGTTCTAGCTGCATGTCGTGCAGATTCTGGAATTGACATCCCTGAATCTATTCGACTAATGATGATGATTCAAAGATTAGAGAATGAAATAGAAAAAGGTCTTAACTCCAATTTAAAAGACCCACTTGGACTGTCTGAATTATCAGAAAGATTATCTCTTATTCAAATGATGGCTCAGAAACTTGATGAATTAGAATTAACTTTGTCATCTTCACATGAATTTGATGAGTCTCGTAGATTTATGTTTTTAGCTGCGAGAGTCCATCTTATGACTTATTATTTCCTTGACAATGATAGATTGTCAAGTTTTCAACAACAAAGGGGTCTTGTTCAAGCTTATAATGCATCGTTAGCGTTATTAGATCATTGTGATCAGGTGTGTCGTAGGGATAAAGATTTTATTAGATATTTGCCACAAGTTTTTGTTGAATTATTATGGCAATCCACTTCAATTGTTAACAAAATTTATCATTCTCATTATGCCCAATATGTTGATACTTATGCTGGTCGGTCATTATATATAGCTACCGTTCAACATGTTGCAAAGGCATCCATTCTGAAACATGATATGGCATATCGAGCTGCTGAGATTATGCAACAGATTTGGCAGGTTTACGATGCTTTAATAGATAGGCCTGATCCTCATATACCCACTGTGACTGCTAAAGTATCTATTCGGACGCGAATGGCTGCAAGTGTGTTTTTTGATTGTCTTTGGACGATGCGTGAACAATGTGAAATTAGAAGTGTTGCACCTGCAGTACTTAATCAGAGGACTACAGCTGGTCCTGAAGATGAATTGGATGAGAATTTATCAGCGAGTGAATCATTACCTGGTGTCGCTAGTATAATGAGTGGTGGTGGTGTTGATGGTGATTCCAGTGGTGCTGACGGTTCTTCTAGTAATCTTGTTTCTCCAGCTATCCCGACATCTAATATTCCGATACCAATGGCAGTATCCACCGGTGTTCCTGTATCTTCTACGATTCCGACTATTGCTGTAACAACATCTGTCACCGATATGTCGCCGGCAAGCCATGTTCCAGTTTCTGTTTCCGGCGATCTATCGACTCCTATAATTCCCGGTAATACTTCAGGGATATCGCTTGCACCATATCGATATCCTGTTACAGCTACCTCCGGTGCTGTCAGACGGCCTATATCTCCATCCCCATCACCTGGTCTTCTCAAAGGTGGTCCGATACCTGCATACGACGGAATTGCTAATAATAATAATAACATTGCTGCGGCCAATAACAACAATAATAACAACTATAACAGTAGCACTAATAATGTTAATAGTGGATTTGACTGGGATGTGGATTCGGTTTGGAAAGATGTAGATTCAATGATGAACGATTTTGGATTCAGGGTGGAAGAAGTGGCTTCTTTCATGTAGTATGATTGTATGACTATGTATTATTATTATTAATTTATTAGGTAAAGGTTGAGTGAGACTAATAGACTATATCGAGACAGCTTGGATCAGAACTCTGTTCCCTTTAAACCCGAGACTAGATCTTTTTTTTCTAGAATGATGGAGAGGCCTTTCTCACCCGATGGCTGAAGCTTGGATCAGAACTCCGTTCCATTTAAACCCGAGACTAGATCATTTTATTCTAAGAATGATGCAGAGGCACTTCTCACCCGATGGCTGAAGCTAAGCTCAGACCCCCCGGCCCCGGATATATAACTGATAATAGAATAGCTAATATCACAATATCGGGGTAACACAGAATATAAGGGTTAAGGAAAACGTCGTTTGAACCCTAACATCTGTATTGTCCATACTGAGATGTTAGTCATAGATTGGGAAGCTTTATCGTAATCATAGAATACATAAAACTAAGTTGAAACTAACTTTTTCTGTTGCTCAATATTTGTTTATCATCCAATCCAAAATCTAACCTGCCCTCTAAGATAATTAAAGGGAGAGGGAATTCAAATGACTGGCAAGTTAGGGCTGATTAGGGTATCATGGACTAATATGGGATATTATGGGTGAAGCAGCCGTGCGGTATTCCGGCCGGCTCCTCTACTGCTTACATCCCTTACCCTGATCATGAAAAATTCATTTTGACTATGAGCAACCACCAAAACCACATAAAAGAAGTCATCATCATCATATATATCTATAGATATATTTTAAAAGAAAGTCTTCAACAATTTTATTTGGTTCTTTTAAGAATTATCAATAAAAATGTCGGACGATTTGCAAGATCAGATTCCTGATATCGTCATTGACGGTAAAAATATGGAACCCGAAGAAGAAGAATTTGAATATGATGACAGTGATGGTGAAAACAATACTGGTGGCGGCTCTCACGATATAGTAACTGGAGAAGAAAATAGTAAAGGCAGCAAATCAGTTTCATTTGCTGGTCTGGACGAAGATGAAGTTGCTGCAGATGGACTCACTAATGAGGAACGTCGTCAGAAGGAATTTGAGGAAGGTGGCGGTTTACCTGAACAACCAGATAACCCTGATTTCTCTAAACTTAATCCTTTGAGTCCTGAAATTATTCAAAGACAGGCCACTATCAATATTGGTACGATCGGTCATGTAGCCCATGGTAAATCAACAGTTGTTAAGGCCATTTCCGGTGTTCAAACTGTTCGTTTTAAGAATGAGTTGGAACGTAACATTACTATTCGTCTTGGTTATGCCAATGCTAAGATTTATAAATGTTCAAACCCTGAATGTCCAAGACCTCAAAGATTTAAGTCATATGGTTCAGGCAAAGAGGTTTCTCCAAAATGTGAAAGACCTGGATGTTCTGGTAGATATGTATTATTGAGACATGTTAGTTTTGTTGATTGTCCAGGCCACGATATTCTTATGAGTACGATGCTTTCAGGAGCGGCAGTTATGGATGCTGCTCTATTGTTGATTGCTGGTAATGAATCTTGTCCTCAACCACAAACCAGTGAACATTTAGCTGCTATTCAGATTATGCAATTAGAACATGTGATTATCTTGCAGAATAAAGTTGATTTGATGAAAGAAGAATCTGCTCTAGAACATTATAGGAGTGTAGTAAAATTCGTTCAAGGTACCCCAGCTGAAGGTGCTCCTATTGTTCCTATTTCGGCACAATTGAAATATAATATTGACGCTGTCAACGAATTTATTGTTGAAAAGATCCCTATCCCCCCTAGAGATTTCACTGCTTTACCGAAATTGATTGTTATTAGATCATTTGATGTGAATAAGCCTGGTTCAGAAGTTGATGATCTTAAGGGTGGTGTTGCTGGTGGATCTATTCTTAATGGTGTCTTACGATTGGGTGATGAGATTGAAATTAGACCTGGTATAGTTCATAAGAATGAAATATCAAACAAAATCGAATGTAGACCTATTAAATCAAGGATTATCAGTTTATTTGCTGATGATAATGACTTAAAATTTGCCGTCCCTGGTGGTCTTATCGGTGTTGGTACTAAGGTTGATCCTACATTGTGCCGAGCTGATCGTCTTGTTGGTCACGTCTTAGGACATGTTGGTAAATTGCCCGAAATCTATTTCGAGTTAGAAATATCTTTTTTCCTTCTTCGACGATTGCTTGGTGTTAAAACTGAGGATAAAAAATTGACTAAGATTCAGAAACTTACCAAGGGTGAAGTTTTGATGGTTAATGTTGGTTCTACTACTGCTGGTGCTCGTGTTATAAGTGTCAAAGCTGATTTGGCCAAGTTGCAGCTCACATCGCCTGCTTGTACTGAGATTGGCGAGAAGGTGGCTCTTTCTCGAAGAGTAGAGAAGCATTGGAGATTGATTGGCTGGGGAGAAATTAAAGCTGGTTCCACTTTAGTTCCTGTTGAGTAGATTAGCTAGCTAGAAGAACCGTAGGCGAGAATGACAAGGAAGTTATTTTTGTTTTGATGCTGCATTTATAATGTAGTCACAAACCTGAAATAATATCATTGTCACTTTGCTTGAAAGAACCGTCAGGAATGACATGAAAACTGTTGAAGGTGCATTTATAGACAAAGAGTTACGTATAACAACTTGGTTTTAAAATATTTTTGATGTACAAGTATATTTAAATAAAAGCTAAATTAATGGTGTTGGTTCACAATTTTCTTCACACTCGACTTCTTCTAGTTTGCCTTTGGCGGAGAATAGCAGATCTCATCTCACTGATTGCTTTCGGCGACCTTGAACTTCGTGGCTCAAATTCTTGGCCACTCGAACGCCCCAGCGAACAAAGACGTCACTTGAGATAGAACAATAGAACTTGTCCCGCTTCTCGCTTCGCTCGGGGTTTGAAGCGATTCTCGGTGCAAGAGCTTCGGGGATCTGGATGCTGTACCACCCGCTGGAGGCAGATAGGGAAAAGTGAGGGCGATAGGGGCAGACGCATAAGTAAAACTTTTTTTCATATATATCGAATGTCATGCTATTATTTCAGTTATTTCCTCTATCTTAGAACTCCCAGGGATACATTTCGTCGTAGAAATAATAAAACCATTATTAGTATCATCCTTGTCTTCATCTTCGTCGCCATCATCTGTTGTTTGTTCATAGAGGGAGGACTGTCTGTCATGGTAATCAGATATAGCAAGTTGTTTTCTCGAAAATGCAGCAAATATATTGTATTTTTCAGGCCTCAACAGATGTCTACTAACTCGAATATATTTCAACTCTTCTGATAGCAACCACTGAGTGTGTCCCAGGAATTCTATCCCATCTGCTCTTTGTACACATTGCATCATGAAGAAGGATTCTTCATCCTGTGATTCATCAGCGGGTGGAATCTTCTCTGTTGTTTGAATTATCGGCAGAACTCCCATTTGCTCTAATGACATTGTGAAATATCCTAAGATGATTCGGACAAACTTTTTCCATTCCGTGTTAATATTTAGCTGAATAGATGATATTGAACCTCCTTTTTCAAATTTCCATAATCGAGCGTTTGTTCCTGTTATCGTCAATAGTTCAACAAACGCTCGTTGGCATCTTTCAAGAATTTTTGAAGCATATTTTTCGGCTGTTATGAAAGGCTTAGTATGAGCATTCGGATTCTGACAAACAATTATAGGAATAGTAATGAACTTGTCACTGTCGATGAATCCATCCGTGGAGTTGTCTTTGGATTTTGTAATCCTTTTCTTCACCACATTCTTATTCTTGCCAACTAGCGTACCTCCTCTATCATTTTCACGATAATTAAGAATTTTTTTCTTCTTTATACGATAACCATGGACAGGTGGGGTGCCACTGCTTCTGTCCGCAGGCACATAATAATAATGACAATTCTTTTTATTTTGTTTTATCTCTCTCCAACGTTTCTGATCAGTACATTTATGGGTCCCCTTGTCGTCAGGATCTCCTCTACGTACATTTCTGAACTTTTCCTCTTGATTATTATTAGGACCTTCGTTTCTTCCTCGATTTTTCTTTCGAATTCTCTGCTGGCCTCCCAGAGAAACTGATCCTTCTATTGGTGATCCTCCTAGTGACTGAATTAAAAACGCCCGGTCTTCTTTAATATCTAGAGTCTGACCTATAGAAGCTATCTCTAACAAACTTTGAATTATGTTTATTATACAATTTTTTAGATGGGTATCATCATTATCGCTGTGATGATTTTGAGGCCACATTCCCCATTTCCTTCCCTTCCTGTCATAAAGATTGGTCAGTTTGCCTTCAAAATCAAAGGGCCATTGAGGACATCTATTGATGATATATTTCAATTTCGCATTCGAATTCGAATTCCCAAGAAGAAACCTTGATCCAAGTATATTTTCATCATCAAAGTATACTGCGATAAACTTTTGACGTTGTAGGGGTGCCAAGAGATGACCATTTGGAATATTCAAATACTCAATGTTGAGAAGAACATAAAGATTATTCCAAATGTCTCTTTTATTCAATATCTGGGTGTGGTAAACTCTTCGAAGAAAGTATATAATATACTCTTGATGCAAAAATAATCGCTTGTGTTTGATATCGAGACAAAGTTTATTTATTGCATCTACTAACTGAGAATTATCAAGATTCTTTTTTGAAATTGATAATAAAAATGATACCAATAGTGATAAACATTCACTGCTGATAAATATATCATCCAAGGAAAAGGAACTGACTGAAGACTGGATGTTATTGATCCTGTGTTTAAAGCTCTTACGAATTTTTTTCTGAAGAACGTGAGTTTTGAGAGTTAAAGGATCGGCGAACAATAAGGATGCTCCTATAAAGGGAGTTTGAATTCTTGATAATATCCAGTTTGTTTTATTCATGATGATGAAAACCTCATCGGTACCTGTTCCATCGTATAACCAGAGTGAAGTAAACGAGTTCTTTCTATGTAAAAAATCGCTGAATTCTTTAGAATAAGGATTCTTTATTTGATTATGGGAGAATATGAAATTGTGAACTGGGTATGGAGACCCTGGAGGTTGAAGAACCCTGGAACTTGAAGAACCCCGCCTTTTCCTCCGGCGGCTGGGAAGGGGCCCCAGACCCCAAGCTCTCGCTACTCTGGAGATTCGCTCTGTAAGTCATAGAAGCGAGCCCCCCCCCCCATAATCGACCTCTATGTAGTTAGGATTTGCACTTTCCCCAGAAGATCGGATTGGACTGGCCTATCCCGGAGCCCTATCCGAACCCCAGAAACAGTTTCCTGTTGCTCACTAGCCGTCCGTTGATAATTTACAAAAAGGGTGACTTTCGCGCTCGAGCTAAGAACTTCATATCACACACATTGTATGCCACGATAGCAGATTCTGAAAGTAATACCGCAAAGGAGGGACATGAGTTAAGTTAGGTAGAGCACTGGAGGATGATGTAGACTAGCAGGGAGAGAGTCGTTATCATTTTGCCTCTGATGTTACAGTTATGCCCACCGATGAGAGAGTGTTAATTGATTTATTGTCTGTATGATCTATGCCCAGCGACACGTATATAATAACTTGTTCATAATAAACTATCTCTGGTTAAGAAGAGAGTGAATTAAAACCTAACCGCAATCTAAGAATCAGGAATAAGATAGATCGACACATACAAATTCCTATTACGTTGCTGTGAAGAAAATGTTGATAACCCAGGTTATAAGAATCAACACCCATTTAGTTGGTATATAAGGCAATATGAATGCTCTATTTAAAGTACATCAATGAAATGATAGATAACGTTACTGACACAAAAAAAAATGGTTAAAAGTTATTGGTTGAAATTAAGATTAACGTCTGAGAAGGTGATGATTGATATTATTTACTGTTACAATCTTTTCATCCGTATATTTGGTTCTTCATAGAGAATATTTATTTCATATTTCTTAATTTTAATTTTTTATATAGCAATCAATTTTTATAACAATTCAGTACCGTAACTGGAGTAGCTGGATAATAATTAACCTTGCAAGACTCCTTTGCTGGCACTACATTTCAAGTTAGCTGGGCCGGCCGGACAAGGAAACAACTAGTAACATTATTTTTGTAACAGAGTACATGATGACAAAAACCAAATGACAGACATACATGTCTCAAATGCAAATAAATGTATGGAACTCAAAACTAACAACTTAGTTGAAGTATACTGCTGCATTTTGATTATCAGCTGTGGATGAATAAAACAATAGGTTAGCAAGCTGCATTAAACCTGGAGTTATTTAATTAATTAAATCGAGCATATGATCAGAAATTCAGAATGCATCGGCTTTAATTCTATGCAATGTCAGATCTTAAATAAGGTTAAATTGAGGTCTATCAGAAGGATCCAAAAATAGAACCTTCTTTGGTGAGTTGGATCTACTAATAAAAACCCCCGAAGTTGGCAGGCTGGGCCAACCACGCTAACAAGACCCCTGTTATAAAGGCGGACTTCCGACGGCCTCGTAGACCCTGTGAACATCATCAATGCACTCTTATTGCGGTACCTCATCTCTCTCGAGAATAGCCCACTGCACACGTAAGCAAATATATCAATCGCTATGGATACTACAATCGTATGTTTCAACTATTGGAGAACCGCCCCGGACTTTTTGTTCCTCCTTACCATAGTTCATCCTAGTTGCTCTTAGTCTTGTATACAATCTTAGACCTGGAGCGTGAACAAAGCAGAGAATCAACACCTGGACCTGGGGTTAAACAGAAAAGTCTACCGTTTCTCTAGACGATTCAACTACATCAAATTAACTGCTTTTTCCCCGGTCCGCCCGCCTACGTTGTGGCTGCGCCCCAGACCTCGAGATCATGAATGTCTGTAAATTTATTTCAGAGCAACAAGCGTCTGTCTCCTGGGGCTGCGGCATGCCTCGGACCCCAGAACCACCGCGATTTTCATAACAATTCGCACGTGATTCTGCAGGGAGATCGATCGGCATAACGTTAACTAGATTTCAGCAACAGTACTTCCGGAGGATGGGAAGCAGAAGAAATTCATTTTACCACTCATTACACGATAAGAATTGTGGACCCTGTATTAGCAACCCCCAGTCCCCAGGCTTGTCGAGAGCTAGGCCCCAACTACTGAAAGCAAAACGGGGACAGGCCTTGTTGTAACGTTAACTGTTAACTATTTCATCGCTCCTGCATGCATATTTCGACAGCAATTCAAAGCCATTACCAAGCTTTGATGTAAATTAATAACATTTTTAGTACAGTTACCATATATGAGAATGTAGACAGAGATTCAAAGCTTAAGCACGTTTTTTTTCAGCAATCAAATGTCGATTGAACTATGTAATTTACGGGAAGAAAAAAAGGAATTTAATAATAATAGCAAAAATCTATTACAGAATGTATTGTTTTTTCATGCAGAGTACAAATGGTTATTCTCTCTTCAATCATTCGTTGAAGCCTCCTTGATCTCTCTCGGAAGCCAACAGCAGCATGTTGGAGATAGCTATAGACCTCCCTAAGAGATGCCATTCGAACGGTGAATGAACCTTTTGGTTGAGCCTCATGCGGGCGGTGCTTCGCCCAGCCACCGTTTCTTAAACCACGGCGTCTCAGTTCCCCTGTTTTCTGCTCGATGTTGTGATAGTCCCTGGTAAATATCAATAAAGAGGGAATACAATGACCATGTTAAATATATTATTGGCAAGCTTCATTCAATAGGCACGGGAGAGACAAAAGAAGGCTTGGCTTTTAGGGGATTTTACATAAAGTAGATTCCAAATTTAGTAATTTAACCATCTCATCAATTACTCGTTCCTGAAATACTCCTCCATATTAGGTAAACGAAAAATTTATAAGACCATTTAGGAAGGAGCCGCAATAAATACCCCAACCCTTGATATATATGAAGCTGTGTAATGTGCAAAGAATAATTTGATACTAAAGTTAGATACAAATTGTGAATAAGTTAGTTGCCAACAACGACGCTAAGAAACATCAATCAGTTAATCATGTAGGCAACTTATCATATGGAACAAAGAAATGGAGATGGTACTAGAAAGTACTAGAAAGGACAAGAACAATCGTATGCTCGAGCTGAGCACTAGGGGTCGGGCCAGCACCAGAGCCACCGGAGGCAGGTTGTGCTTTGCTGGATTTGGTGATGGTACGTTTCGTAGAGGGCGGGCTCCCCAGCCGCCGAAGGTAAAACGGGAGTGGCAGTATCTCAGTTCTCAGTTAATTAAAATCAAATTTAATATTAATATAATACAATTGGTAACTTTATCTGGTAAGTTTTGAACTTTAACTATGGCCACGTTACAATACGCCGCGTGTCAAGAAAAATAAATTTATATACATATTCATATTAAACACGTATAACAAAAAGGAAAAAAAAAACAGAATTTCCCGTTATAATAATAAGAGTTTCAAAGATAATAGTACTGTTGTGATGTTTGTTTGAGAGGCTTTGCTTCTTCTGGTAAGTAATTGAGTTAAAAGCTAAGCAATAACTTAGTTCACAGCAAGTTCAGTATACGTAAAAATGATGTTGTTATAAATAAGTTGAAGGTTGACTGTTCCCGGTATACGTAATCAGTTATATTATTTTCAGTCTAACAACTTGCCCTCTGCATTTCAGGAGACCGAATTAAATGAATTGATTCCATTAATTTGTAGACTTGTACAGTACAGTACAGTACAGCACTATTACACAAACGTTGCAATACGCCCAATTATCAGATTTTAGGGCCGAACCACCCACCACCAAGCATGCACGATATAAATCCTAATAAGTCTAAAACAAAACTTAACCCTTTTTAAACCGTGCAGTATAATACAGTACGAACAGATTTAACAGTTAACTTAACTATAACTTACACGAAGTTATATGCGCGGTACATCCATATATAACTTTTATATATATATATAGATTCTCGCTGATTTTGAAGTTACCCCTTATTTTAATTTTTTTCTTTGAAGAAGATCCGAACGACGAACGAGATCAAAACGAACTATAAGATCAAAACTTGATAGTATATTTTAAAACGCGTTTTGAGTTAGCAGTTTTTAATTTATTAATACTCTCTTTCAAATCATCAAATTTGCATTTTTTTTTTTTTTTTGTTTTAATTTCTAAATACCCCCTCATCTACTATGAAAGGATTAATTCTCGTTGGTGGTTATGGCACTCGTCTAAGACCTTTAACTCTTACTATTCCAAAACCTTTAGTTGAATTTGGTAATAAACCTATGATTCTTCATCAAGTTGAATCTTTAGCAGCTGCTGGTGTTAAGGATATCGTTTTAGCAGTAAACTATCGTCCTGAAGTAATGGTTGCTACTCTTAAACAATATGAAGATAAATATGGGATTAACATTACATTTTCTGTTGAAAGTGAACCATTAGGAACAGCTGGTCCTCTTAAATTAGCTGAAAGTGTGTTAACAAAAGATGATTCTCCATTTTTTGTATTAAATTCTGATATTATTTGTGACTATCCATTTGCTGAATTAGCTAAATTTCATAAAGCTCATGGTGGTGAAGGTACTATTGTTGCCACCAAAGTTGAAGAGCCTTCTAAATATGGTGTTATTGTTCATAAATCTGGTTCTTCTCAAATTGACAGATTTGTTGAAAAACCTGTAGAATTTGTTGGTAATAGAATTAATGCTGGTATTTATATTTTAAATCCCTCAGTGATTGATTTAATTGATTTACGTCCTACTTCAATCGAAAAAGAAACTTTCCCTCAATTAGCTTCTAAAGGTACTTTACATTCTTTTGATCTTGAAGGTTATTGGATGGATGTTGGTCAACCAAAAGATTTCTTATCTGGAACTTGTCTTTACTTGACATCATTAACTAAGAAGAATTCCGATTTATTAACTAGTTCTGATAAACCTTATATTCATGGTGGCAATGTTCTTATTGATCCAACTGCGGAAATTTCTGATGAAGCTAAAATTGGTCCTAATGTAGTCATAGGCCCCAATGTAACTGTGGGTGCTGGCGCTCGCTTATCAAGAAGTGTTGTCTTATCAAATTCTGTTATTAAACCACATGCCTATGTTAAGAATTCTATTATTGGTTGGAATTCTAAAGTTGGTAAATGGGCCCGAGTTGAAAACGTTAGTGTTTTAGGCGATGATGTTGAAATTAAAGATGAAATTTATGTCAATGGTGGTCGAATTTTACCTCATAAGACCATTGCTGGAAATATTGAGAAACCTGAAATTATCATGTGATTGCTTCTGATTTTTTTGAAATTTTTTTGGATTTATCTTTTGTTTTATATGTTATCCGTTTTAAATATCCTTCTAATTTAATGTTTCATTAATTATTATTATTAATTTTTTGGGGATCTTATTATTACCTTTCCATTTTGCCGCCTTATTTCCGGTGGATGGGGCTATTCCCCTTCACCTAGATTTGCCTCCGGCGGCTGGGGGCCCTGCCCCAGGCCCCGTTGCTTTCTTTTCTCGATTTAGAACTACTCCTCTTCCCCTGGATTTGTCTCTGGCAGTTGGGGTTGCACCCCCACCAGTCGGAGTCGACGACTCCGGTGTTTTTTTTTTTAGTTCAAATAAAGTTCGCTTTTTGATTGGTATATGACTTTCTATAACAGGCCTATATTGATAATAGTAATATTGCTTAGTTTGTTTATAAAAAAGGTTCCTCGAGTCGGAGATATCTTTTACACTAATATATTTTATTTATTTCTGTTATTCGAAGAATCTGAAAGTTAGAATATCATGAGTCAACAACGTTCCCGGGGATCTATCAGTCATGAATCAGTTAATGGCTTCAATAGCAGTGCTGTATCGAACTATCTTCGTGAGGGCTATGAGCGAGCAATAGCTGAGGCTCCTTCCAAAAAAACAACTTGTAAGTGCATAGTGCAGATCTTGATTTAATTATCAGCTGCCCTTTTTCATAAGACGATAACTAGGGGCGAGACTGGAGACTGCCAATGTAACGAGAGAAAGGGATCGATCTTTGCCCGGACTTTAGCTGTCCATTATTTTTTGATACTAACCTAATAAAGCTGTTTATAAACCAACTTCTGGCAGCTGGACTTCTGGAAAATCAGCCAGTGGCGCTGGCCTAACAGCTAAGACAAATTCAGTTCTACATGAGCTCACAAAATCTCTACGTTCACAATCTGGTAGTGGCAGTCAAGGAAGTGGTGGATCTAAAGATGCTGGTCCCAACCCCCAACAACAACAGAAACAGCGAAAACATTCGCGATAAAAACTATGCCATGAAATGATATGAAATAATGAGAAAGATAAAAATATTACTCTTGGACTGGGTCCTGCACCCCTTAGTGTATTACTCTGCCTTCAGGGTTCTCTGATAGCTATATCTTGGCTAACCACAGTTCGACGAATATATAGAAAAAAGCATTCCTGATTATATTAATAAATACGTTTCATAAATTAAATTTCATCCCACAGCGTAAGAAAAGTAGAAAGTAAAAAAAAAGTTCTGACCGCATTAATCAATCTTTGCAGTTTTTAAAGTACCATGACGGAGATTATTAGCCAAACGAACATTAAGACCCCGATTCTTAGCCTTTTGAAGTTTTCTACGTGCCACCATAACTGGAACACTACTTCGTTCAACAATATAATTAGAGAATGAGCCTAATAAAACACCCTTCAAAGCTGATCGACCTCTTGAACCAAGAATCACTAAGGTAGGGCTGACATGATCGGTTATATCGGTAAGAGTATGGCGAGCACTTTTACAATGAAGAACTTCAATTACTACATGTACTTGAAGTCGAGTTTTCTCAAGTAGTTTCACAGTAGTCGCAGTGATTTTAAGCATAGCCTCAAGTCGACTGGTTTCTTCTGCTGGTGCATCACCTGTTCCATCATCTTCAAAAGCACATACAATAATAAGAAGGTTACCGTCTCTTAATACTGTCCCAATTGTCCATTCAAGAGCATGAGTTGCTTCGGGAGAGAGATCAGTTGCGACAATAAAAGATTTTAAAGGGGCGGCCGCAGGTGATGATATGTCACCAGTAGTACCAAGATTTGGAGCTGATTTTGTTGCTGATTCTTCACCTAAAGGTTCTAGGTTACCTCGCATCATTGTTCGAAACATTCGCCTTGTTTCAGTATTTGAATGGATTTGACTAATTTCTATATGAAGTTGAGCAGCTCGTTGTGCATCTCTAACTTCTTCATGATCAGATGTATAAGGTACGTCGAGTAAAGGGCCACTTATATCAGACCCAGCAGCAGCATCAAAGGCTGTATTTGGGTGAATAATTCTACGCTTATAAGCGGCATATTCAACCTGTTGAGGAGACAGTGCACGCAGTTGAGGAGATTCTGGACGTTGTTGGGGCCGTGATATACGTTGTTGTCTCTCTCTCCGTTGTTTTTGTTGCTTGCTTTTAGGACCAGAAGATTTAATTCCAAGTTTAGACGGGTCATAAATTCCTGTAAGCGTTGATTCATTTTGGTGTTCTTCAGCTTCAAGGGTCTCATATAATAACAACATATTAGCACGCGGTAAAGAAGCATCTAAATCTGTTACACGAGGTATATTCGAATTACTTAGAACTGGACCAGTTTTTGCACTCCCCTCCAAGAATCCTGGGGGATGTTCAGCAGAATCTATTTCTTTTTTAAGGATAGCAGAATAACGCTTCGCTTTTTCTTCATCGTCGTCACTAGTTTCAGAACTGTCTATATCTTCATCGTAACTATCCTCTTCTTCTTCTTCTTCCTCCTCCTCGCCTTCGTCATCTTCATCGTAAGTACGATTATAATCACTATCCTCCTCTTCTTCGTCATCATCATCCGTATAATAATAATCATCTTCGTCATTAATACGATCCACAGGCAATCTAGTGTTCGGACTAGGAGATCTACCTTCTAGTATTGGTCGACCTCGATTATGTGTGGTTGATTGGGATAACCTCCTCCTTGCATAATATCCTTTTCCTGCCGTCCCTTCAAGATAACTTCCTTTTCCTGCCGTCCCTTCAAGATAACTTCCTATTCGATCTGACGCATCACTTCTACTACGGCCCCGAATTCCTCCCATATCGGGGCAGCTCAATAGTGTATCATAATCGTCGTCAATTGGATGGAACAAACTCTCAGCATTAAATGTGGATGATGGTTTTGAACTACTGCTAACACTATTAGTAGTAGTAGTAGTATGAATAGCAGAATTAGAACTAGAAACAGATGTTGAAGTCGAAGTTGTAGAAGTAGTAGCAGTAGCAGTAGCAGTAGCAGCAGAATTAGAGCCAGAACCAGATGTTGAAGTCGAAATTGTAGAAGTGGTAGGAGTAGCAGTATAATTATCACCGTCCGCTTTATCATCAAAATGCTCATCCTTTATCCTATGACGGCCTCCATTGACTATTACATCTTCACTACCATCATTTAAAATCAAGGATACAGTACGCCGATGTGCAGGCCATTTTGTGTTGATATCGTCAGTGTTAGACAGATTTTTCAATGTGGCTGAATCTAAATTTATTTGACCAGATGCTTGATTGATAGTAGTATCATGCTTTCCAAGAACTTCTAAAACCTGAAGTCTTTCTTCCTCTAAAGATGATTCAAGAGACATCTCTTATCTAAACTAAAAGAATTGAATCAGTTATTCCAGGGGGTATAATTCGCACTTTCAGCGACTCACAAAAGTGGCAGTGACCAATACGTAGTACCAGTAGTAGTGATCGGAGACAAGACAACTAGTATTAGTAACAGCAGTTAGTTCTAGTAAAAGGATATATGGACAATAGAACAATGACAATAACAATTTATAGGACACTCCTGTTAAATTCAACCCAAAATGTAATGGAGCAAAAAAATTATTAGAAGAGTCTAACAAAGTAGGAGTTAAAGTTATAATAATATATTATTGTATGTATATAAAGGTTTATTCACATGTATATATGTATAGGTATATAGCGCGGCTGTACTCTTAATCACGAGTTCTACTGCTCTGACCGATAGATCGATCGCACGTTTTACGATAAGTGAAGCCCAATCTGTAGGTTTAAGGGTGAGTTACAGGAACGCACTTCTGCCGTACGATCTACAGATCGAGCGCTCGCGTTAACTGAACGCTGTGCGGTTGATCCAGCCAGATACCACTCTGGTTCTCGGATCGGATAATCATCAGGATCTACTAATTGACAACACGAGTATATCCAACCCCCGTTTTACCTCCGGCGGCTGGGGGCTGTAGCCCCCAGATCGAAAGAAATGCTCTCTTGACCCTAGTCCAGTTGAGCCTCTGGCAGCTGGGCCGCCTAAGCTCGCTGACTCACGCTTACGAGTGAGATACGGAATGATATGGTTCCTGTCAACGAGAGATTCTCAGAGAAAACTTAAATATATGCATTGACCAGATCAGCAGATTTATTTCATTTCCAACAGTTATGAAAATCATAAAATGGGCATAATAGTTTGTGAAGAAAATATTCTTATTGAGGAACAACAATAGTAGAACCCAAATAATGCTGGAATAGTCGTATGTAGTAAAGTCAGTTTTTTTTCAATAAAGATACGACTGATAAAACTAAAGCATCGAAGTAAAAAAGAGCCATATGTCTAGCTATAATGGTGCTTGTAACTGATCTGTCGATTCCAAGTGAAATAATACATTTCTCTGGTAACTTTCCCACATTTGAGCCAACAACTCTAATTGAATATTTTCGCGATTCACCTCTTCAAGAGCAGCATTGACTGTGACTATGCCATTATTGAGCTTTTCCTTCATTTGTTATTACATGCTAAAAGAACACGCCTACAAAACTGTTCATATACATACCACATTATTAATAATTCGCGCTAATAACGCATTCTGGACTTGCTCATAAGGATTCTCCATTGATCAAACACGAAAAAGACCACAAATCGAAACGGAATGGATGAGTGACTATATACTACTACAACTTTTAATTCGAGTAAACAAATACCGGACCGGGGTCAAATTAAGAGGTGAATTAATTAATTACGCGGCTGCAAGTTGCGGCTCAGACGTTGTTGCGCAGCTCACAGAGATTAGAGCGCAGCTAGGGGTCTGGAATAGATGGAACGAAAGTCTTCAAGAATGCCCCAATCACCGGAGACAGACAGAATAGAGTTGATATTGGATGCTGCTTTTTCGTCAGGGCTACCAGCTCTTACGCAATCGTACTGCCAGTTCCCTCCAGTTTTCTTTCGACTTTCTGCTCTCTCTTGGTTTTATTATTTTATTTAACATTCATTCATAAGCATAATTGTTTATTTCAACCGGCTTGATATACTCTCCTACACCAGGCTACGCTACACTACATTTGGGAGAGCTTATATTTCCTCGTCTACGTAACATCCTTTTTGGTTTGAGAGCAGTAACGCAATAGTCAGTTTGAGGGTGTTGCCAGAGCGCTTGATAAATAAGTTATATTTCGTTAATCCAGCTTGACGGGCAATGTGCATTTCAACTGTTTAACTAAGTTTTGTAGGGGCGGGGTATGCAATAGTGGACTAGTTCACTATTACAGGTACTGTACGGTAAAACTGTACTATAGATGTTATACTCTATCAAGTTATAAGTTATTGATAATATTTATTATCTGTTATATCAGACATTATTGCACGGTCACTATGGAGAGATCTATAGGTTTGACGACGGATTGATTGACTGATTGATAATTCATTTATTGTCTATGTAAGCTGTCTATAGCCAGCGACACCTATTTATGTTTTTTGTCCTTATTGACAGTTCTGTTTAAGCTGCATTTGACGACGGGAAAACATAACCTACAGGTTTCAGTGCTGGCAGGAAGCAATGCGGCCCAATTAAGACCCCCTCTGAGGCGGCCATGGAGTGGGTGTTCATTTGTCAAAAAAATCTATAACTGTTAACTCGACTACACTTATGACAAATTCCAATGAAATGCTCCTCGAATGGAGGAATGCTTAACTGGTAAGAGGTTTTTGTTCTAGTTGACATTGTTTCAATAGTTGGAACTGCATTCCCATTGAAGTCTCCGATGCTAATGATATGGAAAAAGAGCATATTTCATAGTGAGCAGCGAACTATGCTGATTCAAGGAAATCATATTGTGCTTTCTCTCCGATATCGGCAAGCTAGTGGTTTATTTATTCTGACCGGACCATCCAAGTGTCTGCAGAGCTGGATATGCATGCCATATTATAGCATGTGCCTGTTACATCATGATTTCTTTCGCTCGATGAAATCCCCGCCGCCCATCTCGCATTCTCAAGAGCTTGGAATAATTTGTTTCTACCTAACTTACCCCCCCCCCCCCCCTAATATCGTCACCGGGTCAACTAAACTCCTTGCCAATCACTACCAGAATGCCCCAATGAATAGTAATAAAGGAGACACCTTTGTGTTGAACCTTTTATTTTTCTGTTGGTCCGAGAGATAGCATTGTATGAAATTTAAGCTTCACCATTGCCTGATAGATCGGAGTAAATCGCAACGATTAATTTTTTCGAGCTGGTCGAGGTTCCACACTGATCGACTTAATAAGAACTTTATCCATAGCACTGGCCAAATCGATCAATCGATCAATCGATCAATTGTTCTTTTATTCTTAAGGCCGGAAATTATTAATTCAACAGCTAGCAATCTCATGATAAATTTCGCCAAATAGCTTAAAATAATTTTTTCGATAGACTCCTCACACACCGTCCTCAAATATACCACGGTGTCAAGACTGATTCGACATTCAAGAATTATCAAGCTAAGATAACTGATGGATGAAAAATACCACTCAAGTTCTATTATTTATTATCCACCATCCTATGATCCTGGTTGTACTGCCGACATGCATATCTTAGGAGAGAGTAACGGTGGTGGTGTATGGTGCGTAGCTGCGGTTTATTATTTTGTTGCTCTGCATGATACCCTAATTATTTTTTGCTCGATCCTCATCTTAAGTCTTCGATACATTGATCGACCTAGTTTACGGAGTTCATACATAAATCCTGCAGGCCAGGGGTGTATTGTTTGCATAATATGTTAACTGTAAGATGCCTTCTATCGTACAGACCTTGAGCAATTTGTTGGAAATCGCTGTGACTAGTCTGATACGTGAGACAGCCCGAGCATCTCTTTTTGAGTATTTCTAATAACAACCCCTGTGATGATACTGGACTTACAACTATAAACTTAGCTTTTAAATGGCGCAGACATGTTGGTGCCAAACTTCAAATTCCAAAGAGACATCTCTAATTAATGTTTCTGGTGCCTTATTCTATAGTTGAATCCCTGCTGCAGACGTATATCGAGGAGTAAAATATGGGCGCTCTGTTTTGTCGTTGTTCAATTTATTAGATTGACCAGAATTAAGACCTCTCTTTGATATTATTAGTCGATGTTATTATTCGACATGCTCTGTTCCGTACGTCTGTCTATACGTGGCCTGCATGACTGCTGCCGTTAACTTAACAATTCTATACCTCCTATCCCTAACTGATTAACATCTTTTTTGTTTATTTTTTTTCTGGACTTGGTCATAGCTATTATCAGACAGGCACATGCAGGACGAAAATACTTTGTGCTTCCAGAACGTTAGGTAGTAAGCATTATTATACACACTTTACCTGAGGTGAAAAGGGGCGGTCCGATTATCAGGAATGTTTCAGTTGTTGTGCACATAACCTTAAGTTACTTACCTTATCTTATGTTAAAGGAATAGATTCGAGGATATTTTCTCGATCAATCGCAGATCTTTTAAAACTAAAGAGCGGGCTTTTTTGTGCAATTCGGGTCATATATATATGGTATAACTTTTGGCGAATATTTTTCGCTTAATGTTTGGTTTGATTTTGTTAGCCCACTTCTATAAAACCCGCCTCTTCTTTGCTGTATATCATGGAATAATAATGAGCTTTCTACAAGATATTCAACGAGCTAGAGATTATGTAGGAAAACCACTCTCTGAAATACCAGTTCCTGCTTTTGTAATCGATGAGGCAAAAGTTCGAGAAAACTGTCAGCGAATGCTTAAGAGAGTGGCCGATCTCGGTGTGAAATTCAGACCTCATGTTAATGTATTCAAAGCAATTCCGGTTGTAAGAGAACAGGTTGGAGAATCTATAAGCTCTGTTATTGCCTCTTCAATAGAAGAAATTAGGAATTTAGTCAGTCTTGTGGAAGAGGCCGTCATCAACGATGTACTGTATTGCACTCCTATTGGCAAAAGTCAAATCAGAGAGTTAGCCTATTTGAGAAACCTTTATTGGAACTTAGGAGCCACTTTGCACGTTGTTATTGATCATCCAGCTCAATTGGACCTTTTATTAATGATTCAATCTGGGTCTTCATCGTCGACGGCAAGCTCTTACATTCCCTCTCGCAAATGGTCGATTTTTGTAAATGTCGGCATGGATGCTGGTATGGTTGGTTTGGGAGAAGTAGAGGAAGAAAGACTTGCCACTTCGGAATTTGTAACTATTGTCAATCAGGTCGCCTTATATTCGAAGTATGCCACGCAATTTTCTATAACAGGGTTTTACAGTCGTTCAGGGGTCAGCTATAATGCCCGTGATCTGGCAGCAGCTGAAATCTATCTCGAGAAAGAGCTCAATACTATAAAAACTGCAGCACAAATTGCTCGAAATATCCTGATGCCGTTGCCACCGGATCATTCCGGGTTTATATTATCGATAGGCACTACTCCCACAGTTCATGCATTTTCCCCAGCTGTTCTTCATGATCTAAGATTACATTCAAGAGATAGTCTCGAACTTCATGCAGGAAACTATGTTGCACTCGACTTGCAGCAAGTGGCTACTTCCTTAGTCTTAAAAAATAATATCGCTGGTTCTGTTTTGGCAGAGGTCTGTTCGTATTATCCGTCTCAAAATGAGTACTTAATATCGGCCGGAGTTCTCGCCTTGACTAGTGAAAGGGGTCCATTGCAAGGTATTGCTCATATACACGGGGTTGATGATTGGTTAGTTACACGACTGACCGAGCAGTATGGTACTGTATCATATATTGGGCATGATGAACCAGCACCAGTTAAGTTACCTTGGAGAATAGGTGATCGAGTATTGTTATATCCTCAGAATGCCGGTATGACCTCAGCATGTCACAAGTTGTATTTTGTTGTTGATGGAGGTGCTACGGTTGTGGATATTTGGTCGCCATGGAGGTATTGGTGAAAACTGAAATCGGTCGCGGTTCACCTTGTTAACAAACATCTTAAATCAGCTTCCATAGCGCCTTCTCTTTTCCTGATTTCTTTAGATAGCAATTCTTTTATCACTAATGAGCAGGGCCCATTTTCATGATGTAACTGCTTCACATAAAGTCATATTTTTGTTTTTTTATTTATTTGTATATTATCCATTCGCATTTATTTAATATAAAAATTGCTGCCAAGTGGAAGCCGGTAGCGACGCCCAATATCAACTGAACCCGAGTGGAATAGCTTATTTACCTAGATTTACGGCCTTCGTCTTTTTCCACCCGCCAGGAAGTAGCCCATGCTAGAGATTCACTCCCTGAGGGAAGCTGTTCTCAAGAGCAGCTAGAGCTAGGAGGCATGGCTTCGCCCTAATACCTGGAGGCTGACGAAATAGGTGGAATATCTTACACGCAACACTATGTGTACTCAATTGATCTGAGATAAGCCCAGGAATATTAGACGACATCTACAACGATTAGAAGCATCAGAAGAGACATGACACCAAGCGTTCAGAACGATAAAAAATCATCAGTTACATAGATCAGCATTCAGTCAATTCACATCTACTTCACTTATAGCAACAACAAAAAAAACCCAGAACCATATAAATAATAATAATAAAAATAATAAAAATAATAAAAATAATAAAAATAAAACACAATAAAGCAAGTCATTACATAAAAAAAAATCGTAGAGAAAGTTAGACGCCAAGCTCAGCTATGAACAGCATGAACAGGACATGATCCAACGCCTTTACGTCTGAACCAGTCCAGAATGCATTTTTCGTGGTAAATACAGAGACACTCTAGCCGTCCAACAGAATCTCCAGGGTGAAACTCTTCGAAACAAATAACGCATTCGCCATTACTGCTACTGGCCACAGATTCAGTTTCATTGGTACTAGAACTAGCCTCGGGAAGCTTATATATCAACATGCGGTTATTGCGGCGATTCTGTTCCGGAAATCCTGAAAATTCAGCCTGTCGAACACAATCAGCAATATGGAGTTCTTTATCTTTCTCAGTGAATTTTATTAGGCTGCGACCGCAGATTGGACATAAATTTTCGTCATCATCATCACCAACTGCAACCGTCTGTATCAGCGTCTCATCATAACTTTTAGGCGAAGGATATTCATGGTCCCCTCTATAACGACGTCTACGACCACCTTCGGTGCTGATTCCTTCACTTCCAGATCTCATTATATTACCTGAATGTCGACGACTTCGGCTTCCCCGTTCAGATCTTGATCTCAATGCCGCTCGAATCATTTCCAACTCTTCTACACATTCATCACAGGTTCGATGAGGAACATGGGGGCTTTCAAGAAAGATTTGACTTGGAGGAGACACGACATATGTAGCTGGCATGTAGGTAGTTCTAGAAGAAGAGCAGTTTCCACAGACAACTCTACCACATTTTCTAAATCTGTTAGCAAAACAGCATCTACCTCGGACTGTACGTATAGGAAACTCTCAAACCCTATCGATTCACTCCTGGCCAGGATCAAAAAATGTATCTCTGCACTGCAATTTGACGGATATGAGACATCTGAGATATCTGTAAACATTGTCAAGAATTGCTAGTAGTAGGTCCGTCCCACCGCAATATGCATCCAGAGTCTCAATAAGCACCCATAGACCCCATTTCTACTTTGATCGAGGTTAACTCCATTCTAGCTTGGCGAGCCTCATACAGCTTCAACTTTTATATATCATTTGCATCCTTTCAAGTCAGAGACCTCCGGATATCCGGATATCATGCCTAACCTAATTATTTAGCCTGACAACGCAAATTCCATTGCCGCTATAACTTACCTACAATGATGTCGCCTATAGAATAACGAAAATTTTGTATGACAAATACCACATTCAGTAGCCTGTTCATCAGCCTGCCATGAAGGAACGCCTCTGGGAACAACTGTCCTCTCAGAGGTGCCCTGGTTTCCACTCATCGTGAGAAAATAAAAACAGTGGAATCTTCTATGTTCGTCTGATGATAACCGTCAACAGAAAAAGTTAACCGGCTCTTTCTGTCATTTACTGATAAAGTTGATGAAGACAGAGGAAATTTATAATTAAGAGGTAAAATGAAAGTGGGGTGGGGCTGTACAGTGTACTCTTCAATTTATGGTTGCATGTACGTACGTACGTACATAAATTAAACAATCACATGACTATCGCGAGAAAATATTTACATTATCGATCGATCGATCGGCTTATCGTGTGACTTAACCTGGATAATGTAGCCAAGTTGATAAGAGTTCACTCTGGTGCTATTGTGAATATTCTGGTGAAGGTGATGAAGCTTTGTTATGTACTTGTATGGGTACTATCTGTAATATGGGTGCCGAAATTGGTGCCACTACTTCGGTTTTCCCATTCAGTGAGCGAATATGGTTGATTACTTGAATGCTACTAGCCGAATGGAAACGGCGGTAGAAGATGATGACACCCTTGTCTTCTGCTTCGCCATCTGTCTTATCTCAGTCAAACTTCCAGTACGTCTCTCTACCCTTGTACTGTTTACCAGATGCAAAATTGGTTTTTAGGACGATGTTAAGATATTGTTTGCACCTCAGCTGCCAGAGGCAGTCGAGGGAAGAATTGGTTCTTCCCGTCCGATGGGGGAAGCAGACAAACAATGGAGAACCCTGAGGAACCTCGATTGAGCTCCGATATTAAACAGTCAACTTTTATTAGGTAGCGATAAATATAATGATGCACATCTTTTTATACTTGTCTACTCGCTATCCTTGTCATCATTGTCAGACTCAGCGTCAGCAAGTTCCAAATCATAATCGTCCATATCTTCGGGACGTTTCTCATCCTGCTCTTCTTCTTCCCCATTTTCCATCACAGTATTAAAATCATCTCCTGCTATTGTCTGATTTTCAATGGCTTTGGCTTTTTCCAGACCTCGCTTGGTTCGAGACGATTTAGATGCCTTGAGCTCTTGCTTAAGACGTACATTATCTTCTTGTTCCTTTCTACGTTTCTCCTTAAGGCTCTGTTTTTTATTATGACTCTTTTCCAATTTCTTGATCTCAGCTTCGGTTTTTTCTTGATAAGCATGGTAAAGAGTCTTACCCTCACACAAACCATCTTCGATCTTACGTAACTCCAGACGCAAACGAGGACCAATTTCAATTAATTTCACAGCTCTCTTTTGAGTCGCTGTGGTTGCGGAAGTATTCGTGGCTGAACTAGACCCAGTCTCAGCAGCCTCAGCAGCCTCAGCAGTTGTACTAGGGCCGCTACTAATAGAAACTATATTCTCTTGTTCTGTGGCAATCTCAACCATAGCATCATCCTCTACTTCAGATTCACTAGTATATCCACCTCCAGAAGGGTTTAAAAGATAATCGGCAATATCATCAGCACGGGACATATTAGGTAACCTCTTGTGTAAATGAGTCTTTACAGTAGAAAGTTTCTTCACGGGACGTGAAACATCAACAAGTCTCGTATCAATAGCATAATGACGAATGTCAATATACTCTGAATCAGGGTCTCTATTTATCATCATAACCCTTTTAATTGATCCAATCTTAGTATCTTGCACAGAGATCGGTGGGAACATATTCTGCAACATCGAAGTCATTAAAGCATCTTTATCAGAAGTTTTATCAGTTGAGAATCCATTCATCACTAATAAAGGAGGATTGGCATAATCGGTACTGGCCAGATCAGTAGATCGTGGGCTCTTCACAAACTTTCTAACATCTTTACATAAACTGTAAGATTTGACACGGAAATATAAAGTAGGACCTCGAGGAGTCTTAGCAATTCTCAATGAAGTATTTCCATTGATTGATTGAGAGAAAATCATGAGATGTGATACCCCCAAAGGACCAGCCATAACCACAAAGTCCTTGAGTCTATTTGATTTACGTTCACGAAGTTTCGATGCTGTGTGAGGTTCCATAATAAGTCTAAAATCTCTAACCAACTGCGCCAAACTATGAGTAACTTCCCGTTTATTATCACCCATTTTGATCACCATGGACCTAGGGATTTTCGCCTTCTCGTCCTCTGCTAGAGAAGCATGAGTTCTTTTCTTACTCTAAAAGGTTAGATCTAGTTCTAATTTCCCTGAGAACAGTTCCTAATATTCCTAATATTCCTAATATATACTCCATGGAGAGAATGCAATATATACCACAATCACTAGATCATTCCTAATACTTACTCTACGTCTAGCCATTATGAAATTGAATTTTCCTTTCGATTCAAGAATGGATAAATGAAATCAAATCTACTATGAAAAAATAAATAAATAAATTTCCCGTAATAATTTTAAGACAGCCGCGCCATTTTTTTTTTTCCAGATTTCTTTTTGCAAAAGCGCCGATCATTTAAATATATTTGCTACCACTTAATTCAAATTCACTTGAAGATATCTTTTTCTCTTTCTCTCCAAGAATTTATTTCAGAAAGTGATTTGAAAGGAAAAAAAAAAATTTAAGCCGATAATTTTTTTTAAGGAGAAAAAAAAATTCAGTTTTTGAATATTATATTCAAAAATGTCCATAATAGAGAAGCATGGCAAAGGTACAGCAGATATCAAGCGGAAGCTTAAAAAGGCACATGTAATAAAAACCGATAGAGAAATAGAAGATCGTGTCGAATCAGAATCAGAATCAGAAAGGAAAAAGAAGAAGAAGTCCAAATTGATGAAGGGAGAAGACGATCTAAAAATCAAAAAATCAAAGTCTCAAAAACAGATTGGAAAATCAGATGTTGAGAAGAGTCATATAGATTCATCAGAAGAAGTTCACAATGTTGAGGCAATATCATCAGAAAAGATATCATCATCGGAAAAGTGTGATACTACTACTATAAAGAAAACAGATAATGATAGCACTACTACATCTGAAGTTAAAACCTTCAAAGATCTTGGAGTTATCGAGGCTTTACAGGAAACATGTGAAGCTCTTAAATTCAAAACTCCAACCCCTATCCAAGTTCAAGCTATCCCTTATGCTTTCCAGGGACGAGATGTCATGGGATTTGCTGCTACTGGTAGTGGTAAAACAGCTGCATTTGCAATCCCGGTATTACAAGCACTTTATGAAAATCCGTCTCCACTGTTTTGCTGTGTGTTAGTCCCTACGCGTGAGTTAGCCCATCAAATTTCTGAACAATTCCAGGCTTTAGGAAGTACTATGGGAGTCCGATGTGCTGTTATAATTGGTGGTGAGGATACTATGCAACAGAGTTTAGCTCTTAGTAGAAAACCTCATGTTATTGTAGCTACTCCGGGTCGTCTTCTTGATCATTTGGAGAAAACAAAAGGTTTCAATTTGCGAGGCCTTAAATTCTTGGTTCTAGATGAAGCTGATCGTTTATTAGATATGGACTTTAAAGAACCCATCACCAAAATCCTTAATGCTATTCCCAAAGAACGTAGAACTTTTCTATATTCAGCTACTCCTTCCAAAGAAGTTGAGCAACTTCAAAGGGCCTCTCTTTCCAATCCAGTGCGAGTTTCTGTTTCCAATCGAATCACTACTGTAGACACTTTATTAGAATATTATGTCTTCTTACCTCTCAAACACAAGGATGCAACACTAGTTTATCTTTTGAATGAGTTTGCAGGTAAATCAGTTATCGTATTTGTCAATACAAAGGATGAAGGTACAAGAATTCCTATGGTTCTTGATTCATTGAATTTCTCTGCTATACCCATTAATGGTAATATGTCACAAACTGCCCGTTTAGGTGCTTTGAACAAATTTCGGGCGGGAGCCAAGAATATTCTTGTAGCTACAAATGTTGCTGCAAGAGGACTTGATATTCCTTCAGTGGATGTAGTCATTAACTATTCAGTACCAGATAATGCTGCCGAATATGTTCATAGAGTAGGACGTACTGCTCGTGCAGGCAGATCAGGTAAGGCTATTACTTTTGCTGCTCAATATGATGTAATGAGATTTACGACTATTGAAAAGGAGGTTCACGGTGATAAGAAATTACCTGCCTTTGATATCGATAAAGAAGCTGTCATGTTATTAATGGGTACAATTGATGAGGCTCAACGGCAGGCCAAGGTTCGAATGAGTCAGATCCATCAGAAGGCTAAAGAACGAGGTAAATTTAAGCGTAGACGTGATGATCGTGATCTTGGCAATGAATAAAAGAAAGTTGTGTATCTGCAATTTACGTCTGCTCTCACTTTATGATACAAAACACCAATATATCACAGACAAAGTCTTTATTTAAGTATAGATATATATATATAGTAATGCATTGAAAATTAGAAAACTATAGGGGCTTCTATAGCTGAATAAGTGTGTTGGGCTTCCATAGCTGAATAAGTGCGCTGGGCTTCTATAGCTGAATAAGTGTGTTGGGCTTCAATAGCTGAATAAGTGTGTTGGGCTTCTATAGCTCAATAAGTGTGTTGTGCTTCTATAGCTCAATAAGTGTGTTGTGTTTCCATGAGTAATGCCATAAGCCAAATATAATAAAAGATGAAAATACAAATCCTCCTCCGGTTATCAGGAAGGTTAATTCATAGCATCCATTACCAGAACAAGTGACACCCGCAATGGCACTACTGGCATGTTGATATACAAAACCAAATAAAACACAAAATATTACCGATCCTACAGCTGGACCAAGGATAAAGAGACCCCAATTAGTTCCAAAGCTTTTGACACCCCAAACACAGGCTATCATTGTAGGATAAAGGGTGAAGATCGATCCATAAGAAAATCCGTTCATAATGTTAGATATGAAAAAGAATCGGCCATTATTTTGAGTGAAAACCCCTAAAGCAAGAAGAAAATGAGCTACCCCCGTAGAGAAAATGATAGTCGAAAGGACCATTGCAGTCGATATTCTCGGCCGGACAATATCAGAGAATACCCCAACACTGAGTCGCGCAACAGTAGAGAATGCAGAAAAAACTGAAACACTATCAGCAGCAGATGGAATTGGATTAGAAGAACTTCTAGTGGAAGAAATAGTATCAAGAATAGCCCCCATGTTGTTGAGGTACATTTCCAAAGGCCCTGATGTTAATATAAATGCGAGCATTAAAAGCCAAGTTTCATGATTGAGCAAGAAAATTGTAAGTCGTTCCCGTTGGGATAAAGAATCAGTACTACGGGCATGTTGATGGTCATGGTCATAGTCATTACCATTACCATTACAATTTCCATTACCTCCAATCCTTTCACGAGCACTGCCATTGCTAATCTGACTATGTTCCTCCTCCCCTTCAGTGGTCAGTTTCACTGACTCAGAACTATCGACATCACTCAATTTAACAGCTATATATGCTACAATTCCGATAATGAAGTACAATCCAGCAAAGAAGAGAAAAATTCCCGTTACATTTAACCGTGATTTATCATTACCTCCCAGATGCTTTTCCTCAAAAAACTCGGGCATTAACTGAGACTGCCACAGAGCTGATAATCCAAAAGCTGACACGGGAGCAGAAATAGCCAATCCAGATGATTTCGGATACATCTTCGCACAAGTTACTAGAGTCGCTACATAAAGTGAGGATGTACCAGTTCCGATTAATACAAAACAACCAGCAAGAACCTTGTATGATCCTGCCGTTGCAAATATATAAGCCCCAATCAAGTAAGATGGAGTGAATAACAAAGTTGATAATAGAGCCAACTTTGATTGTCCATGCTTATCCCCGGCATATCCTAATAACGGCACAGGAAAGTACATTCCTATCTCTGCCGACATGGAAATAATATTAATTTGTAGTTGAGAATATCCGAGAACATGTTGAAATTCCGGTGTGTAAATAGAGAAGATACTAATAGAAGACGCTGATAAGCTTTTAGAAAGAAAGTTAGTCACAAATCTATCTGTCACCATATACCTCAGACACAGTTCACCAGCTAGATGCGGCACCATCGTATTTTGACCCCAACTTACCAACATAAAAGACATAAGAAGAAGCTTATTGATTTCGGATTCAAGAAACTTGTCTTCTTCTCATCCCTGTTTGTTAAAAGGATAGTTCTTTCACTGATCACTGGTAGATTTGCTGTCTCCACCATATTGTCAGATAAAAATCATACGTGAATATGAGTGAATGAAGATAAAGAGCGGATCCTTATCAGTTTAAATAGCGTGAGAATAATTAAAAGCAAGAGAGCGGCTATCGCGGGGGAGAAAGAAAGAGTCAAACCAAGTCTTTCCCTAACCCGCCATTATGGGAGGAAATTTCCAACTGCGTACATATCTGGGGTTAACTTTGACTTAACTTAGTTTTAATTGTGAATTCGGGACATATCATATCTCCCCTGTCTCCGAAGGCTGGAGCCCCACGAAGAACTGGTTGGATCTTGAGAAGAGAACCAGGATGGGGCGATCGCCGGCAACCGCCGATAGCGAACAAAAGATCCGGTGCGATAGCGATCAAAAGATCCGCCGTTACGATAGGGCATGGGGGTAGGTAGGATTCTGGCTTTGTGGCTGTATGCTATGTAGTCGACGGACACAGACAAAGAGACATTTCTAGAGGGTAGCTGAAGATAAGAGCGTCACCCAGACCGCCAGACCGCCAGATGCAAAGACAGGATATAATTAGCTCTCAAGAACAGTAAAAGCTATTACTTCTATCGAGTTCTATATATTCATGTACTTCATAAAATTGAAAGATATATTTAATAGAAAAGAAGAAAACTACTTATTCTCCTCGGGTACAAGGAAAGATTTTGCCTTCAATACTTCACCTTCAGATCCAAGCCAAATACCACTTCGTTCATGTATTTGTTGAGGAACTAAATCAAGTATTCGTTTACCTTCATCATTAATTGCAATACCACCAGCCTGTTCAATAATGAAAGCCATAGGGAAACCTTCATATAATAATCTCAATTTACCCTTTTTAGATTTCTTATCAGCAGGATATGCGAAAATTCCACCATAAAGTATAGTACGATGAACATCAGCTACCATTGAACCAATATATCTTGCAGAATAAGGCTTCACAGAAGAATCTTTTGGATTTTTAACCGAATCAAAATAAGCTTTTGCATTATCAGACCAATACATAGTATTTCCTTCATTAACAGAATAAATCCCTCTGAATTTTGGTAAACGTAAATTAGGATGAGTTAAAATAAATTCACCAAGAGAATCATCAAGAGTAAAACCATTAACACCATTGCCAGTAGTAAGTACTAAATTAGCAGAAGCACCATACATAGTATAACCAGCAGCCACCAATTCATTTCCAGGTCTTAAAACATCTCGAATTGAACCAGTTGAATCATCAAATAATCTATATACTCCAAAAATAGTACCAACAGACACACCAGCATCCAAATTTGAAGAACCATCAATTGGATCGCAGACAACAGCATATCTTCCATTACCATGAAAAACAATTAAATCATCTTGTTCTTCTGATACAAGTACTTTAACTTTTCCTGAAGCTTTCATAGCATTGATGAAAATATCATCACCAATAACATCCAATTTTTTTTGATCATCTCCAGTAGAATTCGAAGTTCCAGATAAACCAATTAAATTAATTAAAGTGGAACGACGAATATTATGAGCAATAAATTTGAAAGCAAATTGTAATGAATTTAATAATAAAGTGAAATCACCACTAGCATGAACTGCAGCATGTTGGGATTGAAGGATAAAACGAGTTAATGTGACAATATCAGTCTCGACATCAGAGTTTGTAGCTCCTGTTGGTGGTTGCTGTTGCGACATGATGATATAAGAGAAAAATAAGTTATTTGATGATTTAAGCTAAATGGTTGATGTGGTTGGATGAATTATTTGTTGATCTGTTGTTTACTAGCCTGACTTATTTCTTTCGATTAATTATAAAGTACTTAATAACAAGAACCGCACAAATATATTAAAAAGAAGAAAAAGGTTTGAAACTTTTAATTGGGGGAGCTTGTTCCCTTTTATAATCGGGCACTAACGTTAAAATAACGAGAATTACTATGTACCCGATGAATGTGGGGGAGTACCTACCTACAGGCTACCAAGCTTAATAGGGGTGGGAAGAAAGGGTAAAAGGAAGTAGTATAGTGCTATATGAATTAGTCTATTATTAATGTTTAGCTTAGCTAACTCTGAAATTGGTTCTTTTAGCTGATATCCGGCTCGTTCTTCCTCACCACCCCATATATCTCCCCCCCTGCCTACATCTTCCCTGTCGGTTTCTTTTTGTTCATTCCGAAGAACCGGTGTCCATTTTAACGTTGATTATTTTTGTGCATAGAAAGCACAATGATATGATTCCGAGTGGTTGTACTTCTTCTTCCCTTGACCGGATCCGAAACCTAATAGGACCACATACCCAACTCAAGCCCCCTCACCCCTCCCCCAGGTCGAGTAGTTAGATTTTATAGTTAACAAGTTAACCTTAACTAACAAATGTGGGGTGGAGTTGTCCGCATGATCCGATTCATACCGAACAGCCGGTTAATTATCGTGTCTGGGCGAAGTGTACTGAGGAATAGACATCTGCGTGAATATTTCCGTTTATAACCATTATTAACGGTTAACTTAACGTTAACCCAGTGCACAGCCGCTCTGCATGCATGCATGGTTAGCCTGCCACCTTTATTGAATTTGCCTCGAGCTCGGCAAGGACTACTGTGCTCGACTGTACGGGTCTGGCCAGAACCGAGTCGAGACAATGAGCGTAATCATTTCGATTTACACACGAGTTCCTTAATCGGCATAGTATTCCTCAGGTATCTTCACAGACTAGTTCTGTTGGGTCTTATTTTTTCTCAAATTGTCTGGTCCGACTTCGCTGTCCAATTATCCAATTATCCAATTTTGCTCGACTTCGTGCCCAACTTCGTGCCCAACTCCAGAAATCCATAAGTCACAGAAGTTTCTTGAAAGAGCTTGAGTTAACTTGTAATGGGTATCTTCTTGGCCTCCGAGCGAAGCGAGCAGGAGACTGGCCGATTATTTGCAAACGAGTTGACATCTCGGGGCCGGCTACTAACACGATGCACACAGGCAGGGCGTGCATCGGAGGGCTGATATTGCCGCAACTACTCTGCTTGCAGTTAATATAATATGGCTTCATTCAAGGCTGTTGCTGCAAATCGGAGCTTGTCCACAAACAAGGCCCCTCCTCTGCTCTGACATGATAAATTAGAGCTCTCAATGGAAAGAATTCGTAACGGTCATCAGTTGAAGGCTAATGTGAGAGTATAGTAGTGTTTAAGTCCGAGACGCTCTCTGTTGATATATAATATGAACAGAAATTATATATAAGTTTCTGAAGAATAGTTCTCCTATGTGATAACTCTCGAACGCGGAGAAGCTAGGAGGTTTTTGCCCCATCCACCGGAGGAAAAACTAGGGGGCAATCAGTTGTTCTGCCCTATTTCCCTGTCGCCTAAATGTCAGCACAGTCAAAAATACCGCGGGCGATGGTCGGGTTGATAAGCCGCGACAAGTTTATTATCGTGCGTGTGAACATATGCAATCCGAGAACTAACTCGGATAAAGGCGGGGATTGATCTTAAGATAAATATAACAACCATTCGGCCAAGGATGATGTGACGGGCATATTATTGAACTGAGAGATAATAAAGATTGTAATTCGATAAGGGGCATGATAATGAGCATGATAATGAGTAACTGGAAGCAATATACAGCGACGATATAGCAGTACCCAGACCTCATAGTGGTTTTTAATGCATATCTCTGTTCCACTTTGCCGGGTATAGTAACCAAGCTCTTTGATCTATTAGTTTCTCCCCCTGTGCCGGTGCCGGCCCTAGTGAAAATAGTTACACTTAAAACTTTTGTAACTGTTACTTAAAAAGTTAACGGTTAACTACTGGTTAACTGGTTAAAGTTAAAATGTTAACTTAACTTTTATGCATGCATGAATATGCATGAACCCTGAAATAGTCACGTGAGCAACATTGTGCATGTATGCTTGCATACATTTACCGAGTTTGTCACGTGCTTTGCTTACCCTAACCTGTGAAACTTGAATAATTTTTTTTTTGTGGATGAGCCCGACTGTCAATCTATCTGAAATCAATTATGATTAACTTATTGCAAATTTCAAAATTTATTTTTTTCATCTCATCTCCATCTCCTCACTCAACGTACTCATTCATTCAAGAAATCAATAATCTATAGACAGCAATGCATTTGATGTATACTTTGGACGCTGAAAGAAAGCGAGTTTATACTCTAAAGAAGATTACTGAATCTGGTGAAATAACCAAATCTGCCCATCCAGCAAGATTCTCCCCTGATGATAAGTACTCTCGTCAAAGAGTTACTCTCAAGAAGAGATTTAATCTTTTACCAACTCAACAAGGTGAGTTCATTGTTTCGATCGAGGAGGGGATTTGATGTGGCTGCATCATCTTCGTCCGCTGCTGGGGCCTAGTCCCCCAGTTAGACCTTGAAATCTCCAGCCAGCTTCTGTCGTGGCCCGAGATGTTCTAAAAATTTTCTTCGGACCTAGTATCTGCTTGACTCTAATTTCTCTTGATATTTTTGCTAACAATACAGAGGCTAAACCTTGGTAATCCATAGTGCTCAGCTAAATACGGTAGCGGGGGGTATGCTGATCGTTTGTGTTTTATTTAATTTAGGTATGACTTTCATGTAATATATATATTGTATTCAATGGTTTTATTTTGCTATATCAAGGAATGTTCCTCCTTTTTATTATTGTTTATCATTTGGCGAAAGTCTGTATACCCTCGGGATCAATCGAGCCAAGCGGGCAACTGGGCAACTTTGTCCCAGAGCCATACGCATACCTCCGGCAGCTAAGGGCATAGCCTCAGGGATTTGAAATGGTCAGTGACCCGATCGCTAGCGAAGCGAGCGGCAAGGCCCCGAGGCAAAACAGGGGGGTTTGGAGGTGTTCCTCCGGCAGCCCTGGAGTAGGAAAGTAATCTCGGGAGTAAGCGAGCCAAGGGCTGCTGAGTCAGGGCCCGATCCCGAGCCAACAGAAGTTTATGATTAACTCCGTTTTTGAATTTACATAAATATGTTTAGAAAAACTTGATCATTATTTAGGTACCTTTGCATTGTGAAGAAGAGACTGTCGAAGAAGATACTTGAGGAGATGTCCAAGAATTTACTGTATAAAGTTGACCATCATCAGTTCCAGGTAATGGCAGTAGATCAAAATCGGTTAATAAAAAAGGTTGACCAAACCATTTACTTCCATCTAAAAGCGCACTACCTGTAGTTTCATGATTCAGTTCATGCGCTAATTGTGACCACATACGTTCAGTTGATTGATGGTGGACTTTATCATGATTATTGGTGACATTGGGTGTAAGAGTTGTAGTAGTATTCGCTGGAGTAGAGCAAGTAGCACCAGGACCAGGACCAGAAATATTAGCAGAACCACCAACTATACCTGTGGTATTAATAAGATTTATATGATTGTTAATATTGTTATTGTCGTTACTCTTATTATTGTTGTCGTCATTAATGTCATTAATGTCATTAATGTCATTCTCGTTGTTGTTATTGTTATTGTTGATGCTGTTATTCTCGCTATGGATGTCATTGATATCACCACCATCATTGTTATTAGTCGTTTCCTGTCTACAATGATCAAGGATTCGCCGTAATCCGCTCGCCATATTGGATATAATATGATATTTAGATGCAAATTGAGATTGCTTCTCCAATACCTCTACAAGATTACCTACCAAACTAAATATTCCTTCTCTATCAGTATCAAATTGAAGTTCAAATAAAGTAGTTACTTTAATAAGAAAAATAGAAGCAAACGCAATCATGGTATGAAAGTATAATGGTAAACCAATCAACATACTATGAGTTTCAGTATCAGCAACAAATAATTTCACGATTCCTTGAGCAGAAAGCACCGCTTGATTACCAAATTCATATAAAGCTGGACCCAATGCTTGAGATCCAGATAATTGACCCCTTAAAGGAATTAAACAAACAAAAAGTTTGGCAAAATGATGATGCATAATACATCCCTTTTCCGGATATGAACCAATTAAACTGTTTTTCCTGAATTTTGTACCCCATCTTATCCTATACATATCCAATTCTACTAGATAAACATGAACTCTTGGGTACTGTTCTTTAGATATAGCCAAACAAGCATTGGCACCAAATTCATCAGAGACTCTATCCATAATTGACCAAAGATGTACCTGACTAACAATTCGAAGATCTTCCTCTTGAGCGACATCACATTCAGCAAATTTTTCCCAATTTCTGGTAGCTATATTTTGACGGATAGCAGGCGGCCTTCCATATGGTATAGAAAATTGATGATCACAAATAAATAAAAGATACCATAATCGGACTCTTAAATAACACATGTTTTGGATATTAACAGGAGCTTCTTTCTTTAATACTATATCAAGTGATTGTTCAACATATAAATCGGCTGAAAATGGTACTGCGAAATTGGATAAAGCAAGACATACATTATGAAGCCAGAAAGTACCTATACAAATTGCTCTTGAATCATCCAGAGAAAAGGTTCTTGTAAACATTTTCTGTGATAATAATCTTAAAAATTCAGTTTCAGAAATTTGACATAAAATATCAAGTTCTGGGTCATGTAAAGCAGCAACAGCACATATACAAGCGGTCAACATACATGAAGAAGTTCTCACACTTTCTAATGATTCATGCATTACTGTTACCCCATAGATGTATTGATCAAGGTTTTTAAATTTACTGAAAAGAAGCTTACCTTGTTCCAAAGTTATTAAGCCTTTTGATATTAAATCATTAGAAACTTCTGATCTGGGGTCGGAATTTTGGACAAAAATATCTCCAAATGAAGGATCTTTAGTTACTTCAAATAAATATTTTCCAGGAACAGACGGTAACTGTTGTTTGACTTTTTCCTCGCTTACAATTCTTGGTTCATTTGTAGTGTTGGTATTATTAAGGGGACTACTAGCACCTTGAGAAATATTGTTGTTGTTGTTGCTGTTATTATTATTATTATTATTATTATTATTATTATTATTATGACCTCCTCGTCGAATTTGATTAGGAGATATTCCCCCTTCTCCTAAGGCACTACATGGAGATATTTGACTTGAAGTTTCAAATCCATTATGTTGTTGCTGTTCATCCTCAGGGCTATTACTTCTATTATGTTTATTGCTGTTTAGCCCATGATTACTATTATTATCATTAGTACTATTTTTGTCACCATCCTCCTTGTTTATATTTGAAAAAGAATTAGTAGGTGAAGATTCATTACTAATGAATAATCTTCCATCGGCTAATAATTTTTGAAGAGTCGATTCCAATCGAACAATATCAGTTGAAATTTTTTCTTTCCAAAGAGTTTCTTGCTCAATCCATTCATGAATGCTTTGACTAGTTCGACATGGTTTTGATCGATGGACACATTCCTTACAAGGAGGGCCAGTTTCTGAAAGATGGCATTTAATTTTTAATTGTTTACAAGATTCACATGATTTGACCTGTCTCGATAGGCTTACAGTGGGAACAATGATTCGACGACTTGATAAGCCGTCAATAAGATTATCATCTTCTCTACTTCGTTTTGTCATTTAAGTCGACCTTTCAAAAAAATCCAAGCTGTGAGTGAAAGTCCAGTGGTATTTCTTATCTAAATATAGAGATATATCAGTCCGCGCGTTGAAAAAGGTAGTCTTTATTATCAAAAAATAAAAATAAAAGTTAGGTTCAATATTTCAACCACACGCTTAGAAATCCTGTTCCTTTAATTCGAATGAGTAACATCAGTCAGTAATCCATTTGTCATTCAGTGGCTGCTGCAAGTTTACTAGGGATCTATTTCCATAACAAGTTATATGTCTAGATCTATATCTCTACATGTAGATAAAGTTTATATTGTTACATCTCCGCTTCATCAATTTCAAAAGCGAAGCCCATATGCGACTACTTCATTTCGGCTCATTTACTCTGGTCGCTAGCAGTCTACAAGGTAGGTAGTTGTACCTTGATGGGTTACCTTGCTCCCTAGGGGAATGCACATGCATGTGTATTAGATCTAAGATTCAATTGGATATCTTCCTCGTAAAATATATATTTAAGGGCCAGAAGCGGCTAAATCCTTATGTTACTAGTTAAATACTACACTAGCTAGTGTCCATCCACCTGGTTTTTCCATTAGCCAGTTTTTAACACCAAAAAAAAAGCAAAATCTATACACCCCGTTTAAGCAATAAAGAAAATTGAAGCTTTTGGTGCTCGAACAGGAGGAGGCATTTCAATAAGGATATTTGCTTGAACTATGAACTGGTGTCGCTCTTAACGTTATGGTTAACTTAAGGCTGAAGAAAAATATGAGAAGGCTATTTAGGAATTGTAGATATTTCCAAGTTACTTACATCCCAAAATTTCGTTTTAAAAATATACATGGGCACTGAGATGAAGGAATTGATAACGTTTACGTTATCTCCCTTGCATAATTTGCTGGAACCAGGGATGGATGGGCTCTAGGTGGTATGTTACTTTCCCAAAATAAACACCGACGTTACAGATCTGCTGCAATCTTTAGTTACCATAGTAACATATGATAACAGAGGCAAAATATGGATCATGCTCAACCTTCCATGAAAAATTAACGGTAAATTTCCTGATCTATCAGCCTCTGGCGGTATTTCATCTGACGGCAGCTGGAGCCCTGGCGACATCCCGCCACTCGCTCGCTTCAAGTTAACGGCAGCCTCAGCAGTAGAGCCTCGACAAATTTCTAAAGTTCCCGAAGCCATTTGTGAACAAGATAATTTTTCAATAAAGCTGGGAGGTGAGAGATGAGTTTTCCATGGTTAAACGGCTAACGTTGCTAGAATGTTAAACGTTAATTAAATCTCAACGGTTTCGCGCTAATTTAACTTGACATTTTCATCATCATATCTCATGTAGAGATCTCCGCAGATATTTCCTGGATTATATGGCTCACAGACTCACAGCAGCTGGGAGGTAGCCACTAGATCTCCTAGCTCGAGCATCGTTCGAGCCGCCGGAGGGAAACGGAGGTCGGGCTCCGGAGTTTCAGGATCAGAAATTTTATATATAGTTACAAGTTCTTTTTTTCAGTCATGTCATCATAGAACTTGTCCCTTTTAATTCCTGACATGCTTATGCATCTTGTTGAACATAAGGAGCTGCAAATGCGTATCTCTTGAATCCTTCAGTATAATCAACACCTTCAATACGTTCATGATCTGGAGGGAAAGCAATTCTTCTATGAGCATAATATTCTTTACGCTTATTTCTTCCATCTAATGCGGAACTATAAGTAGCATAAATGGAAGCTCTGGATTGATTACTTCTATTTGGCTCAGACCTATGAGCAAGATGTGAACCAAAAATCAACAAATCCCCAGATTTCAATGGAACATGAATCCATTTCTGGCCAGCTTCCCATTTAGGGTCAATAGCATTATCTAGCAAATCAACGTCAACTTTATGAGATCCATCTACGACTTCAAGACAACCATTTTCAATTGTAGCGTCATCGACAGCAATATTAATAGTTAAATGTTCAACTTTAGCAATATGATCATAAGCAGGAGCATCAAGATGAGCACAAAAACCATTACCATTAGGAGCCTTGTAATTGATTTTATCTTTAAAAAGAAGCATTTCCGAACCGGTGATTTGTTCCAAAAGCCTTGGAAGAACTGAACGGCGGAGAACGCTATCCATACCTTCATGGTAATCAGTGAAGTTTTCAGTTCTCAACAGCTGACGCTCTCCCTTAATGTTAACCTCATCATAAGGCATCCATTTACCTTTCTCTTTGGGCCAAGCTTTGATTTCATAAGCCCATCTACATATAGTATCAGCATCAAAACTTTGATGTTCCTCCACAGGAATATGGAGATATCCTAGTTTATTATAGGAATCAATCTGGTCTTGAGATAGTGAATACATTTTCTGAAGAAGAATGTTAAAGCTATAATTTTTTTGATTGGAATTGCTATTGTTTTATTCAACCCTGAAGAAAAATATCTCATGAAATGTTTATCTCAGTTACTATGTACATATATATATATATATGGACTGGAGATGAAGTTTGATCTCAGGGGGAATAGGTGGAAGAGGTATAGGACGGCACGTATTCCGTCCTGCTTGAGATCATGTGATTCAACCGGTTCAGCTTCCGCGCCTTACATAACCTATTTTGGCTCATAATCTTTCTCCTTCATTCGTATTTTTATCTGGTGAATGCGTCCCACATATTTAATTTTTAATGTCGCTCTGCTGTAAATAATAAAAAAATTGATATTCAATATTCAATATTGTTGAAGTTACACTATTTTTATCATTGCTATCATCGTCATATCTGCAGAGAATCAATTTCCCATTCCCGCCTCATGCATGCATGGTAGCTATAAAAAGTTATAAGTTAACATTAACTTATATATAGGTAGATCTTCTTTCACGTGCCATAAGACACACGTCGATCTGGATCTGGCCCAGTCTGTCTTTGAGGAGCCAAGCTGGGTTCAACTGTTAAATTGGCCATCGAACGTAATGAGGGAATGATTTCCGATCACAGTAGGTAACTTTAACGAACGGACATAATTCCGTCCTGTCAACAGAATCACGAATGGGTTCACTTTTCCTAGATGGTTCACTTCTCGCAGATGATTCATAGAGAGTTTATACTTAAATGATACAAACTGGACGCTACCCATTATCATAATCTATCTATCTCTCTACTCTCTTCAACTTTAGCAAACCTTCCTGCAGTAGATTTTCTTCTCTCTTTGGTATTGAGTGTACAGGTACTATTCAACTACTACTAACAATGTGTTCTACTGTGACCACCGAAACCGAAGCTCTTATTCGTGACCGAGTCAAAACTCTCTTCAGTTATTTGGAAGAACAAGAACATGGTGATTACCTAGGTGAAGCTTTGTCTCAATTAGAACATTCTCTTCAGGCTGCTGCTCTTGCTGCTAACGATAATCAAGATGATTCCACTATTTTGGCTGGTTTGCTTCACGATATAGGACGATTTGTACCCAAATATAAAAATACACCTGGGGATCTTATTGTTAATGGTCTTAACAAAGCTCCTCATGCACCATATGGTGAAGCTTACTTACGTTCTTTCGGTTTCAATGACAAGATCTGTTAATTAGTTGGTGCTCATGTTGATGCTAAGAGATTCTTAACTGCTACTGATAAAGGTTATTACGACACTCTTAGTGATGCCAGTAAGAAAAGCTTAAGAGTTCAAGGTGGTCCTTTCACAGAGGAACAGGTTAATGAATATAAAAAAGACCCTTATCTTAAAGAAAAGATTTTGGTTCGTATTTATGATGATACGGCTAAAGACCCTAATGTAAAGGCTGCTCCTATTAGTATTTATGAAGACATGGCTGTCAAGAGCTTACTCGAGAATGTAAATATCACAGTTCATGGTCGTCAATATAATAGTTTTATTCAGAAGCATGTTGTTGTTGTTTGTGTAGATGGATTTGACCCAGAATACCTCGAACAAGGTATTAAAGATGAAATCTTACCGAACCTTAGCCGATTTACTGAGGAAGGATTATATAAGGTTGGTAAATCTGCTATGCTAAGTTTCACCAATCCAAATAATATGTCGATTGTTTCTGGTACCCCACCTTCGAAGCATGGAATCTCCGGTAACTTTGTTTTCGATAAAAAAACTGGTCAATCTGAAATGGTTTTAGATAATAAATTTGTTACAAGAACTACTATTCTTGCTGAGCTTTCTGAACGAAAGAAAGTCGTCGTTGTCACTGCTAAGGATAAACTTCGTAAATTATTACAACATGGTCTTTCTAAGAATTCTATTTGTTTTCCTACTGAAAAGATGGATCAATGTACTAAAGAAGAACATGGTATTAGTAATGTCCCTGAATGGTTGGGTCGCTCTGTACCAAATATGTATAGTGGAGATCTTTCACTTGCCGTTTTAGAAGCAGGTGTTAAATTCTTAGAAGAAGATGTTGCTGATGTTTATTATTTGACCCTGTCAGATTTTATCCAACATAAGCATGCCCCTGGTTCTCCTGAAGCCAATGAATTTTTATCTAAATTGGATAAGAATATTGGTCTATTGGCTGAAAAGGCAGTTGTCGGTATTACTGGAGATCATGGAATGTCAGATAAATCGAATGACGAAGGGGTTGCCAACATTCTTCATCTTCAAGATGATCTTGAGAAGAAATTTGGACAAGGTTCATGTAAAGTTATCTGTCCTATTACTGATCCGTTTGTCAAACATCATGGAGCTCTTGGTTCCTTTGTTCGTGTGTACACCTATCGATTGAATGATGATGAAGTTGTTGAATATATTCGGGGTCTTGAGCCAGTCGAATTTGTAGAGAAAGGAAAAGATTCTGCTAAAAAGCTTGATCTTCCAGCTGATCGTGAAGCAGATATTATTGTTGTGTCTAGAAAGAAGTTCGTTTTAGGCTCGACTGCTTCTGAACATGATTTATCTGGTTTGACAGGAAGATTAAGAACTCATGGCGGATTTTCTGAGCAAGGGATTCCTTTAATTGTTAGTGAGAAGAGACCTAATGCTGCTAGTCGTGAGAATCTTCGTAATTTCGATATTTTTGATTTGGTTCTGAATCAGTAAACAAATAGGCCTCCTGTTGCTGTCCCTAGACTCCATAGTATGGCTTAGCCCTGTATAAATTTTGTGACTAATTCTATGGATTGTATAGCTAAATATAAGTATAGATAAAAAATCGAATTATGTTTAAATGGTTGACAGCGATCGACAGTTTAGAACGAACCCTTCTTCTTCCTGCGACGGTCAGGCATAGCCCCAGACCCCGTAGATCTCGCTACGCTATAGAAACTATACAGATTTAATGCGAGAGAAGCACTTTCCCATTCGCGGGAACCCCAACCGTCAGTACTATCACCGCTCTCCACGAGCTAGTTCGATTAAGCCGCATTCATGTTTGAAAGTTTGAAAATTACTCAGGGGGTGATCGACATACTGATAGTGGTTAGGGTGATTAAATGTGAAACTCCTATTACGGTTAAACGCAGAAATTACTTCTATCGGTCTGGGGTGCATCCTTTGTTACATATCATTCAACATAAGATACGAAGTATATTCTCAATCTAGACATTGGAGTAGCCATTGTTTGTTATGATAGTTAATCCCAATTCAGTTATCGTATATACGAACGGTGGAAGATAAGAGCATGCTGTCACACTAGTTATTCTCTTCATCTAAAACATTTTCGCAATTTCCTCTATTATTGAAATTAAGGATTTGTTATGCCCGGGAGGAGGCCGGGGAGTGAGAATATTTTACCATCTCCCACTACATGCCATGGCTGCTGGGCCTTCGCACCATGTTTGACATCCTGTTGTTCCTTTCTTCGTTGATAACGGAAAATTTCCGTCACTATTCGAATGTAGTTAAACAAATAAACAATTCCAGAGGACGGTAATCCCTCCGCGCTAATCGAATAAAGCGTGACTACACACGTGTGGTTTTCACCCCGTATAGCAATCTCCGTTAACACTTCCCCTCCAGCCACACCTCCTTCCTATTATCAAATGGATTATATTCCGTTTCACTTTTTTCACTGTTAGGCTTGGTTCTTCATAGTATTTTTGTAATAAAGCCTGTTGTATATTATTATTATTGTACACACATTATTATTATAGGCTTGATAAAAATTCGGTAAAATCTTGATTTGGAATACGATGGCCATGTTTGGTCGATATCGAACGAGGTCGTCTCTGGTCCAACTGTGCCCTCCACGTCGGAAAGACTGCCGGCAAGCGGGCAAATACTTAACCTGGTTATGCACAAGCGCACCGGCCTTGAGCGCGCGTGCTCATATGGTTAATATAACTTAACTAAAATTTAATAATAATAATAATAATAATAACTAAAATTTAATAATAATAATAATAATAATAATAACTAAAATTTAACGTTACAAATATAATTGTACGCACAGCTGGTTAATTATCGAACTGCGTTTACAGCTTAGAGTCCGTGCGCGATCTCTAACTTAAAGTATTAAGATCTTCACTGCATATTTCCTTTTATGGGGTTATCGTTTTGAATAGGTCTGCATGTCGAGATGGTGAACCCCTAGAGAGAGAGATATTTCAAACAAGTTCTTCTGAATTTTTCAACTAGTTCATTTCGCAACTATTATAAAATGTATAAGAGTTCTGGAATGTCCAAGATATAATGATTTGAGTTTTTTTTTGACAAGGATAAAGGATTAAGGGATTATTATCTTAAGAGAAGGATCGAACATCGAGAAATAGACTATCGATTAGAAATATGACTTCTTCTCGTTCAGTAAAACCACCAGGATAGTCTCCTCGTCGTCATAGAGTTCGGAGTTTCTGGGATTCAACTAAATTCGCTCTTTTAGCGGGAGTTGGTTTCTTCGGTGATGGTTACCTTAATTTGGTTATCGGCTTGATTACACCTATGTTGGGTTATCTTTATTATGCCAACGAGAAAAATACAATGCCAGCCGATATATCTGACACAGTCAGTGGTATCTTTAATCTCGGCATGATCTTTGGTCAGTTGACTTTCGGAATTCTAGGTGATTATGGAAGAAGTAAAATCTATGGAAAGGATACATGTTTTGGTACTATCATGTGTTGCGTTGTCCCTAGATCATTGTCAACAAATGGTGCAATGGCTTGGCCATAAGTTTTCAGATTTGCATCAGGATTTGGTTGGGGGAGATTATTCTTTACATCCGGTTTAGCTGTAGAACGTGACAATATGGTTAAATGGAGGGGAGCTCTTGTTACTAGTGTCTTCTCAGGTCAGGGATTTGGTAGAGTAGCTTCAGCTATTGTATTTTATGTTTTGCTTCAAACTTATAAATATCCAGTTGAAAAAGATGTTCATAAATTGGAATATGTTTGGCGTATTCTTCTTGGATTAGGCTGTGTTCCTGCCGTTTTCGCTATATATGGAAGATTTACTCTAAAGGAAACCGATGGATATCAAACTTATGTTCAGCACAAACATGATGACGATCGTGAGGTAGTAGAAGATATAATATTAGGAGAATTGTCTTCGAGAACTTGGAAAGAACAAGTTAGAGATCTCAGAGAGTATTTATTCCGAGTGGAAACATCTTAAAATACTCATTGCTATTTCTATTTCTTGGTGCCCCTTTGATGTAGCTTACTATGGTTTATCTTTAAATCAAGGAACTGTTTTAACTCTTATTGGATTTGGAGGCGGTGATAATGCATGGGAAAAACTTCATAATCTGGCATTGGTAATTTGATTGTCGCTGTGAGTGGAGTTGCTTGTGGATATTGGGCTGCTATTCCTATAATTGATCCACTTGGAAGACTTCGTCTTGAATTCATTTCTGTTGTTGCCTGTTGTATTATGTATGCTGTTTGGGTTGGAATGTATAATAATCTTACTGATGGTGCCTTTACTGCTCTGTTTACTTTGACTACATTCTTCCTTAATATTGGGCCATCTCAAGTAACCTATATTTGGTCAAGTGAGGTATTCCCTACTAGAGTCCGAGCAACTTCTCAGGGTATTTGTTCCGCTTCTGGCAAGGTTGGGGCCGTTATTTCTGGGTTTGCTTTCGCCAAGGCTAGAGAAAAGATTGGATTTGTAGGATTATTAGTAATTTTCAGTGGTTGTTTAGGTGTTGTTGCTCTCTTTACACTGTTTATGCCTGAAAGTTCTAGGCTTACTCTAGAAGAACTTGAGACTGATATAGAAGATATTCCTGGTCGATCTTTCTGGGACGTTTGGACTAAAGGAATTATCAAAACCACTGCTGAGGAGGTCCCAGAACAACAGTCCCCTATAATTACTCCTGATTCTCCTAGTGGTAAATATATTTCCACAATTAATGAGAGAGAGATCGATGTTGAGGAGTAGAAGATATCAAAGTTATTTGAGATGACAAAAAAATATAGATATAGATATAGATATAGATAATTATGAATGGTTTTTCCTTTAGTAGAAATTTTAATGCAATATATAAGTTCTGAGTTTAAATATAAACAAGAAATAGAGCCAGCCAAGGACCGTTGAGTGAATCTGCCACATGTTGTACCTCCAGCGGGTTGCACTACTCGAGACTTTTCTCGGGGATACTTCAAACTCAAGCAATCACACTATATTGATTGATATAATCGAGCGAAATGAACTACTATTCGGAAACAAACAGTGGGCCGTGATTGCCAGATACATAATCCGCAGGTGTACAGTCATACGAAGTGAACCACAAGGAGTTGACAGATAAATATTTTAAAAAATTAAAAATTAAATTACAATTCCAAACCATATATCATCATACAATTCATTAAAGAAATAATTCAAAAGCTGTTGAGTTAGTAATCTGGAAATACGGCAAAACGACTGTTCATTAATCAAAATCTTAACGATTATTATTCACAGACAGGATCAGTGACCTGGATTAATAGTCAGCCGAGAGAAAACAACAGCTCTTCTCTAGAAGGGCATCATGCCTGCCAGTCCGCGGATCCTCACCCTCCCTCTTACAGCTCTTCGGGTATATACTCACACTAAATATTCCTGATCACCATCCTGCATTCTATCCAACACTACAGTCCAATGATCACCACTACGCCACACCTCTTCATATAACTCCAATGAATCCCGCAGCAAATCCAACTGTATTAGGGCCTGCCATCGAAGGCAATGAGCCCGAATCCATCTCCGATCAGCATAGTTAGTAATCCATTCGCATGCTAACAGAAGTGGAATAAATGTCTGCTTCATTGAAGGATCGGAACTATCGGGCTGTCCCCTTATACAAGCCAATATCTGTAGGGCCAGAGCCTGTAACTCATCATTAGTAAGTTGCGACTGTTTCGAAAATTCAAATAGCTGATGACAATATATCCTTAATGCAACGAACCACACAAAGGGTATACCTTCTATTAGTGATATACGCTGGCTAATATAACTACTAAGAAATTGGTCAATCTTATGTATACAGTCTAAATCCTGTTGGCCCAATTGACCATCTTTCGCTAATTGGCAATATTCGGCGAGTTCGTACATATAACCAAGAATAACTCTAGCACTTCCACTTATTACATAAGCATTGAAATCAGCCACATTCTGATTTGAATCCCGTGTCGACTCAAAAAAATAATGCTTAGGAATAATTGGCTTTCTACGATTGGTGAATGCAAGAGCTATATCGCAATAACAAATCCACGTAATATTCCCTCTTAAAGATTTGCTGAGATTCGACATGTTTCTGGGGATATAACTAAAAATATATTTAGCACCATTCAAATGTGTTTTCCAAGACTGATAAGCACTAGCGCATCCATGAGATCCAAAAAGAACCATAATCACTCGAATAGCACAAGCCAAATATTCTAAGTTCGGTCCTTTACTTAAAGTTGATAATAAGCACATAAATTGAGAGTAACTATCCGTTTCATATTCTAACATTCGTGTTCTGATCAATTGACGGTCCTCACCTCGGTCGATACCAATTTTCCAGCTAGCAAAAGATGCAATAGCACTTAATAGGCAAGTGCATTCTTCGCTTATACCGTAAGGTAAAGATAAAGCACTTTCTAAGACTCCGTAGAATGGATTTTGCGGGTAGTCATTAGTGGTTATAAACACGGTAGTACCTTTCAAATGGTCTAGAAAAGGTTGGTTAGTATACTAAAAAAGTCCTATCGTTTGGTTCTGGCAACAGTTATAAAGCTGTCTGCCCCCATAGGCTGGGGAGAAGACAAATTCTTTGTCCCCAACATAGCGTCGTTATCCGCCTCTGCAGAACGAAGCCCTCTCCTAATAGTATGCTGTGATAAGGGCGCACCCCCATATTACATACAATATCCCAGGAAATCTGCAAATTTCTCAAATACTTCAGGAACAAGGGGCCTTGAAGGTTCCAGTACTTCAAAATATTTTTGTGACGGTGAAGGGGGAAATGATTCGACGAACTCCAATGGTGAGAGCGACACAGAAGATTCGGGTGTTAATGGTAACGTCTCTAATGCGTAATCGTCTAAGGTCATTATTCGATCGGAATAATCAGGACACACATCTTGAATTTCCAAATTTTTTGCTTCTTCTGAATTATCATTGCCACTTGAACTCGTCGTACTGCTAGCACTAGTACTCCGGAACTTTTGGACAGTTATTTCATTCTTGTACCGCAATCCCTTCAATTTCGATTTTGTCTTGGTCGCTGGTAATGATTTATTATCACCAGTATTATCTTTCCAGACCAATTTCAGTTGATAGCCTGGACATAGCATACCGTCTTCTAAACATTGTCCACATCTCGGCCTCTGACGGTCACAAATTTTATTAGCTTCCACACAAGATTGACATGAATGTGAAGCTCGACCCCGAGAACTAGGTCGCTTAGCAGCTTTCCTGATTCGCCAGGAGGTGAGCATTGATTTAACAGCTGGGTGAATGATACATCAAAGATGTCTATTGAGATTAACAACAAGTAAGAAAAGATATCAAAACGAAAGATATCACAAATCAGAAATCTTCACAACGACGGAACTATAATTAATATGTCACTGATAACTTTGGGAGGAATTCACTGATAACAAGGGTTGCCCCGCAGTATCACGTAAAGGTTATACGTTTAATTAGGTATTCAACAATAAAACCCGATAACAGTTATTATCAATAGAGCCGCGATCGATCGATCATATCTTTGCACGGCTGGATACTCGCATGAGTCAAGACCATGCGCCATTCTCGGAAAGTACCGCCGATAATAGTTTAAATTTCAATCGTCTTATCTTTCTCTCCGAGCCCCCCAGCCAGACAGACGCTTGATCTTATCCATCTAATTTTTGTCTATAAAGGCTAGCAGAGATTGAAACATTGACGCATGACGCGGATGTAATTGACAAGGCGATTAATTTTGATTAACACTAGCTAGCATTACCCTTTTTTTACAGTCTAGGGTATACGTTGAATGACAGTTGAAATATTCCGGACACTCCTGACAAACAAAGAAGAATTACCGTTTGTTGGAATTGAGATTTAATTTATCCAAATTATCACCTCTGAAAATAGATGAACTTCTATGTAGTTTTGTCGATATGTCAATTTCTTAACCGACTCTCTTAAAATAAAATATAAAAATATCTAAAAAGTAAAATTCCTTTTAATAAACAAAAATAGAAAAACTATACATCCTAATTACAATACGATCTCAATATATATATATATATATATAACTCATCTCTCTTCTACAACATGAAGAAGATGCTCAGCACTAACACGAGGCCCTACAAACCATTTTCGAGCTGAAGTTGCATACCATATCATTGCCGATAGAATTGGTCCGCCATATACCAAACAAGTATAATTCATATTCTCTGCAGTAAGACTTTGACCTCGAACAGTAGGGAAACAGAAAATAGGAACCATAACCAGTACAAATCCACAAGATATGGCATTATTGATTTTAGAGAATCTTCCAAGATAGAATGGGCCAGGTTTAAACCTATTAGATATAAGTTTTGCAAAAATTGGCACCGTGAATGCTATATACTGAGCAATTGCACCTACGCTAAACACAGCGCCAATAGCAATTGAGTTGAAACTAAGCAATCCGAAGCAGAAAGCAATACTGAATAAAAGCCAAACTGCTCTAATTGGAACCTGAAACCTCTTGCTTACTACGGCGAAATATGAAGAGAAAGGTAAAACACCATCTCTGGAGTAAGCATAAGCCACACGAGATGCTGCCACCAAACATCCTTGCCCAACAAACCATAAGCAAATGATAATAAGTGACATCATTCCCAAAGCTCCTTTATCTCCTAAAACTTGTTGTAAGAAGCTAGCCATCGGTTGACCAACTGGACTAGCCATAATGCTAGGAATGTCTTGGACAGTGTAAGATATTACCAACATGATGAGAAATCCCAATAGTGACCCCGTAAATGCCGTCCATCGAATAGCTCGTGGGCAGGCGGTATTTGCATTTGAGCATTCCTCTGAAATATGGAAAGGTGCATCATATCCCATTTCTGTCCATACAACAGTAAGAAAAGACATAATAAATGCCACTCCAGCTGGCCATTCGGTCGTGTTATCTAATTCAGTCCACACAGGTTTTGGACTATTAGTTTTGGGGTGATTTCGAGAAGCAGCAGGAACGACAACGAAGAATATAACAATAGATGCCAGATTAAAAATAGTTGATACTGAATTAACACGTGAAACAACTTTTGTTGGCATTGACGCCACACCAGCATGGGTGAGCAAAAGGGCCACGAAGAGTAAGAATATATGCCAGTTTTTAGGGACATAATTTGGATTCCCAATAGATACACAGGCAAGTATCATATTTGATAATGAATAGTCGACTGAAGGAAGAAAAGAACTCAGTCCAACAAAGTTACTCCATCCTGTAATCCAAGCAAACAATGGACCCCATCCCTTAGGTGCGAGAACTGCAGAAGCATAGTATAATCCACCAGCAGTAGGAAGTGAAGAGCAGAGTTCGGCCATTGATAGAGCAACAAGGTTTACAAATACACTTGCAGCGAGCCATCCCCATGTCATGCCAACAAAGCCAGCATTTCCCATGTTGTAAGTTAAACATGTTGCGATAGATGGAAGAACTCCCATAACAGAGAATGCGAGGCCAAATGTTGTCCATACTGAAAACTCTCTTTTGAATTCTTGTTTGTAGCCTATTGCCTCCAGAATTGCAGCGTCATCATCAAGAACGAGACCAGTATCTCTATCGGTTACAGTACCGGTCTCAACATCCGATATGGACACTACGGTCACCTCCTTGTTAGGTATCTTTTCATCAAAATTCATTGTTTACAAAGTGGTTTTTCTATTATTATTCTTAATTGTGAAAGGAATATTTATTATTTTAGCTGGCCATAACATATTTTTAGTTTTACGCGACTAACTACCGGGGGCTTTTATGTAATTTTTCTTTGCTAGGATATCTCTATCTACCTGGCTTATCTTGACCCCCCGTCACCCCCGAGTCAGTCGAATGCCCGCTAACATTTTGCTCTTCCCCGCTCTCGAAAAGAAGGACCCGACCCGACCAACAGGACCAAACTGCAATTGATAATCGATCGCGGACGTTTGGTGCGGCTTGCTTATCGGTTATCAGATTCAAAAATAACGGTCGGAAATGGTATATATCTTGGATGATCTTTTGGTATCTTTACCCGCGCGATAAGAATCTGTGCTGACAATATGTAGATTATTACTAGAGTTGGAAGGAGTTTGTTGAGGAAAAATCTCCTGTTCTGTAAAGTTGCATCAGCTCCGACCTTGTCGTATCCAATAGCAAATGTTACTAGTAATATTATTAGCTTCAGTGTTTTTGATATTTGATCTGTTTCAAAACAATAGACTATGTGACCTTGTGTCTCTTACCCTCTTATCTTACCGCCAGTAAATTTGAAAATAGACGCTATCAGTCAGAATATTAACCGAAAAAGGCAATTTTCAAAATTTCCATTATGAAGGATAAACATTCCTATCTTGGCTAATAGTGGACAAGCAATGTCAACCTCTCAGAGGAGAGGAAAGGCAAAAGAGCTTGGCTTATACGTATTATAAATATTCGATTTGATTCTCTCTCCATACTCTTTTACAACTGAACCAATATTCTAACCATATTATTACTATAACTGTTACTATAAACAATTTTTCAATACCCTTGTAATTTGTTTTCGTCATGACTACTGCTGAGCCTTTCAGTGTTGAAAGCATTGATTTAAAGAATTTGAATGTTGAAAAGGTTAAAAACATATTGATCCGAGATGGTGGCATGATAATTAAAAACTTTTTAAGTCAGGAGGATGTTGGACAGATCGAAAAGGACGTCCGGCCTTATGTCGAAGCAGAACCTCAGTGGGAAGGTGAGTTCTTCGCAGCAGAGAGCAAGAGAGCTTGTGGTATGGTTGGTAAATCTAAAACTGCTGCACTTAAAATCATTGGAAATGAACTTTACCAGGGTGTCTGTGACGAACTTTTATCGACTACTTTGAGCGCTTATTGGGGTGATGAGAATGGGTTGAGGCACTCTCTTTCCAAGCCACAGTTGAACAACTCCATTGTATTCTCTATTCGAGCTGGTGCCAGAAACCAGGAACTTCACTGTGATGATTATCTCCACCATAACTTCAGGACTACCATTACCGCAGATCAATATAAGATTGGTCGTGATACCGCCATCGGACTTTTCGTTGCCGGGAAGAAGACTACGAAAGCAAACGGTGCCACCAGGTTTATTCCTCGTAGTCATTTGTGGGGATTAGAGATTCCTCCTTCAGAAGAGCAGACAGTTTATGCCGAACTTGACCCTGGTGATGCATTTATTATGCTTGCTTCATGTTATCACGGGGGATCAGCAAATCAAACTAAAGATGAAGAAAGATTAATCTTCAGTTGTTTCATGACTAAGGGAACCCTACGCCAGGAGGAAAACCAATATCTGGCTTTTACATTAGATGAAGTCAAACAAATGCCCAGACGACTTCAAGAGATTTTGGGATACTCAGTGTCGAAACCCTTTTTAGGTTGGGTTGATCTTGAGGATCCTCTAAAGCTCTTGGGAGTTGATGTTAAGCATGGTGACTTAATCGTCTAGGTAAATGTGCCCACATGAATAATGGCATTTTGAGAATAAAAGTTTATTAAACGTTATATATAAGTTATAAACGAAATAAAATAATTAAACACTATCCGAACCTCGGGATTCAATAGGGCAGATGTGACTTTCATGGCCGGACTGTGCCCAGCTTAATGTGTTCCCTGAGGATTGCGCCTTCGGTGTCCGGCAGCTGGCACGAGTGGTTGGGGTAGCCCCAGACCCTACTGTTCGCCTCTTTCGAGGTTTAGAACCTCTGACTCACATCGGGCTAATTAAGTGAGCAATGGGGAAGTGAGGCGGCCCAGCCGCCATAGGCAGATGGGACCCTGAAACTGTTAAGGAAAAAACATCATTCTCTGTTTTGGTTACCCATAGTTCCTACAGCCGCGTGGTAAAGTTTATAATTAATTATAATTAAATTTCATTCTTAACTTGTTATTTCTCTGACTTGGCATTTTCTTCTTCTTTTCTTCTTCTTTTCTTCTTCTTTTCTTCTTCTTTTCTTCTTCTTTTCTTCTTTCTTTTCTCAGTCATCCTTAGTATATAGACTTTGGTCCATACTAGTAGGGGGGTTCTCTATGAAACATTAGCGCAAGTTTCCTACGTTGGGACTTCTTAAATAGGTATAGGTCTCCCAAACTATTAAAATATTGATTATGATTGTAGCGGAACTGATCACATATTTCTACTGCCGCACAGAATGCGGCTCTGGATAGAAATCGCGTTAAATCATCTCAGACTTCTAGTTATATGAAATCTTTAGTGACATTCTCCACGTGGAGGAATAGAAGAATGAATCTCCTCCGCTCACGACAGCGTATACCTATTTGGGTAATCCCAACTTAGGAAACCTACGCTAATTTTCATAGTGAACCCCCCTGTCATTATAGTACAAGCTATTCCTCTGTTGAGTTTTATCTATCTTTCTATTTGATTCGTTCTATTCGGTCCTTTCTATAAATCTCAATTTCATCCGCAATATTCTATTCCGTTGTTTGTTTGGTTTCTAACTGGTAGTTATCATCTTAGATTCCTGTTTTTATGGTTTAGGTTAATTCTCCTCAAGGGACATTCTAAGTAGGCAAACATTTACAGAAAGGACCCTGAAACAATTTAGTGTAAAGCTGGGAGCCTAACCTGTTATGTTAACGTTATAACTTAACGTTAAAAGTTAACTGTTAACTTAACTTACGATAGGGAGGAGTTAAGAAAAGTATCACCTACATTAGATAATAAAGAGTTATTAGGGACGGGGAGAGGAATAAAGGCGATGGTGAGATTCATTAGAAATATGTTTAAACCATCAAATTAGGGAAAAAATTAATGTTTGTTTTTGTTTTTAAACTTAAGAAGGTTGGGGGTTGACCCACTGTGCACAGCAGGTTGTTTTCATTCAATTTTTCCCATGGGGTTTTTTTATAGTAGTGGAGCATCAGGATTCTTAAGCAAACCGAATTTAGTGAAGGCTTATCCTCTAGGGATAGTTAAATAAGATATATTAGTGTCGCTGGCTATAGATAGCTTACATAGACAATAAATGATTATCAATCAATCAACTTACATTTTTCGATGCATGTGCATTCATATGCCTGCGTTAACGTTAACGTTAACTAGTATGACAATAGTGTCCGAAAGTGTCTGACGCTGACAGTGTGTCAGGACCGAGCCCGACGGAGAGTCGAAACATAACTCAATAAAACCAAGCTTGTAAATAATTGAGCCTCGATCCGGCAGCTTGGACGCTCAATATTAGTGAATAACTAGGACCTCTTTACATTAAGTTCTTAGTTTTTTCTACCAACAAGCGTGCATCCGATATCTGCAATTAACAGCATATTCAACGAGAATAGATCTACTCTATATTCTTCCGGCAGCTAACACGAAGCCCCGCACCCCTAAGTAGCTTTCACTACAACCTGTGAGCGATTAAGAAGAAGGTTTTTTCCCACCGCACTTAAATGGTGAATTCAGGGCAAACCTTATATTGAAATCATGTAAGCAATCCAGTGTCCCGCCTATTCTTTGGAGGACGAAGATCGAAGTGGATTTTAATAATAATAAAAATAATAATAATAAACTCAAGTGCTAGCGCGTCTGAAACTTTTAGCCCCAGCTTCCGGAACGGTCTGGCCGGTGACAGAGAACAGGCCCGTGCATAGAAGGCAAAGGAGTCCGCCCGAATTAACTGTTAATGCTGATGATCCTTCTTGAGTAGGGTAAGACGTTGTAAGGCTGTTATCTTGATTAGGACAATTAGGAAATTGTCGTTGATGATCAGATCTGCTGATTAGGTCTATTAGGAACAATACGTTAATAGACTTTGAAGATCAAAAAAAAAAAAAAAAAGTTAAGATCGTCCACGTGACCTTGTCGAATTTGCGCGCTTAAGAGAGTGCTCCTCAACGGGAACAAAATTTTTCAAGTTTAATTTTATGGCGGCTGAAGGGAACCGAGGATCGGACCAATAAGATTAAAAAAACCTGACAACAAAGTTATATATATATATCTTGGAGACACATTCTTGGTTAGTCTTGACTCTATTAACTTGTTCTATTTTACACTGTCCTATTTTTTTTTTTTTTTTTTGGTTCCTTTTCTCCAGACTTTTTTGACCGTTTTGAGATAAATCAAAGCGGTAAATATCAGGCTTAGTGATGCAACATTTTTCTCAATAGCAGCCGTTTTGTGCCGGATTAGCCCGAAAGTTTGCATCTGAAAAACAAACTAGTGACAGAACGAGAGAGAACGAGAGAGAGACTTTTCACAATAACTGGAGTAGTGTTATATATAAAGGGGGAAGGAAACAATTTTTTCCATCGTTATTATTTTTGTTACTTCAAAACGATTATTAATATCATTCAAAAAATCTCCTCCCTATAGACTCTAAGGAGGCCCATAATTACTCATGCGAAAAAGATTAAAATTTTAAATAAAAGGACAAATAAGGATTTTATTTATTTCTACTAATAACGACATTATGATTTTTACACGATTTTTGCCTTCTTTTAATATGCTAATCGGCACTACAGCCTTGACTTTCCAGGTATTGGTATTATATCCTTGGCATTTGAAGTTAGATGAGGAGTTGAAAGCTTTACAAGTTGAGAATGAAAAGTTGGCCAATGTTGTCACAACTATGACGGAGAGTCTTAAGGCTATTAAGAAATAGTTCTGCATTTTTTTATTCCTTACTTTCGTTGTGTCATAGTTTTTCACATTTGTTTCTGTTCATCGGTCTGAACTTTATAGATTATTCTTGTCCTTAATTATATGTACTATTAGATCGTGCTCACTCACCTCGCTCGGGTTCAGTTGTCGTCTTTGATTGTTTTATGTCTTGTTTAATTTCATTTCTTTCTTTTTCGTTTTCTTTATGGTGTTCATCAGCATTTTCTTCAAGTTGAGTAGATTTCATCAAGTTGTCGACTTCAGAATCGTCTTTATGGCTCAGTCGTCTTGTTGTACCATATTGTTCTTTTTATTTGGCATTTTTCTGATTCAAGTATAGCGGACAACTCTAATCTCGGTGATTTGGAGATTAACTTTGTTGGTCATATATATAATAGAATTGGCATGAGTGCTTGATTAATAGTATAATACACACTTGAGTTAATTTAAAAAAGGATAATGAGTCTTTTAAACCCTCACAGCTGGATAGCCGGGTCTGTGACAGCACCGGAAGCGCCGCTGTCTCTGCTGTCTGCCTCTGGAGGCTGGGAGTGGCCACCGAATCCTAGTTCTCTCTCCGCTCGATAACTGCTGTATTTGACTAGGGATCAATACCCCTTGAGCCCGACTCATAGTAAAATTAGTGGAATGGTCTTGATCGTTGGTTAGATATAAATGGCTGTTTTGATCCTCGACATCCGTGATCCGACGTTGCCGATATAGTTACGCATAAAAATAATGCCAACAGAAATCAGGAAACGATAATTGAACTGTCATTGTAATGATTTTACAATTTGTTTTATTCCCTGACTATGTCTCTTAGCAGGTCCATTGATTAAATATGTAATTCAATTCCTGTCGAGGAGAGTTGAACAGTTCTACTTACTTACGATAGGGCTCATATCCGCTTCACTTAATATAGGCAGTAGAACATTTTTCCGTCGGATTTTTTGATTGCCGCTAAAAAGGTATTTAACCGATTCATCCGTATTGAGTGCGTTTTACTGATAGTTATGATTTTCTTGTAAGCGATGAAGTCGGGATCGGTTCTATTTTTCACCTTTCCCCACGCAGTCCTCCCCCCAAACAAAATGTGGGGGTGGCTCCCCGGGCCCCTACTTAAGTGTGGGGGTGACACCGATATGGATCAAAAAATTCAATTCAATTTGATTCAACTATCATTCATAAGAGGGCCCGTGAATCTTTTTTTTAATTTTATTTGGTTTCTTGTTTTTTTTCTTTTTGGATATCTCCTCAAATAACGGGCATTCTTATTATTGTTTTGTCTAACGTGAATTATCATTGTCGTTGTCTCATAATCACATCATCATTTCATAATGACATTAGAATCGTCGGTGAAAATTGGCTTTTGTGGTTTAGGAGCCATGGGTGGTGGTATGGCCCGTCACTTAGTAAATTCAGGTTTCGTTGTCGCTGGATATGACGTTTATAAACCTTCAGTTTTGAAATTTGTAGATGCTGGAGGAAGTCCCGCATTCTCTCCAGCTGAAGGAGCTGGTGATGCAGATTTTTTTATTATTATGGTGGTCAATTCTGCCCAGACCGATGCGTTGCTCTTTGATTCTGAAAATGGAGCTGCAGATGCTCTACCTCTCGATAGTACCATAATTTTATGTTCTACTACTCCTCCCGATTACGTAAAAGATTTACGGAAAAGATTGAGACCTGATCTCAAGTTATTAGATTGTCCTGTTTCTGGAGGTACTATTAGAGCTTCTAATGGAACGTTGTCTATTTTTTCTTCCGGGTCTGAAGAAGATCTTGATAATGCCCAATTGGTATTAAATACTCTTGCTAATCCATTATATAGAATTCCTGGTGGAATTGGATTGGGTTCAGTTGCTAAAATGTGTCACCAACATCAAGCAGTGACTAATATTATTATGGCAGCTGAAATAATGGGTTTAGCCGCTGTGGCAGGATTAGACACTCAACTAGTTTATGATTCAGTAGTCGCTAGTTCTGGAGCAACTTGGATGTTTGCTAATCGAGTCCCTCATATGCTTGAAAATGATTTCGCAACTGTTCATTCTGCTGTTAGTATTATTCTAAAAGATGCTGGTATTGTTACTGGTTTTGCTAAAAATGCTAGGATTCCTCTTCCATTGGCTAATGTTGCTGAGCAATTATATATTTCAGGATTTTCTGCTGGATTGGCTAGTGAAGACGATTCGGGATTAGTACGCTTATATCTTCCTTCTAATCAACCTGGTCTAGTTGGTGAACTTCGAAATTCTGCTAGCACTAGTTCTGTTGGTAGGGCAGATATTTCCATACAAACCGTCATTGATATTTTCACTGGATTTAATCTAGCTTCAGCCAGTGAATGTGTTATATATGCCAGAAAAGCAGGAATGGATTTAGAACTTTTGGGTGATATAGTTACTAAAGGAGCGGGAAATACTGCTATTTTTGAATCTATTAAACCTCATGAGGAAGGTTGGACCTTAGAAGGAACTGCCGGTGTAAGAGAGATGAGGGATAAATTGGTAAGTTAAAGTAGTATTAAGCATGTGAGGATATTGGAATTTTTCGCTGGAGGGATTATTTTTTTCACTACCACTAACAGTTTTTCTAGGAAATCGGCCTTCAGAAAGCATCTAAACTTCATCAGGCACTGCCAATGGCTTCTATCGCTCTTCAACAATTCTATCTTAAACAACTCTAATAATTAATTTGTTTCATAAGAGAGCTAAAATCATGGTTATATAAATAAAAATAAGAAACTATTTTTGCAATTTTCTCACTATTCTGCCGCCAGGGCTCTGCTCCACGCCCTGTAGCTCACTTTGCTCAAGGTGAAATGTGCTGGAGGGTGAGATACATTCTAGCGTAGAGGAATGAGCTTCCGGAACTATTTTTTTTTTCTATCTTCGAAGTCTATTATGTTATAACATAGACATACATATATAAATCCTCATATAATATACGCAAACTAGGCGGGGCCGGCCGAATGTGTCACCTAAATTTTCATAGTTTTCGCAGCTAACAAATATTCAGAATTTAGTGTTGACTAGTGGTTTAAACTTTATACAGACACTGTCAGACAGTCTTGAGGTCTGCTCAAAATTGTGATTTGATTCCGCGTAGCACTCAATCAATAAGCGAGATATCTACTGCGGGTTCTAATAATCAACATCTGCAGGATTAGCTCCCTTCACTAATGGTCAAAATAGTTTTGATTTTCAGAAGATTCTAAACTACGGCTAACTACGGCTAACTACGGCTAGTTCTACCTGCCTATGACAAACAGATTTAATCCGATTTCTCTTTTCTTCCTCAGATATTTGGGGTCCTGCTCTAGGTTCCGCTGCTGTTGTCTATCAATTGGTTGTTGTTTTTTTTATCTTCAAATGGTTGAAGATCTTTCTACCCCTGAAATGTGCGGCTTTTTTCGATGAGCTTTGTTATCGCGTTATTGTGATATTGAGCTTATTTTATTAACTTTATCTTACTACTTTATTTAAAAATTTATTATATATTTCATATTCATCTTATATCTTGGTAAAACTGTGATATCTTATCTGTCCCTGAGGTGAAAATTTTATCTCGTATAATATTGCTAGAAAGCTCAGAGCACCCTGAATATCTACAGTAACCCATACATAGATTCTATTAGCGGAGTTACCACAATCGTGCGATTCCAAGAACTCCGCGAAACAAATATATCATTCTCCTGTCTCGAGTCCACCATCGAATTATCTTTCTTTAACTACTCGGGGGCCTTCTCTCTCTTTTAAATTCGTTATTTATAATGGTGCAGATGCCTTCTTTTGTTCTGCCGTCGGATCGGTATGGAATGCACAAAACGGACCTAAATCGATGGAGATTGGTTACGGATGAGTTTGGCAAACAGAACTGGGAATACCTGCGAAACGATAATCATGCTGAGGCAATTCCCGCTACAGAGTTTACTAAATATCAATTACAATTACCCGATTTCAAACCTCGACCCGTCAAGAAAGTCGTTACAGCTCATGATGCTGCTTATAATGCATTTTCGTTCCTTTCTAGTCTTCAGGATAAGAATAGCGGTATCTTCCCGTGTCAATACTCAGGGCCAATGTTCATACAAATTGGATACGTGGTGGCTAAATATTTCTGTGATGTTCCCTTTAGTGAAGAAGAGAAGGTCGAAATAAGTCGATATATAGTCAATAGAGCCCACCCGGTCGACGGTGGTTGGGGGCTTCACTCTTATGATAAAAGCACTGCTTTTGGTACGACTATTAATTACGTTGTTTTACGATTGCTTGGAATGTCCCGTGATCATCCTGCCCTTGTAAAAGCTCGAACCATCCTTCATGCCTTAGGAGGTGCTATAGGCAATCCTCATTGGGGTAAAGCGTATTTGGCTCTTTTAAACCTATATGATTGGGATGGGGTCAATCCTGCTCCTCCAGAACTTTGGTTGTTACCTTATGCTGCTCCAATACATCCGGGAAGATGGTGGGTTCATACTCGAGCGATTTATTTGCCTCTGGGGTATTTATCTGCAAATCGAGTTAAGAAAACTTTAAATCCTCTTTTAGAAGAACTTCGACAGGAGATTTATGTTAAACCATACAATTCGATTGATTTTAGTCGTCATCGTAATACCGTCTGTGGTGTAGACCTTTATTATCCACATAGTACAGTTCTTAATGTGGCCAATAAAATTTTAAATATCTATGAAAAATATTTCAGACCCCGATGGTTGCTGGAATATTCATCTCAATATTGTACAGAATTAGTCGTTAAGGACTTAGAAAATACTGATCATTTGGCTATTGCCCCTGTTAGTAATGCGTTGAATTCGATAGTCATCTATTTAGGAAAGGGAGCCGATTCCCCGGATTTCCAACGATTTCTTTTTAGGTGGCCCGATTTTATGTATATGACTGTTGAGGGTATGTCAATGAGTGGTACTAATGGTGTACAGGTGTGGGATGCTGCTTTTGCTCTTCAATATTGTGTGGTAGCTGGTTTGGCCCAGTATCCTGAATTTAAGGATACTATAATCCGTGCATATCGATTTTTACTTCGATCACAGTTTACGGAAAATTGCGTAGACGGCAGTTTCCGTGACATCAGAAAAGGAGGGTTCCCCTTTTCTACTAAAATTCAAGGGTTCACTGTAAGTGATTGCACAGCAGAGGCTGTAAAGGCGATTTTGATGGTTCAGAACATACCGGGCCTTGAATTTTTAAAAGATGAAATTCCTGCTGAAAACCTTTACGAGGCTGTTGATGTTCTATTATCGATCCAGAACAAGGGCTCATTTCATTATGGATCTTTTGCTTCGTACGAAAAAATAAAGGGGCCTGAGTTTTTAGAATGGCTAAATCCAGCTGAAGTCTTTGGTAATATAATGATAGAATATCCTTATGTTGAATGCACTGACTCTTCTGTTTTGGGATTGGTATATTTCCGTAAATATTTCGATTATAGAGCTAAGGAAATTGATGAAACAATTGCTATTGCTCTTGATTATATCATGAACTATCAGGATGAAGATGGAAGTTGGTATGGCTCTTGGGGAGTGTGCTATACTTATGCCGGTATGTTTGCTGTCGAGGCGTTAGCTACTCAGGGGTATACTTATAAGAATAATGATGTTGTCAGAAAAGGGTGTGATTTCATTGTTGCACGACAAGAGCGTGACGGTGGATGGGCAGAAAGCTTCCGGTCCTGTGAATTGCATACCTATGTCCGTGATACTGAGAGCCAAGTGGTTCAGACTGCTTGGGCTGCAATTATGTTACTTCTAGCTGAATATCCTGATCAAGCGATTATTAAAAAGGCTATTCAATTTCTCATTTCCAAGCAGAATCCCGATGGGTCTTACAGTTGGAATCATGTCGAGGGAGTCTTTAATCATTCCTGGTAAGTATGATTAGCTCCAAACCCTATCTCTTAGTTTCTGGCAGCTAGGTTCTTCTTAGATCCACTGTCTCAACTGATTCAGATTTTGTTGCCCACTTTTTTCTTTCAAGTTCATGATGAATCGTGGTTCTAACATTTTAGTGCAATTGAATATCCCAACTATAAGTTCTATTTTCCAATGAAGGCGCTTGGGATGTATTATAATAGATATGAGAAATAGGTAATATCCAATGTGGTGAGTGAATATATACATCAATATAATTACTATTATTTTATATTAGAAATTGTCTATTGGATGGGTTTTGGTAGGAGGACATGCTCAGTAAATTCCTATCATATACAATAACAATCACGTCCAAATTTTATAGAGAAAAGAAAGTCAGTCAAAGCAAACCATAGCCGAGATAATCTTACCATATTCAATATAAACAAAGCAACCAGAACATTTTACATTGATTTATATTCATCAATTTGTTTTTACAAATTCTTATTAGAATAGCTCATGAGGACAAGACCAGGCACCGTAAAAGGAAAACATGTACATAATAAGAAATAACACCTAAACCTGAAGAGAAATCACGTGATGGATATCAATAGCTTTTCCCAGATCAATTTTAGTCGATAACCGAACAAGGCCTCTTTAGCTTAGGGGTAGAGCGTTGCACTTGTATGTTTGATATAAGTGATGCAAAGGTCAACGGTTCAATTCCGTTATGAGGCAATTCTTTTTTGGATGCATTTTTTTTATTGACCGAGTAAGTACTTGCAAATATTCCACATTGTTTTTATTAAATAATCATTTCGCAAGACGATTAAAATGGTGTGCAGAGAAATCGACGTAGCGTGCATAATCAATCGATTTTTGAGGGAAGAAAAGCTTGGAGAAAGTTTAACGTCTATCTAAGATGGGGAAGGATGAGTTTCTGAAACTCATATTAGACAGTATAGCACGAATGCCATGAAGAATAAATTATTGCAAAATCAGCTGTCCTTACAGAGAGGTTTGAATGCCCGTAAATATATGGTTACCTAAGACAGATGTTAATGAACTGTATAAATTTCAAAAGAAACATACAGATCAAGAACCTTGGCTAGATCAATTTAACTCAATTGAAATATAATTGATTAATTATACTGCTAACCACTTAAGATCGGGATATAAATTGCCCATGCACCATAATAGGCTGGTACTGACATTGTGTCTAATCGAATGTTACTCTAGTATCAGGGGTTCGGAGCAGGGTCCAGCCGTGCCAGGGACATCGCGATCGATCGTCACATACCTTAGGTTTAAGTAAACGACTAAGTGATCTCTCAGTCTCCACTCATAGCCTCTATTGTTTCTATATATATTCTTAGTTCAGAGTGCCTAATAATATTAAACTAACCTGAATTCCTTCGAAGTTTTTTTTGATTTCTTCGGGGTGATCTATCTTTTATTTGAGGTTTTCTCGAATTTCAAGTGCTTTGATTCAAACCAGTAGTGACTTCATTTTGGTTTTCCAGCTGTGATCTTAGTTATACAAAAAAAAAAAATCAATAACATTACTACCACTGTGTTCATAAAATATTCCTAGAATTTCACCATCCGATAATAGTCATCGTCGTCGTCGCTCGCTATCGAGAAGACAAACCATTGTCAATCATTCTCACCCAACATCATCATCTCTAATAAGAAATACTTCTATTAGTCGTCATCATCATCGGAGAAATCGTCGCAGTCAAAACAACGCTAGCTCGTGTCCCGTAACTATAGTGACAATATTTTTAACTGTTAATAGTAATAACAGCAACAGTTCTAATCTTTATCGTCATGCCAATCGAACTTATTCTATCACCGGTATTCCGACCACTCGTCACGGCCAAAGCGGTTTTATTCCACCCTCATCGTCCGGCCAGTCGTTACGTACCCAACATCGTGGATCTGCCCAAAGAAGGGGTTTCATCTTACACAGTCCGACGGGAATTCGGAACGGGAGACAAAGTATACAGCGTATTCGACGATACTAACCCTCGAACCACTTACGACCAACGGCTTTACCATATGGTTCGGTCCCGTGCTGTCAAAGGAGCATATAAGTTTTATACTAAAGGCGTAGAGAAACCAACCGCAGCAGTTAGAGCAGGTCTTCGTAGTAATGTCTTATTAATTCGTAGTGAAGATGGTGATCATTTCGAACTCGGATGGCATATAGTGGGTCATAGAGTCGATGCTCTGGATGGTTATCGCTTGTTCCAACTTGCAGACGGAGCTACTTATCAATGGACAACAAAGGGAAAATTCATGGAGAGAGTTCATAATTTAGGGGAAAAGGAAAGTGAAGTCCGTGAAAGAGTAGCTTCAGTAGTTATTAATGGTGGTAAAGGGTTTACTATATTAATTGATGAAAATAAAGTACCTAGAGAGATGGCGATTACCACTGCTATGATAAGTTATATTGATCAATGGAATACAATGTTTGGAGTGGGAGGAATTTATTATGGTTATCAACCTCAACAGATACGCTGGAAGAGAGATTAGAGAACGTTAAGAGTGTAATATCCTCTGTACCCATTGATTTGCATTAATTGTGTTGATTTTCCAGAAGTGAATTAACCTCCTGAGAACGCAATTATATCACGAAGAAAAAAAAAAATTATTTATTATTATTATGATGTCCTAGAGTTTTTATGATACACACGATTATGATCCATGTTTTATAAAATTAATTAATTAAACAAAAATATGTACATGTACTGTATATAATGCAGACCGATTTCTGGCGACTAACTTAACGTTAAAGGTTAAAGTTAAACTATTTTCAGATACATACAGTTATACATTATTTCACTTCTAGATCCAGCGATTGGAATCTAACTACTGCCTGCACTGTGGCCAAAAAAGAAGATATAGATGTTGCCAAAGGTATCAGAGCACGCCTTATTTACTCATGGATGGGAGCCCTTGGCTATTCTTTAAAATAAGCTATTCCTACTTGATCGAATAGCCTAATCTAGAGAGATATGAAGATCGTTAACTTATTCTCGGTTACTGAAGTCTCTAAAGGATTCCAGCTAAAACTTTTATATCAAACTGGGAGTATAGTACTGGGTGATCAGAATATGTCCTTGCCTGCCTTGCCTGCCCGCCTGCGTCTTATCTCCACAATCCCTGAAAAACCGCTAGTTTTGTTTTTCTTAAATTTTTTTTTACCCCACACTACGCGTTGACTGTTAGCGGTTAGTCCGTCCTTGAACACGCAGCCATCTCAAAATATCATACAGTCAACAGTCAACAGTCATCAAACAGAAAGTATATATCAAACAGTGAGTATTTATCTTATAATTAGAACCCCGGCTGAACGGCACCAACCGCCAGAGAAACAACAGTTTTATCGAATAGTTCACTGTTAAACTGAGTCAACTAATTATAATAACTGGGTGGGGGAGGCGAGTTGGATCCAGCTCTTGGACGCTTGACCGCCTATGTCAATACCTCTAATGTGAGATTTCAATTTAGGGGACATTCTTGGCAGATCTCAATCGCCTACAAACACTAGCCTGTTACGACAACGTCTTTAGTTCAAAAGATGTACACCGACCGATGGAATGTCTATTAAACTAATTAGAGCAGAAACTTAGTAAATCCAGCTGGAGCAACGTTGTCTAGCCCGCCCAACCGTGACCACAACGCGCGTGCATTTCGCGTATATATGCAGAATGTGCGGCTCGAATTGTTGTTATGGTGGGCAATTTAACCTACATAGATAAACTACGCATTAGATAAATACAGACAACACCCCTGTTACAGCAACTTACTTGTATGCACACTGTGGTGCAGCAGGATAAGTTCTGACTTGTAACCTAACAATTTAACCTAACAATTTAACGGTTATATGACTTACTATCTAGGTGCATTAACTGGTTATTACAGTATCCTGCCAGTCAGCGAATGTACTAACGTACATACCCCTTAAAATTTAACACAAACAACTTTCAAACCTCAAAACTTATCAAACATATAACTCAATCAAATATTATTCAAATTCCATATTCTGCAGTACCAAATCCAGAGATTAAAATTAAAACAAAACATATACATATAATACTTCTGGGTCAAACAAACTAGATTCCAAATCATCACTACAATTACCATCATTATCAACATCATCATCACTTACTATTACCATCATTATCACCATCATTATCACCATTACAATCGAAATCAATCATTACCACCTTCATAAGCTACAGAGAAATAACGATAACAGATAATAATATGCCGACAAATAATTTCCCATGGACATCGACAAAAAAGAACTTCAAAGGTGGTGGTACCACTGGTAAAATATCACTACCGCCACCACCAGAAGATGATCAGATTATAGACTACTATGAAAGAGAACAATACACAAACATAAGAGGAGAACCAAGAGAATCAAGAGATAAAGCTACTAAAACGCAAATTCATCAACCGCCTTTTCAAACGACTACAGCCCAAAATGAAACCAAAGGACGAATAACTAATAATCTACCATCAATTGATGCTGCCACTGCAATTATCACAGTTACTCCATCCCCCGGCAAAAACAATTCCAAGATGAAAATCTTGACTATTCTACCATTAGTATTAGCATTATTACCAGCAATCATGGGGGTAATAGTTGGAGAACCGGCAGGTGTATTTACTACTGATTTTATTCTTATTGGGGTGGTTGGCTGGGTTTTATGGAGTTTATCTGAAGGGATGTGGAAGTTTTACATATCAGCGCTGGAAAACTCACAGTCACAGTCACAATCAGAATCACAATCAGAATCACAATCACTATCGCAATCGCAATCACAATCACAACCACAATCACAATCACAATCACAATCACAATCACAATCACAGTCACAGTCACAGTCACAATCACAGTTACAATCACACTCACAGCTATCACCAATAGCAATTCAGTCGAAATATAGAACACATCGAAAGAGTAGCAGTAATGAGCTAGTTCACCGAAGAAAAAATGCAGGAGTGAATCAAGAGGACCAATTATCAGATTCAATTTACGATAGTACAGGGACTAGTAGAAATGAAAGGGGTGAAGAAGAACAAAGAGGCGTCAAAGACGGAGATAAATATGAACATCGTGAAGACGGAAACCATAACAGTCTATCACCACCAGCAGAAGCAGCAGCAGCAGCAGTGGGAACAACAGCTGTTCCAGGAAACAACAGTATTTCTAGAAAAAAGACAACTACACTTTCTTCTGGGATCGCCAGCTCGATTGCTGTCTTGGCATTGATCTTATACCTTACTACTCCACTATTAGGAGGACTGATACTTCATTTTTCACGATACTCCCTTTCTGCAGGATCCACTCTAGTAAATAATTTCAGTATCTTTCTTTATATGATTCTAGAATTGGTTCGGAATATCAATCGATTATCTGAATTACCAAAGCATAACAATAGAAATACGCCATTATTGTCTGATGGTAGTATAGATAACTCATTAATTGAATCATCGTCGTCTGCTTTTCAAGTTCAGGTTCATCGTCAAGGAACCGATGAAAGAATAGCCATTCAAACTCTCGGACGAGAAATATCCGTTATACAGCAGAAACTTAGTAAATTCGACCAGCGAATTAATGCCAATGAAGCTTTTCTTCGATCAGAACTTTATATGATATGGCGTGATATTAATAATCATCTTTCAGAAGGGAGAAGAAGACACGAGCAACAAACAATGGATTTCACAGTATCTCCTCCTCAACTATCCATAAGTGCAAGTACTTCATCAGGAAGTATAGAGGCGGTTCTCGCAACCGGTAGTTCCAGTAGTAGTTACAGTAGCCCAAGTCTTGCTGAGCTTCAGTCTCCAGCACAGCTGATATCCCAAGGGTCAGCCCCAACTAGTCAAGTAGAACCATCTTTAATAATGAGTGGAGCTGATATTAATAATGACGATGGAGGTGGCAGTATACCAATGGAATTCCAGACTTTGCGAACGTTTAACGGACAACAACAACAGCAACAATATCCGAAATCCTTATCGACCGTTCCAGAACTTCCCGAAACTGATACCGAAAAAGAGGTAGGAGATATCTCTAGAAAATTATCTGCTAATAATCGTCATTTCACCGGAATCCATAATAATGTTAAACTTAAGAACAATAACCACCACCATCAAACCAATCAAAATAATAATAATAATAATGATAACAATTCCAGATCCATGTCCATGACAACCAAGAAACAGAGTACAATAGGTGCTTTATCATCACCAATTTCGGAATCCAACGGAAAGAAAAAGTCTTCATCTCAGACATATCAGAGACAACAGACTAAACAACAACAGCAACAACGACAACGACAACAAGAAAAACAACAACAGCAGCAACAACGACAGCAACAACAAACTAACAGCCCTGGAAATGCAACAAAGAAACAAACTCCATCAATTTACCGGACTCTTCTGAATATCCTATTGTTACCATTTTTCCCAGTAACCTTTCCAATTCTGATTGTATGGAAATTGTTTTCATTTGGTTTCAGTATTGTAAGATGGTTTGTTGGAACTTGTTCACATATTCTTCTATGGCTAGTCACTCGACGAGCCCCAGAAGAAGTAGCTCCAAGAGCAGCGGCGGTTAATAATACGCTCACTTATCTTATATAACCCCATGGAGATAGGGGGTTCACGATTCCAATTTATTTATTCTTCTACAAAACAATATACAGACTAGAGGAGACCGCTTCCAGTGATTGACCTCCAACCTCAGACCATCTAGCTCACCGTTCATACAAGTTTTATGTGAACTCCGCTCCACTAGGTTCTTCAGATTCTTATACGAAGGCATTATGTATTCGTTCCCGAGCTTGTGATGCAGATTTAGTTCTAGAGATATATATTTAGTTCTAGAGATCTTGACGGTGTCCCAGTTCCACCTCATAAGTCAACGTCATTTCATTCCCCTTGTTCTTATTTTGTACTGTACTTCGTGCGGTAATAGTCCCTGCATCCTCTTCGACCTCGATTACATAATATTGTGCAATACATTACATAACATATTATAATATTTTTTTTAAGTGCAGTCACGTTGCCCGATTCGGAGTACGACTCAATTTAATTAGGCGACTCAAAATCACTGCATGGTCTCGTGGTCACCTACCAAGGGTCCTACTTAATACATAAGGGAGAGAGTCAGCACCTATTTTTCTATCTCTTCTTTTATACTTTTTACTCTGTATCCGCCAAAATGAGAGCTAAGTGGAGAAAGAAGAGAGTTAGAAGACTTAAGAGAAAGCGCCGGAAGGTCAGAGCTAGAAGGTGAGTAATAATTATGATAACAATGGATCGATAGATTTGATATTCCAATGGGATGATTGTTACTTTTAATATCATGAAAGAATCATGTCTAACAATTTTATAGCAAATAAGCAATTAGGCTTGCTAGTTCTTAATCGAAAGGCTATGACTTGAATTGTTAAATCCGAATTGATATATTCTTATCATTGGAGTCTTAGTGTCCGTTTATGTATTGACTTGCTTTCGATCGTTAAAGGAAAATTGGAACTAGAATTCAAGTTTGTTTCAGAAAAATCCTGGTGGTCGGAATTTATATTCAATTGGTAGTTGGATTTCCAATGGCGTATGCTATATGGAAATTTGGGTCTTGACTTGACTCTGTTATTGTCTTTTGACTGATTGCTTAAAAACGATGGCTATTTTTGAATAGCTGTATATAAATTAAAAAAAATAGAAAATCCAAAAAAATTGATAACAAAGAATATTCCGCGAATGAATTGAGATAATAGTGACTGTTCCTCTTGCAGTTGGAGCGAAGCCCCAAACTTGAAGTTTGCTCGAGCTGAAGCAATGCTGGAGTTTACTACGTCAATTGACAGAAGCTTGACATGAGATGAGAGAAACTTTCTTCCTACACTGTTAAAAAGCCGCCTTGTGCCACGGTTCGTTTAGCTCAAGGAATTTTCACATACAGCGAAGCGAGCCATAGGTCTCAGACGGATGATAATTCTGCCCGTTATATACTGTAAGGGTACATACTTAACGCGGCCAACAGCCCTGGAACATGCGTTCATTTTGTCATAATAACTGAAATTTATAGTTGGCAAAAAATTTTTACGAGTCAAATGTCTCGCCGTTAACAGCTGATACTGATAAGGCCCTTCGCCTGAGGTAAGGCATATCGAAACTTGACCAGGGCTCTATGTACATTTTCACACAACGGTTGGATCTTGACATTTTGCTTGTCTCCAATTTCCATTATGACAATAGAGGATCGCCAATGAGATGCGATATCAAATTCCTAGCCCTTATCGTATTTTTTGTATTTTAAACATTCTCATTTTGCTGATATTGTTTGTAACACACGAGAGCATTATATGAGAATCAGAGAATAGGAAGGATCACTCCTTAGAATGATTCAAAATTGCTGAGATGGACTTGTACTCTATGAGTCCCTGATGATGATAACAAGACTAGGTTAAATGATCTCCTCGCAGAAACACCGCACATAATTCAATTTGAGAATATGTTCAATTGTTTCAATCTGACCACAACCATTCTTTGTTAGTTCTGTTCATCTTTTTATAACACTCTCCTATTTCAATAAATTCGGCACCTTAGCTGTTCATGCCGGTGCTGATCCTGGAACTATTCTACTTAATACTGGTCTTGGTTCTCTTTTCAGGACATTAACCAAGGTGATCTTTTTTGAAGTTATTTTTTCGATATCAGAATTTATCTGTCCAAATGTAACACCCTTTTCACTATCATCATAATTGTTCTATAACTTCTACTACCTCCGCAGTTCAGCATATCTGACATTTATTATTAGTTTTCTTTTTTTCTTTTTTTCTGTTATCTTCTTTATCATCGGGTACAAATCCAACAAGCCTGAGACTGGTATTAGTATCATCGATACGATATTTCCAAGGATCTGCGTCATTTACTTCAGTAAAATGACGTGGATCAGGATGAGAATGAATTCTAAGGATTTCGATATTATGAGGAGGCTCATAAACGGGGTCAACATCATTATCAGCTAGTGGATTATTTGCTCTTGATATTCTACGTGACAGCCTAAGTTGAGTTGTAGTATCGTTTTCTCCACTATAAGGTTGTCCTAAATCTTTTTCAGGAGATATGGGTTCTCTTCCACCACTTCTGGAACTTTCATCGTCAGTAGCAGGCATTTTTTTGTTGCTGTTATTACAAAATATTAATGATTAGAAAATATCGATATGCCTACATGGATTAGAAGGGTTACGATTTTCCTGGATATATCAATATACTATTATTATCGTATCTGATAATTTATCAAATCATCGGGTGATTGATTGATTGATTTGATTATTATTTATTATTTAATTTGGGTGATTATCGCACATTTGGCAAAATTTTTTTTGATTATTCGTCAAGACACAAAAATAAGATAAGATATCATTTTTTGTCTATTTGAGCTGTGCCAGCAACACTTGATAATTTAATACGTTTTTTGCCCCTTACAGACAGTTCTTTTTTAGCTGCATTTTTCCTCGATTCTTATGGGGACACCAGTTCTTCGGGGAAAAAACCCAGTGGGAGAAAAACCCTAATACAAATACCCTGCAGCAGGGCCTGCAGCAGGGCTTACACGCCTTATCTCCTTAAGTTGGAATCGTGTCGGGAATGCAAAGAATTCGCAGAGAAACAACGCTTTTACAACAGATTAGGGCTTATAGGTTATCCTCCTCATATTCTGAGGAAATGGTTTAAAGAAAATCTAAAGCTGACTCGGTTTTTTCCCCGAGAAATAGTGTCTTCTTAAGCAAGAAGGAAAAATGCAGCTAAACAGAACAGTCCGTAAGGACAAAAACATAAATAGGTGCCGCTGGCTATAGATAGCTTACCGCGAGGTGCACTGTCCTCTCTGCCGAGGCTAGCAGGATCGTGTCAGTCATTTGTATCTTCGAAGGCAAATTTTCATCTGCTTTTTGTTGCCCTTGGGCTGGCACCAGCTCTATTCCTATTGTCTTTCCCCTGGTCGGGATTCTCTCAAGTTTGCCCGGTTCGTACAGTCGGTCTATGCGTTGAACCGCGCTTACCGCTTCCACGTTCCTTACACCTCGTACATGGTGGATTTTCCCATCATGCTTTCTTTTGTTCAGGCGACAGTTTCGGGTCAGTATGAACCGTACCTGAAATTTTATCGCCGTTATCGTCGGGATGACACTTAGGTGTCTCGTTCTCGTTGAGTACAGGGCTTGACACTTTGTCGTTTTTGTTTTTAGGAGCATTTTATCCATTTGGGTTTTCTCTGTGTGTGTTTGCAGGTATTATGTTGCGTGTACTTATGTTATTTGAGTAATTGATTGATTGATTGATAATCATTTATTTGAGTAATTATATGTTATTTCTAATATACGGTTATTCGGTTAAGATAAAATTCAATTCAATTCAATTCAATTCAATTATCATTTATTGTCTATTTGAGCTATGAGCCAGCGACACCTATATAATAATAGTTTATAATAAACTATCAATCATCAATCAATAAACTATCCTTTGATTGATAATCATTTATTGTCTATGTAAGCTATCCTTTTATTAAATTGATTGATTGATTGATAATATTAAATTCCACGATTCTAGATAAAAGCGTGCGGCTTATGCGGCTTATTTGAATACGTCAAAAGTTCAACTTTTCTTTTGCTTTTGAAAATTGGGTCCCTTGGCCTAGTTGGTTACGGCGTCGTGCTAATAACGCGAAGATCGGCGGTTCGATCCCGCCAGGGACCATTTACGATATTTTTTTTCATTCGACCAGCACAGATAAAGTTCGTCTCCGAACTGAACATTTTACATTTTAAAGGATATAATTATAACTGTGTCATGTCTCCCTGATTTTTAGATAAAATTAATACAAATATACGTTGACTGTAGAAAGTATTATGACAAAGGCTATATATATATACGACAGCTATTATCGTTTCGACTTTCGTCCTCGTCAGACAGCCCTGAATTCACCACAAGCTTGGGCGCCGTGCTGGGAAAAGCCTCCTCATGAGGCTCAAAAACCACCGCCAAAGCCTTTCTCAATAGGAATAATCATGCACAGCCTGTTCTCCGCACCAAAGAAAGCCGGCCGGACTGGAAGTTCGATCCCACCTGCCGTCGATAAAGGTTTCCCACGCCAAACCTCCCAATGATTGAGGACCCAAAATGATAAAATCCCCTCAGCCTTGTGGCCGCGAAGAACGCGTACAGAACTCTTCAGTAGCAATAACAACGTAAATCCGAGCATATTACGTGACTAATTTGAACTAGCGCGCTAGCGTGCTTGCTTTCACCTGTAACTTGATATGCCCCGAAACGTCTCTCGATCTACAGCTTCCAGGCATCGGGTGGATTCGGGTATGACAGTTATCAGTTATAAAGTTTAACTTCTTTATCTCACTCGGTCTGTACTTATAATAAAATCCTTCATTACTCCCCTGAATTATCCGGCAAGGTAAACAGAATCAGGAAACAGGGTAGATGTCTTGTCTTCTAGCCTGACGCGTCATAACACCTTCAACTATATCACATCTAGTAGTAATTCATTTCGAGCACATCATCTCCGCTATGCACCTAGGATGAAGAAGATAACTCTATTCAATGCTCCTGATTTGTCGCTTAAGTTCCTTAATGATGAGGAGCACAAGACCAACCAATCGCTTATATTTGATAGAGGTAAGTTTCCTTTGGCTGAGGGACCAAATCTTCCAATTCCAATTACAATTTCAGGATCTGGATATGAGGATTTGACCATAAACAGGTATCGTAGGTGGCGGAGCAGAAGTAACTCTCTAACTGCGCTACAGCAACGTTTATTCTACTAGAAGCTAACAAATGCACGTTTTTTACAGACGGATTCTTTATCAATAAAAAGAATCTTGAGGTTGAGTTTGATCGTGCCATAATAAATGAGTCTGTAGCATTTGAGGATCCCTTTCAATTGACGGCTCATCCTTCCGATGAAGAATCAGAGATTGGAAGGAAGTCTGGCGCAGAGGAGTCTTTTACAGATGCAGATAGCGATTATTCATTAAACAACTGGCAACAACGTCCTTTCAGCTCGGCCAAAGAATTGAGCACCGCAAATTGGGATGATTTTTATTCGGGAATGGCATTATTGGAAGACGAAATTCCAGGGTTCTTAAATCACAAACTACAAACAAAGATTTTATCCGAAAGAGGGAGGGATGATTTTGAAGAGGTTGTTCGACACTATACCTCAGATAAAAGTAACAATATTGTAACCAAAATCCAACTGGTAAAATGCCTGTTTTATTTGGTGATAGGACGAGAATCGCCTATGTTCCGATTTGATAACCGACGAATGAGTTTTGTCCGTACTGCAAAATATCGAATCATTGGATGTACTCAGGAGATAATTGATAGGATAATGACTTTTTTTCTCGAATGTGGTACTAGGTTGAAAAGATTAAAATATACATCAAAAATGATCAGTGAATATCCGGAGGCTAAGTCTGTGCTGTACGCCTTCGCCAATTGTTTAAATCGGGTTGTACATAAAATAGAGGCATTCGCCCTGACAGCATTTGATAATACTAATGCCACGATTTCTGCTGAGAAATTCTCCAACAAAAGGCCTCTTGACTTGTTGCATATTTATAATATTTTCCAAGATCCCGCCCGTGTAGTAGCTGTATTAACAACTGTTCTTGGATGTGCCGATATCCATCTTTCTCCTAAACTCAACCGTCTTCCTGACCCCTGCCGTCTATTGGATGAAATATATTTCAGAACAATTATATTTGAATCATCTGATAATAGACTTTGTAAACTTATTAAGTTGATTTTAGTAAGGTCCTGTCTACCGTGGACGATTGAATTAGAGAGATTGATAGGCTTAAGTGGTAAAGAGATATTCTGGAGACCATCAATAGATATAGCTAAATCAGATATCTTTTTTCTTGACCATGATCCCGAGACAGATTTACTTGTGTTAAATACGGATAGAGTCCCTGTATTTCTAGAGATCCATCTAGCAAGGCTTGTTCTTGAATTAGTTAATTGCTTTTTAGTAATAATGAGATATGGGAATGAAGATCTTCAAGAAAAGGTATATTCTATGAAAACAAATCTGAACATTCAGTGGTGTTTGAAGTTCAGCGATGTTTTGACTGCGATCAGTGCAATTTCATCTAGTGAAAGTGAATATGATGGGCCCACAACTTCGGAGAATAAGGCAAGTTGTGGAGAAGAAGAATATAGCATGTGGGGACTTGAATCACTGATTGCTGGATTGTCTCTTAATGACCCTAAAATATCACGACAACTGCATGCATTGCAAAGAAGAAGTGGTGATGGTGATGGCACCTATGAGAATGACGACAATGTGGAGATAGCTATAGATGACATTTTACTTGGAAGAACTCCAGAAAATGTCGAGGTGGATATTCCTATGGAAATGGTGGCTCAATTAAGTTTTTCAAGTATTATTCGGTCTCAATGGAAAACTACTAATGGAATAGTTATGGAGATTTTCCAACATGAACAAGATGTTATAGATCACGCTAAGCTCATTCATCAGACTTATTTTCTAGGGAATGGTGAACTAGCAATCAAATTAGAAGATGCTGTCTTCGGGAGCAAATTTTCTGGTGGCTTGGGCTTGGATGATAACAGCACTAGTAATAGGTGGCCCCCCTCTTCTGTTGAAATCAATGGATGTTTCTCTGGAATCATTGAAGAAGTTGCCGTTCGATGTGGACTTGGTGAACCGGTAGCCAAGGGTAGATTCCTAAATTTCGGAGCATCTACTGTATCAAAAGATAGTCATGAACTAGGAGCCACAGATGTCTTTAGGCTGGTTTATAAAGTACCCAAACCGTTGTCACTGATAATTTCTCTGGAGATCGTCCAGAAATTGGATTTGATATTTCGGAGATTGATGCATGGTATGAGAGTAATTCATCAACTGAAACGTAAGCGGGAAAATAATGGGACCAATGGCGAATTTGCCAAATTTTCATATCTTGTCCAGAATCAGGAGTTAAGGAATTTTGTCATTTGTACAGTATCTTATATGAGTTCCGTCGTTGATACAAATTGGAAACAACTGCTTAAAAGTATTCAGCATAGATCCTCATTAAGAGAATTGATTGACCTCTTTCGGACGACAGTGCTTAAAATCTGTAAAGAACTATTCACTGGAACTGGTAATTTAGAAGACCTTCTAGATGTTATTTTTGGCCGTGTTCTTTCCAATGAAAATAGTGAGGAAGACGAGATTCACAGCTTGATATTAAAGTTTTGTACTCTGATGGAGAAACGCCGATCACATTCGACGTTATCACAACAATTTATTGATACACTGACGTTCAATGGATTCTACACATGAAGCATATGCTAATTCACGTATGCACTGTCTCCGCTGAATGAGGAGATGCCCCAGATCTTCAATAATCGCTATTCTCGAGACCAGTTGTTTGGTGGAAATGGTTCGTAGCCCCCCCGCCACCGGAGGTACAATTTGTGCATTGGGGTCCGACGTGTCTCACTTTATTTATTCCTTGAAGAACAACATGATTTGTTGCCAGATCTTAAATTATTTATTTTAATAGATACGAATTTTATCTTAGGATTTACTATCGGAGTCTAAAGAGCGGAGCCTCTGCTGCCAGAGTCAAACCTTAGTCAAATATAAATAGTTATAATTTAAAGAGAATAAACGATTCATTGGAAGACATAATATTAATTTACATTTATACTCATATCATATGTACCCCTTCCATATCCCATCCTTCGATCGATTGTTGCAAGAAGTTTTGTTTTGTTTAGTTTTGGATTTATCGAGAATAGCTGAAAACATTCTTGAGGAGACCATCACGTTGGGCTAATCTGTTGAGAGAGTCATCAGCTTCACCACGTCCACGAACATAACCGGAGAGAGCATAAGTGGTGTTGCTGCCTGGGATAACATGTCCGTTTTCGTCAACATTGGCAATGTTGATTTGGACAGAGGCGTGATCCTTGGCCTTGATGATACGGCTAGTGGCAGAGCACTTTCTGGGAACGTAAAGCTCAACCTAAAATGTTAGCAAAATGGCTCGTGAACGAACAAGCTCTCGCTTCGGCAGGGAAGTCAGGACTCAGCATGATGCAGACAACTGGCAGTAACACCTTGACTGGATAACAAAAAACAGTTCCTCCATTCCTTAGGAAGCGATAATTTCGGCGTTCATAATATGATTTGACAATAGTCATTAATAGTATATCCAGAAGCACAGCTTGGTTGACAGTATGTTTCATTCATTTATTCTAGTTCTGAGGAGGTAGATTCCTCCAACGTGGTTAAGATTAATCTAATAAGTCGACATCATCTAAATGGGTTCTTGATTTAAATTCGATGAAGATTTTAGACACATATCATATTAAATTATTGAACTCGATGACAGTTGAATTATGTTTCGATGGTCGGTCTTATTGGACACAACAACTCTCTATTAATAAGAGACTTATCACCCTGAAATCACTCCACCCACAGCTAAATTCATCCATTGCTACTTACAAGAACACCCTTTTCGTTTTCCATTTTGACTTATAGTTGTGTATATATGTAAATAAATATGGATTTTCGAGTCACACAAACTTGATGATAACGAATATCTGAAAAATGAACCTACTACCTGTTAGTGACGGCACTAGAAGATTGAGTGAGTTGTGAATAAAGATATATTACCTAAATTGGTAATTTGAATGTTTTGTGACTGTTTTGAGTGCGGCTCAAAAAGTTACTGCATATAAATTAGCACAGTAACAAGGGGCGTTAATAAACTATCAATGACTTGCATAAACTTTATTATGCAGGGATAGGAAAAACTGAAGGGCTGAGATGATCTTAGTCGGTTATTGGTCACTGAAGATGAAGAAGCTCATTCTAGTATAATAAGAAGATTTGAACGATTGATTACACAGTGTTAACCATCATTAATTACACTAAATATGTTAACAACAGAGATGGAAAAGAAAGGTTTGTTTTGCATGGTGATTACAATAACTTACTGTACTGTTTAACTAATCGAAAGCTGCAAACCAAAGTTGAGATGAACATAACAATCATAAAAAAATGGGTTTTCAGGGGAATAGTGCTCTTCCAAAAATTGTTGCGGAATACTATTTTCTGTCGATCCATTCAGATAGAATTTATAGCTATATTTATTTATATATTACTTTTTCAAGATCACCATCGCCCATCCATCGAGTTTCCAGAAAATAAAAATTTCCTCCTTGCTGTACGTGCGTGAGTTTGGTGCGTGCTATCTCTCAACTCTAAAGAATTATCCTCGTCTTTCTTCCATAGAAATAATTATCCACGTGCAGCAAGCGGAAAAATAAGAAGGGTTAGGACTTCATTACAAATAGTATATCATCAACCAGCAATAATCAGAACTAAATCGAATGTGAAACAATATCTTCTTTGTTGAGAGAGAATATCGACATGAGATTCTATTGTTCTTGCTTTCACTGTCTTGTCTGCAGTGGTGAAAGAGCCTTTCATCCCATTCTAACTAAAGCAAGAGGAGCGGAAAAACCGATAGTCAGGAGTCAGCGTTCTCCAGCTGACTGGATACGATGAATAGACCTCGGTGGAAAAAACTGCTAAGATATCAAAGAATAAGTAGAATATTTATTCTATGCTGGGAACATTTTTGTGGTTACATTTTGGAATGAGTTGTTGAATGTTCCGAATATGCATAATATGTCGATCACCGATCAAGATTGTAACCTTTTATGTTACTGTAACTTATGTATGCAAGACGGGTATGCAGGCGATGAGCCGCATTCCTGGCACGTTCTCAGAGCACGTTTCTTCTATCTGTCATCTCAGTTCTTTCTAACTGATCGAATGATTGAGGGGGAAGAAGTTGAGGGAACAACCTCAGAGAGGATATTCCACAAATTATCTATTTTATGCGTTATTAACAATTGTTACCTATCGATGAGCCGATGATAGTTTGTTTTGCTGATTTTCAACGAACTAAAGAACTTTTAACCGGGAGAAGTTAGTTATAGTGAGTCATATACGAGCTTTCGATAAGGTCGATGAGTGGTAGAAGTGGCTAGATAGTTAACACTGGTATTAAGTTGTACTTCTTTAACAATCTAGTAAGGCACAAAATAAAATGAGATTTTGTCAAGAAGAGGCTGACTGCCTCGGTCTTTTTCAGAGTTCTTTTTAAAGTTCTTTTTTTTAAAAAAAAATCAAGCTGCTTTATCTTGCAATAATAATTTTCTTTCTAATTGTTTCTTGTCTTAAGGTATCTATCTTCCTCCTTCTGCCGGATCTTCGCCCGTGTGTCTCATGTGCCCCACTGTATGCATAACCTGCATGTGCCCCACACTCAAATTAACCTGTTAATTTCTTAGAACGAAGAAATGCATGTGCGGCGATTGAGTGCGTGGTCTCGATCAAGTGTCAATATTGGCTGGTTTAAAGATGCCAAAGAAATAATCTCGTTTATAAGCCTGTTGGTGACAGCTGTTTCGGACGTAACACTTAGGACAATGGCACTAACTAGCAATAGTAGATAGAGTAGCAGTAAGTAGAGTAAGCAGCAAATACTATTAACCGACAGCACTCGTTCATTAATGAAGTTAAGCTAATGGAAAGCAACTCTGATGTGTTGTAGGTAGTAACAGTTACAACGATATCTCCCAAAATTGGTTATATTTAATAACAAAGATATTCTATTACTTTAAAGTGTCTTCTATTTGATATTTGATATTTGATATTTGATATTTGATATCTGATACTTTGATATTTCTGATATTTGGACATTCTGAACCATAATAATAACATAATGACTACAGCGTGAATTCGACAAGAAATAAGCTTTTAAAATCGCCATATATTATCTCTCTTATTTGTATAACTCGACTAGATCTCGATCTCTTATTTGGATAACTCGACTAGATCTCGATCTCTTATTTGTATAACTCGACTAGATCTCGATCTCTTATTTGGATATCTTTGAATCCGGATCTTTCATTCGATTTATTCCTGGATCTGGATCTCAGACTGAATCTCTCATTTAATATCTTATTTGGGTCTGACCACTGGATCTGTCAATTGGATTTTATTTGAATATCTTAATTGAAGAGAAGATTATATAAAATTGGCCGCTTTTCAAGCTTCTGTTTAAAACTAGCTCCAGCTTGAACCCCCATACTAGTACTACCTATCTACAAGATATTTTTCTTCCATAACTACTGTTACCACTTAAGCTGTTAACTTTATTCTACCCTCTGTCTCTGATCTATCTCTCTGATCTCCCCTTAAGACTGTCAACACCGGCCCCAATTACTATACCCTTACCCGTTCAACAGGTTACACACGCAATTCCATTACCCCTTACCCAGGTACATTGCACACGCCATATATATATCAGCCTATTTCTTCCCCTAGCCCACATCTCTATGGTCACTGATAGTGGGAGAAGTAACGGCGATCATCCTATACCTAATAATACAACCACAGTGAGTAGTAGTAGTAGTACTACTGTTCCCAACCCTTCCACCATCAACTCTATTTCGGACAATACCAATATCAAGGCTATCACTGACACAACCAATATTGTTTCTGATTCATATAAAGTCGGTCCTAAGTTAAAGGACTATCAGTAAGTATAGGGATAATAACAGGGAAAAAGTTAACCGAGAGAGAATAAGTATTCATTCAAGAGGTCGGTGTCGTCTTGTTCAGATTTTATGAATGGAAAAAATGAAAGAAATTGTCCTGATAAAAATATTTCAATTTGAATTGTTTGTTCTTTCACTTTTGATTTGAAGAAATTTTTTGGGTTCCGGCTAGTAGCTAGGGGTTGGTTTGGTGCTTCGTCCCAGCTGTGGAAGCATTGGAAGTGACCAGCTATTCTTTGGATTTTTTCGGCAGTTCTCGAGCGTAGCGAGAGCTGGAAGTCTGGGGCAGAATCTACTAGCTTCTCCTTTTCAGTTTTCATCAATTTGCTAACTCATTCTAAGATCTATTATTCAGGAACTTCCATCACCTCCACTTATAGCTTCTTCTCCTGCTGCTCTTCTTCGAAATCCTGCATTAAAGAGAAGAACTCCTCCTAGAAACAAATATCTCCTCCATCTCCATTGGACAGAATATTCATAGATCCTTCCGTTCGTCTCCTTGACATAGTGGAAGATTTGGCACTATCTAGTATCGACCCTAAATCTTCGTTTCAACTTCCTTTCGATAGTAATAGATATGCATCAGTCGGAGATAGTAGTAATAGTACGATCTTTGAACGAATCAGCTCTAATACCAACATTATTGATCACGAATCTATTACCACCAAAATCTTAAATTCTAATCCCCCTACTATCATTGCTGGAGTTGACGACGTTGTCGTCTGGAGATCTCCTTTTATTGAATCGAAAATGCCAATGACGTCGTCTTCAGAGTCGACGCAGGCGGCAGCGCAGATGCGGATGCAATTGTCACTCTCACAGCCACTCTCACAGCCACAGTCGCAATCGCAATCGCAATCGCAACCGCAACCGCAACCGCAGTCGAAGTCGTCTGAGCCTGTGTCTTCATTAGCTAATCTAATAACACCAAAAGACCAACAGCCTGAATCGGATCCTGCAAATTCAGCTTCATCTAGTACTATTTCACTAATTCCACCTAATCCCCGGTCCAGAAAAGCATCCAGGTCACTACGACTATTTAAAGAAAATGATGAAGCAAGGTCTTCACAGTTATTTAAGGAAAACAATGGATCTAGGAGTAGTCATCATCGAGAAAAGGACTTAAAAATTAATACTACTGCATCTACTACTTCTAAAGAACCTTTGATTCAATCTGATTTGTCTACTTTATCCACAGAATCATCACCATTATCTTCACCTTTGGAATCTCCATCTGATAGAGGAGAGGCTTCTATGGTCTCTGGCCCTTCACAACTGCATCGACAACTTTTAGAAAGCCTTAATCAGGAATCTGACAGACGTTTAGCTACCACCCCTTCTACCACTGCTCCAGAGGTGATTGCACAACCAATAATTTCTGATTCTCGGGCATCGGATGAACACGCAGATAACGATGATAACGATGATAACGATGGTGTAGCGATACTACGAGTTCCTTTATCTACTGATACTGCAACCGAGGTTAGTAGTAATACTGTGGTTTCGAGTCGACACCGTGATCGTAAGTTAACCAAAGTTTTATCTTCTTCTGCAACTTATTTCCCACATACTCGTGCACACAAGCAACAATTAGGAGTACCGTCTGAACCGAGTTCCGGTTCAGCAGTAGTAGATGATGCGACGGCAACGGTAGTTGAAAGAGAAACCACCGTGATTAAAAATGATGATGATATGAAAGGGGAGACGGGGAGGCACGATAAAATATTTATAGATGAATCAGAGGAGGAGATTAAAATCGAAGAATCGAAATCAACGCCATCGAGATCGAGATCAAGATCAGTAACTCATGATGAAGATTCGATTGTTACTACGATTGCAACTACTCCCGGCACCATCTCCGACGATACAACAACTACTACGACTACTATTACTACTACAGTTGATGCTGATAAAAAGAAGATTGTCGAACAATTAATTGAAGACTATCATATAACAACTCCAAGTTATCATCATGGTCGTGGTGATTTCGATTCTTCTGAATTCCCGTTATCTGTTGAATTGACCCCATTTAAACATCGTGTCGGGGGACATACAGCTATTTTCCGATTTTCACATCGTGCCGTTTGTAAAATCTTGCTCAATCGAGAAAACGCTTGGTATGAAGCCATCGAACTTCGTCATGAAGAGTTACTCAAGTATATGCCCAAATACATAGGCGTACTCAACGTTAGACATACTGTTGCTGCCACTGATGATCAACATAACACTACTACTACTACTACTAAAAATAACTGCCATGGCAAGAATAACAACGACCATAATACTTTTGGCGGTAATAAGAATCACGGCAAACTGGTATCCAGCAGCCCAGCTACAGCAGAAGTAGTTTTAGACGACAACATGCATATTTTACCTGATTCTTTACTTCAGCGATACTCTTGCAGTCCATCGTCGGACCATGGTAATAGCTTTAAAATGGCCACTTCGTTTCCGGGAACTCCTGGCAGTAATACATTGCATGACCGTCCATCGACTTCTCCGTTGACATCCTGGGGTGCTAGTAATGTGAATCGTAAACTACGTGAATTGGTTTTACATGAAGTATTTGCACCAAGATCATTAACTCCAGCAGGACAATCAAGGATCGATGATATGCCAAAAAAGCCCCATAGTCATAGATATTCTGCATCTTCATCAATTTCAAGGTCTACTTCAACTGCATCCTTCGTTGATGATTCTTCTTCATATCAGCATAATATTCATAGTACTATTACTTCCAATTCCATACATCCGCATCGAAGTTTGAGTGATCTTTCTTCATTAGATCAATCAAAGTCATTGGAGATTAGGAGCGGGTTGAGGTCCTCATGTCAGGGTCTCAACGATGCGCGGGGTCTTTTGCCTCCCATAGACCAGGATTTAGAGAATCCAGTGGAGGAAAGCGCCACATTTACTCCTACGTCATCCCCTCATCAGGTACCTAAAGATGATGAGGAAATGTTTGTAATGGATGATGAAGGTGGTACTGGTTTGAATCATGTTGATGCTGATTATCATGACACTTATTCTGCTTCTTTAGATAATCAAACTGGGGCTGGTGCGAACTCTGGTAAAGCTTTGACTAATAATAACAATGTATATCCCGCTCGTTCGTTGGAGGACTCAGCTTTGCCTCATCCAAGTCCTGCACTAGGTAAGGAATATAACCGAACTGAAAGGTTCATTCTTCTTGAGGATCTTACTCAAGGCATGAAAAAACCATGTGTTATGGACCTTAAAATGGGGACTCGTCAGTATGGTGTTGATGCAACATTTGCTAAACAGCAGTCCCAGGCTAAGAAATGTAGGATGACCACAAGTGCGAAATTGGGTGTTCGAATTTGTGGTATGCAGGTTTGGGATGTTAAACAGGAAAAATTTTGGTTTCAGGATAAGTACTTCGGTAGGAGTGTTCGAGCAGGCGATCAATTCAAGGCTTGTTTAACCAAATTTTTGTATAATGGTGTCAGTGAAAGTTCTATTTTGCGGCATATCCCGCTTATTCTTCGTAATCTTGATGAGCTATATACTATTATTTCGAAGTTGCGTGGTTATCGCCTATATGGTTCTAGTTTATTGTTGATGTACGATAGCAATAATACTTCTGATATAATTATACGAATTATTGATTTTGCTCAATGTATTACTGCCGAAGATGTTCACGAAGGAGATGTCGTGCCCAATGCACCTATCAAACACCCGGATGAACCTGATCGAGGATTTCTGAGAGGACTTCGTCATTTGCGTTCATATTTTGCAGAGTAAGTTTAAGAAAAAATGTGAGAAATTTGATTGGCATACTCGGATACAGGGCTTCCCCTCATCCAGTGCTTGTCACTTTTCAAAGAGATTTTTTTGGGGATTTATAATTTCTAACTAGAACTAGAATTTGGAAAGACATTGTGGGAAAGTCAGTGGACGAGGGAACTAATATCGATTATTTTCAATATGACGACCCTATATCTGAATTAGATTCATTTAACATTGCTGATTATCCTGAGAAAGATGTACCATCTGGTGACAGCGACGTGTCATTTTAAATAAGTTATACCCATGACGTAATGCGAAGGATAATTTCAATCTTAATTTATTAATATATTATTTATCATCTTAGTCTAATGTACATCTACCTTCGATATTGAGTAAGCGGTCCCGGACCAAATACCCATTACGTGCAGCCCAAGGTCCTAACCTGCAAAGACCATTTTCATTGGTAGTAATCCAGATCCAGCCTTCATCGTGGATCCATACCTCACTCTAGAATGAAATAGTTATTTTAACACCGAATCATAGCAAGAATTTGAAGCGAGCTTCCTCTTCGTTTTTCTTAAGAGGATTTCTCTTCGCTAGTCGATTTTGAGTGAAAGGACAGCGACGCTTTCCACATGATGGGTTTGAGGGAAAAAGTCGAATCCACGAATGCTGTCGATTACATACCTGCTATTCGTGGCAGCACTTTTCTCTTGCGAAATTTCAGACTTGAGTAAATACTCAATATCACGAGCCTGACTATGAACATTGCAAGACACATAAACAACCTTCGCAGGTCTAAATTCTAAAAGTTGATCCAAAAACTGTTTATCGCATCCCTTTCTAGGAGGATCAATGATAATGCTAGTTTCAAGCGGTGAATCACTAACCTTTTCAAAGATTTTTTCGGCTTGACCGACAATAAAAGAAGCATTCTTAAGTTGATTAAGTTCGGCATTTTTTTCAGCATACTTAACACTGTCTTTAGAAATCTCTACACCAATAACATGTTCAACAGCATGATTACACGTAATGCCAAAAAGACCGCTTCCACAATAAGTGTCAACAAGGTATTTGGGTGGCCTACCAGAGGATGGCAAGACAATATTCTCTCGAACATAGGATGTTACTCCAGGAAGAATGGAATTGTTATTTTGGAAAAAAGAACCTGCAGGATATTGGAATTTGAATTCTCCCACAAATTCCGTTATAATGTCTTTAGAGTCTGTGGTACAAATTTTGTTTTCTGTGATGGATTTCGTAGAAGATCCCTCTTCCTCGTCTTTTGAAGCAATGTTCTCTCTTAATAAAATAGTGGCACCGCGTTTATATGACGTATAGTTATCATGAACTTTTTTCCGTTCAGAAATTAATCCCTTGTTAAGAACAGATGTACCAATAACACATTCCTCAATGTCAAGAACGTTTTTCCTACCTTTGATACCAAATCCTATAGCAGGAGGAGCTTGGAGGCGGCCGTTGCGAGGAACATCAAAATGTGGAGTTAACTTTGTCCGATAATGGTACTGTTCTGGTGATCCTACAGTATCTAGGATTTCTGGTAAATCATTAGGAGATATCAAAAGAGGTGCATAATGCTTGAATGCATTAACAATTACGTTTCTCTTAATTTTCAGTTGTTCCTCATAAGAGAGCATTTGATATTGGCAGCCGGAACAGGTACCGAAATATTTACATTTAACAAGGTCATTATCTCTATAGGGTGACTTTTCAAAAACTTTGATTAATTCAGCTTCGAAATAGTATTTATAAGTTCGATAAATTTTAACTTCAACTATTTCTCCAACCAAAACATAAGGGACAACAACCACTTTCGATACATTATTAAAGTTCTCAAATATACCAATTCCATTTCCTACAGAAGAGAGTGCCAATATTTTTACCTCAACAATTCTGTGATCTGAATAAGGCACATCTCGGGGTCTAGTGAAGAAAGCTTTCATATCGTTAATGATTTCATTTTCAGATATACCCTTATCCGATAATAGAGCTTTTATATCATTAATCAAAACGCCTTCTGACGATATGGGGTCCACCGCAACTTCCTTATATTTGGATTTGGATTTTGCCCTCTTTTTGGGGGGTTCTTCTTCGTTCACAACCTTTTGTTTTTTTATTGGAGGTTCACCAACTTGATTAATGATGTCAGTCTTTTCCGACAATAATCGACCATGGCTATTACCACCACTACTCCCAGGAATGGGATGTAAAATATCCGAATCGGAAACACTAGTCATTATTAAACGATGCGTAAGACTATTATGAGAATAATGCCTCGGGAATCTGTAATAGTTTTGTACAAATCTCAGACTGAAACTTCTACGAAAACTAACAGTAAGGCTAATATTTGGAATACGAGGCAGGACCAAATTCATCAACCAATTTCCATTTAGTCGAGTTCAACGAGATCAGGATCAAGATCAAGAGAATCTCTGCTGAATAAAATATTTTTTAAAAATTGAACGCCGCACATGCGTGGCAAGCTGCACGTTGAGATGTGAGAACAGGAACTTAAGATCGATCCCGTCCTGGATTATTCTAGTATCACTTACTCGATTAGAATCCGATTAATATATGTCTGAAGTAATAATGGTTCAGACTATAGCCGTTAGGTCCGGCCACAATCCAGATACGAAAGTTAGTGATCAAGCAGAAAGGTCCACCTTCTGGGAACCCAACTAAATTCTTATCTATATAATATATTCTTAAATATACAATTATTTCAGATAAAATGAAAAACCCAGTGCAATAACCCTGCAACCAAGCAATGAAATTTCAAGCATCTTTTTTATCTCCCAGGATAGAGAGTCTGTCCATTGTAGATCTAAGAATGAACAGTCAAAACGCCTGGTACAAAGATCAATCGAATAACAACATCTTAACAATGCACAGTCCAACAAATTGATAGATCCAATAAGAAATAACAACTATTATCATACCAGATCTCTCAATCAATTGGTGGAACATTAGGAAGTTGATATTCAAGGTGAAGAGATTATAAAATAGAAGAAAGGAAGTCATGAACTTCGCAGTAAATGCCAGTAATTTGGCTGTTCAGCCGTTTAGTTCTTGCCGATCTTTCACGGGCCACTGCATTGTAGGTCCAGCTTGACAACATTCGAATAGTGTACACAGTACATACAACACCATAGTAATTTCAACTTATTTATCTCGTTAGAAAAATATGCTGAAACTTATCAAACCGGAATCCTACACAAAAATGGCGGCGACTTTCTAGAGTTGTATTTGCTTAGTTTTCCCACAACAAAAGTTAACTTCACAGCCCGTCATGAATAAACAAGATCAATTGATTGAAATGAACGCAGACCATGACTTCCATTTAAGCAGGTTGGCTGCTATGAGGAGATAATGGAGATGAAATTATGCCTAAACCAAGCTATACCTCGTTAAGACAATTTTTAACGTTGGACAGGAGGTGGGGGGGGGTACGTACGCTCTTTACTTGGCCAGCTTCTAACAAGCCGAAAAAGTTGATATCAGTCTAGTCAGTAGAGTTCTTTTGGTGGCTGGCATTTCACTCAAGACTCTAACCAGCCACAAACCAAGCCATATTTTTTCTGGGTGGATCTAAATGCCAAAGAACTAGACCCTTAGTACCGACAAATAAATATAATGGGTATTTCCTCTAGTGTTAAAAAAATCCTTATATACGGATATAAGACTAACACCCGACGCAAGTGAAGTTCATGAAGGCTAGGATTTCAACCTCTTCTTCCTTCATGTGTGAGATTTAATAAGTTATGAAATATTTCAAATCTAAAAACGTCTTCAAGTAGGAGAGTTGATTTCGAACAAAGCCTGGTTGTTGAATCTCGGAGTTGATCAGGATACCGTTTCCAGCTTTTTCTGCTATTGTATATCCTAATACCCGCCTTTGACTTGATTCTTAGCGAAGAAGTAGAACTCAGTCAGCTCGAAGGTTCAAATTATAAGTCGGTTGGTCACCCTCGTTTGTTCTGGGCACACATTTTTTTTTTTCCAACTACGTTTTATTGTTAAAAATTTTTTCATGCGAATTCCTTTCGCCGGCCTATGCTAAGTCGAAATATCTTAAAAGTGACCTATGGCGGCTACATATTCGATACGTGGTATCCTTGCCTAGGCTACTTCGATCCTTCGAAACATATCAAGGCGAATCAACCTCGTGAACCTCCGGCGTTGTGGGGTCATGAACCTTGGAAAACCAATGGTATATCTAATACTTTGATTGATGTTCTTCATGTGTGTGATTATTGTTTCAAATATTCGACAATAGAAGGTGATATGGCCCAGCACCGTCTGAGCTGTAAATATTCTGTTCAACCACCCGGCGCACTAGTATACGATGGAGAAGACTATCTAATTTATCAAGTTGATGGTGCAAAATACAAACTATACTGTCAGTGCATGTGTCTTTTTGGAAAGTTATTTCTCGACAGCAAATCTATTTATTTTGCAGTGGATGGATTTGATTTTTTCGTACTAGTTGAAAATAAATGCATTGTTGTAGGTGACTCGAAATATCAGTATCCTCAATCGAAATCAAAATCAAAATTGAAATCTCATTCTCGTTCCATGTCTGGCCCTTCAAACCGTCGAGTATTGGGCTTCTTCTCCAGAGAGAAAATCTCTTGGTATGACTATAACCTTGCCTGTATCTTGGTATTCCCACCTTTTCAAAAACACGGCTTAGGAAGGCATCTCATTGCATTTTCTTATTATTTATCGAGAGCTAATAACCAAATTTCTGCCCCGGAAAAACCATTATCTGCTCATGGTCATGCCAGTTATTTGAAGTATTGGGCCATAGCGGTATGTCAAGCAATATTAAATAAAGAACATCCTACGTTATCAGTATCCATTAATGAACTTTCACGACAAACAGCCATAGAATCACAAGATATCCTTGAGGCCCTAGAATCCATGAAAGCGCTAGAATCAGAAGATTCACATGGCATTCTCGTTGATAACATCGAGCAGTGGATAGAGGAAAATCATATTTCATTAGATCCAATATTAGACGAGAGCCGGTGCATATAGAATAATGTACATATTAAATAAATTTCAACAAGGGCCACGAACATAATGAGAGGTCTGCGTCTTGCCTGGAGCTGTGCCAGAGGGGGGTCAGGTTCTGGAATACCAGGAGAACAGGTTCTGCGAGCCTAATGTTTTCTGCGGAAGGGTTCCGCCCCATATATATAGTTTTGCTCTTCGGAAGGACTATGCCCCATATATATAGTTTTGCTCCTCGGAAGGTTGACTCTGTCAGATAGGCATCGCTTGAATGATACAGGAAACCGTGAAAACGAGGACAGAGATGGTGCCACTACCTACCGGAGGTGCGAGCCGAGTAGGAACGAGAACCTGGGGATACCCAAACAACTACGAGTTTTGAGCATAACCAGATGTAGACGAAATATATATATATATATAATACTATCTTAATATGAGTAACACTTTTGCTATTTATTTAATAATCCAATGAAGAGTCTGGAATCTGGATCTCGCGAATCAATTTGACTAACTTGACAGGGTCAAAGGTGACAGCATTATAAGAATCGCGAGGAGGAAGAAGCTTCAGTAGAGTCAATATTCCAGCTGGAAGAGCGCTGTAAGTCACCTGGTCAGAATCATTTCTGGATCGTTTGCCCGGTCTGCTATTATCACTATCATAGTAGCCATCGTCACCTCCTCCACTTTGATTAACGTTACTACTACTGTTACCTCTTCTTGACGAATGTTGCTGTTGCTGTTGCTGATTTAGTAATTGTTGTTGCTGTAGTTGCTGTTGTAACTGCTGCTGTTGTTGCTGCTGGGCACTAATACGACGTAAATCAACTTCGTCAATAGGATCATAATTCCCAAGAACGTACCGACGACTAAATATCATGAGTACTGGTTCATCGGGATATATTTTAGAAAATCGTTCCTCTAGTGCAGTAAGGGCAGATAGATCACCAAAATCTGCGGTGTATTTAAGGAAATGTTCATATAAGGGTTTAGCAGCTTCGGGATTCATTTTAGTTACGGATTTTTCAAACAATGCCCTGGCATTGGTCTCATCATTAGTAAGAACTAGAAAGTCAAAGTATGTCTTAACAAACTCTGCATTATCAGAATATCTCTTAAGACCCAATTCAAAGATCTTATCAGCAATTCCAGCCTCTTTATTATTATGATATTCCATCATAGCAGAAGCTACAAAGATATGGTAGGTGGTATAAGCCAATCTACGAGCATCACCAAAGATTCTACGGGCCTCTTTGATTCCACGACATCGTTTAGATACTTTCATATATTCACTGTAGGCCATAGTAATATTTCTAGCAGAAGTTTCCAAAACAACTGCTTCATTTTCCCTCAACAGCATCTGCTGTTGTAATTCTTTACGCCTCTTCTTCGATAAATGCTGTCCTAATCCTCTTCCATTCAATTCATCTTCGTTATCAGCCTGCTGTTGTTTGTAAATTTTCTTCTCTCTATCATTCTTATAATACGTAATCAGAGTTTCAAAGTTTCCTTTCATCTCATCAAACTTGGCCTCCTTTTCCAAAACTTCCGCAGCTTTAAAGGATAAAAGGAAACTAGCAGGATTTGCTTGAATACCAGCCATCAATATTTCCATACCTTCAGTATCTCGTGACTGGGAGAATGCGTAATTGGCAGCGTTAAACCATATTTCTGGATAGTATCTTAGAGTCATCATAGCTTGTTTATAAGCATAAGTTACACGAGCATCTACAATAGCAGGATTTTCAGATTGAAGTGGATTCTTCATTTCCCATTCGATCCATTTCTCCCATTGTTTTACTTTTTTTAATTCTTTAGCTAGCCATAATCTAGGATGAGGACTGGTGGAGCGATTCAATCCACCAGTCATATTTTCCAATTCTCTGAGGCTAGAACGAGCATTCATATATGCCGCACTACGTTCAGCAGTGAATTTACGAGCAGTTGTCTTATTCAAATTTAATTCAAATGTATTGTAACCCTGCCAAAGAGATTCCACATTAGTCAAGGGAATACAAATAGCTCTACGGTAGGTTTTTCTTAGTAAATCCATTTTTTGTTGTTGCTCCCAAGTAGTTGAAGCCTCGCGGGATTTAATAAAATCAATATAATCACTCCAAATTTGACCACTTCCAGCATCATATCCGATCCGATCCAGTACAAATTCATAGGCTTGGGCAATAATATTCCGTGCTCTATCACCATCAGTATGAATATTATTAACTCGACGGATATAAGCCAAGTAATAACTCCATAGCTCAACATTAGGCACTTTAGGTAGACATCGTGAAAATAACTGCTCGACTCGATGGAACTCTCCATTAGACTGTTCCAAATCAAGATAATCAATCCAGGTATTTGCAGAGGTAGGAAATTGTGCCAGCATCCGTTCATATGTGGCGCGAAGTTCATCGACTTTATCTCTGGCTTTCAATTCTTTAATAAGAGGAGTCCATCTATCAATATCCTGAGGTGAATCTTCAATTTCATCTTCCAATCGGCCGATTATATCATTAGGTAACCTTTTTCTCTTGGGGATAGCGGCAACGGGGGCTCTGTTGATACTTCCTCCGGTGGCGGCTGAGCTCTGCCCATGCGCAAATCCAGGTACGACATCAGAGGTGGGATCAGCCTGATCAGATTGATTTTTGTCTTTTTCTTTTTCTTTTTCTTGTCCTTGCTCATTGTTATGTTGTTCTTGTTGTTCTATTTTTGTTGTCGGGTTCTCATCTCCACCTTCTTCAACTGCCTGTTCACTGTCTCTGCCATCACCTTTTTCATCACCATCCTTTTCTTCAGCCTTTTCTTCAGCCTTAGCTTCTTCATAGTTATCATCACTCTCTTCGACAACTTCTTGACCATTACCATTTTCAGGTACAGGCGTTGGTGATTCCACCACTTCTTCTACCATATTACTGTTCTCTCCGTTTTCAGTGGTAGCTGTTTCTTCAATATTCTCTGACATGAAGAAGATAATAAATAGTCAATTATAAATTAAGAAACAAAAGAAATGATACTAAAAGATAAGAAATGAAAATGAAACAGAGCCAATATAAAATAAATAGAATTTACTATAGAAGCTCTACAAGTCAGAAAGGTTGAACTATTCCGATCAATCAAATGATGATATGATTCGAAGATTGAGGAGGAAGTCAACCCGCATTTCGTTAAATGAACAAATTCTTCCGGTTAAGCATTAATGCCTCACAGAGTATGCGGCTCACAAATAGTGAAATATGCGGCTCAGATTTTTGCCGTTGCTTAAGCGAATAATGGCTGGGTCTCCCTAAATATGTGGCTAGGATTCCTAGGTACCAATTTATTATTATTATTATTATTATTATTATTATTATTATTATTATTATTATTATTATTATAACTAAATATGTTCATATATATATATACGATGCCCGACCGGTGCTGAGCTTTGCTAAGTTGCTAACTGTAGTCTGTAGTCCGTAGGCTGTAGGCTGTAGGGCCTGTAGGCTGTTGCTGCTTAGCCGTGTGGCTAGGATTAATTAATTATAATTAATTAATTCCTAGGTACCAATTTGTTATCCGTAAATGTTCGGATGTAACGATCAGAATTGAAAGAATAAGACGCAGTTGCTGCAAAGCAAACAAAGTCACTAGTAACATAAGAAAAGGAGTTTTAGTTTGCTTCCGGTGATAATTGTGGGTGCCATAATTACTGCGCTAGAGAAGTTCCAAAAGGGCAGAGACGGAACCGAACTGAAACACCACCCACAAGAAGCTCCGGGTGTGGTCCCAGCCTCCAGAGACAGTCCCCAGAGACAGTCCCCAGAGACAGTCCCCAGAGCCCTAAATCGTTGGAAATTATTCTGTAACCGACAAATGCTAGTGGCGCTTGGCGCGGTAGACAAACCAACAATGCGCCCGACTTGCGTACGTACGTACTACTACACCTCTTACACGTGATTTTCCCCTAACATCGATCTGACTTTCATACTGAAATTTCCTTTACAGCCATATTCCGGATCCCAGCTTTCTCTCTCTTTTTCTTCTGTCCTCCTCTCCTGTCGATTCAGTCTAGAATGTATCAATTACACGTATTAGGACCGCTGGAAAATATTCCTTCATTGTCACCAGAATGTACCGCCGCAATTTGGTACCTAGCACTAACTGTGGGCCCATCTGAATTTGTAGTTGTTACAAGTTCAAATGCTACTATTGCTAAGAACGGTCAACTACCTGCATTACGACACAATGGTAAAGTCCATGGAGGATTCCTTTCAATAATACGATATTTGAAAAGAAAAGGATTTGATTTGGATCAATCGTCGTCATCTGTCTATGCATTAACTAACTACATATCGACCAATGTGGGCGTATTAACTTTATATATGACATATATCCATCGACAAAATTTCGAAAAAGTTACACGTCCTCTTTTCACCCAATTAGTTCCATTCCCTATGCAATATAATTTACCTATACATCAAAGAGACCTAGCTAAAAGACAGTGCACGTATCATGGGTTAATAGCATCAACGATCACTAACAACGTGAAATATCCACCTTCACTATCTAAATTACAAGATCAAATTGATTCTCAGAGTAAACACCGAGAAGCTCTTTTCAATGATGCAAAAGAAAATCTAAGAATTTTAGCTGCCGCTCAGAGAATCTTCACGACAGTACTAGGATTCACTAGTGATAAACAAAATGATGACGATAATGACAGCTTCCTATTTGGAACCGAACTAACATCTGCTGATCTTCTTCTTATTGCTCATTTACAAATTCAAACTTCAACTATTTTCCCAGTACCTCTCATAAGAGTTTTATTAGAAAGCCAATTCCCTCAACTACTGGATTATCTTCATCGTGGAATAAATAGCTTACAGGACCTAGAGAGTCAAATCCAATTCGAAGAACCTCAACGTAGGGATATATATTCTTTTTCGAATTATATTCTAAACACAATAGGGTGGTAACTTCTAAGGTTTAACTGTTCATTCCTTACTAATAGCTACTTCTGCCTCGATTTCGTCAACCGGTTGGGGATAAGCCCAGATCCGATCTTGCTTACGCTGCTGACAAATGTAGAGAAATATTCACTGTACATATAATAATAGAAATTAATATCTAGTTCTTTCTTGGCGTGATCAGATCATAATTGACAAAATAATATACCACTGTGGAATCGTTTGTTACCATGGACATCAGGATCCTTCTGGGAACTGTCTCAGAGTTGGTAGCTCGTTGTATACCCTTAAATATGTCATTCCATTGATGAATAGTCCATTTTTGTTCTGTTCGTACTGGAAGAATATATTCGGCTGTAATAGATGAATCATCAGGATGCAATTTCTCTGGTGGTGTTCCAACAAAGACTTCAACCACTGATTCTGATGTACTAATAGGTAACGATGCCAGATTAGTCCATTGATGGTGATGAATAAGATTATGAACAACTTGACTCTGGATGTCCATAATGAAATAAATAAATCCAGTCTGAACTGAATAAGGAATCTGTTGATGGGGGTTGGAGTTTGGTGATAAGCGTCTGGGTATTTTTTTTGGATGCGAGCGGGCCGGCATTTTTTGAACATCACGTGGTTTTATGGGTAAGGGTGGTAGTTGTCCTCTTCTCGTACAGAGTCGGGCTCAGCTCTTCGATCATCATCTGCCTTTTGGTTAAAAAAGCAGAGTCGTATAAAAGATTTACGCATTCGAGGGTAGATGGATTCTGACGGAAAAATGGTCCGTTCATATTTACATATAAATCATATTTAACAGATCTAAATAATAGTTAACATGTTAGTGTAATAGTGTTAATATTTCTAAATTCACTATTATAACTCAATGACCTACCAAACCTTGACATATATCGAGTTTCTATTCATTCGAGTCAAATCCATACACGCTTTACTATGAAGCTCAGAACTGTAGGGACCCTTTCTTTCACCCTGCGGATTAGGGTTAGCTGTCACACATATTCTAATAACGTTACCAGCAGATATTAGGACAGCAGTACGTTCGCGTCCAAGATAAAGCAGGGGCAATATGAAATAACCATGCAAGATTGAGTATAAACTGAAATATAAAAGTGGCATTGCGAAAGGTATAGTTACAGATAATATATTAAAGCAAAAGAATATATTGAATATTGAATTATAATACGCTGTACTTAAAGTAATAATAATAATAAATTGGTTACCTTGGCCGGAATCGTGTTGCCGCGGCTGAGCAGAGCATTGAGCATTCAGCATTGATAAGCTTAGCCGGGACTGTTGGGCCGTATTACATAGATCTACATGATCATGTACAGTGGAGTATTTCATAATGGGGTGGTTTTTTCACTACTACAATTTGTTTGCCCAATTAATATATACGTATAGCTACGTTCGAGCGGCCAGTTATCCGACTTCGGATGTAAACCTAATCTCTTTGGTTAGGAGAAACCGCGCCGTTACCGCGGTGCTGAGGCTTGTGACTACCCACCCTCCTATCAAACAAAACCCTTCCACAGATAGAACCCAGAACTAGGGGTCGTTTCGGTATTATATCCTGTCCCAGCGCCATGGGAGAGAGGTTTTCCAATAGGCTAACTAACTCAATCCCCCTAGAGTATTTGAAGTCCACTTTTATTATGCTTATAAAGGACGTTATTGTTGTGGCGACGGCAGCGGGCACTATATGAAGTCTTGGGGTCAGACAATAATTTGTAGTAGCTGACAGACAGACCATTGTGATAGCTGGTATTAGAGAATAGCCATGGGATCGGAAGTGGTGCTTATAAATCTGCAACGTAATTGATCTATAATTTACGAGTAAGAAGAGACTTGGAGCAGCTAGTACTTTTTGTTTAGCAACTGATTCTGCCTTGCCAATAAATGACTGTTTTTGAGATTATCTACTCTGTGCCACTGTGGTTCAATCACATATTTCAGCTGATCATTTTCGAAATTCAATTGCTTCTTCACATTTATTTAAGTCGGAGTCGATATACAGGAAGAAGAACGGTTCAATTAGATTCATTCATTAGAAGGCTTGGGGTTTGTTGGGGAAATGATTTCTGAGTAGAGGTTAACTTTTAATTAGACTAAAAGCGTTGGATCTCCTCGTATATACCAACGCCATCAGAATAGAACTACTGTACATCTTATTTTCGACTAATTAAACTTCAATCGGTTTTAAAAATTCAGGTATTTTTTTTTTTTAATTTAAATTCCATCCAACAGGATCCATCATGCGACTCATTGTTGTTCCATTATCCTTGAAAAATTCTATGGTATATTGCCAAAGAACTGTTCTTCCAGTTGCAAGAAAGACACCTCGGATTGACGATAAATTGGTTGAAAAGGCTGCTCAAACATGGGGAAAGTGGCAGAAATCCAATTCCAAATTCAAGCAAACAATTATATCCTGGGCTAAGTTTGCAATGGAAAGGGTAAGCTATGAAGAATGGAGCTTGAAAACTATTCCTGCTCAATCTGCTATCATGAGGAAACGGGTCGTACCAAAAAATGTGAATCCCGAAAAAACTTCAACAGATGATATTCATCATGTAACTCATGACGAATATCAAAAACATGAGCTCACAAGTGATGATGTGGAAATGATCCCAGTACTTTATCCGCAGTCAATTCTAAGTTCTGCTGAGGTGACCAAAAGACTACGTAGCCTTGCACATAGGGGTGTTTCTCATCACACAAAATATTTCTGGATAAGTTTGATAGGCGCTCCATTAACATTGCCTATTGCTCTTTTACCAGTAATACCTAATCTACCTGGGTTTTATCTTTTGTTTCGAGCGTGGTCAAATTGGAAGGCTGTTGAGGGTGGTAAACATCTTTCTCATCTTTTGCAAGATAATCATTTGGATTATGTGAATAGCGAAATACTGGATGATATATTTTCCGAATTGAAATCCATTAAGAAGAATGAAGTTGATGATCAAAAAAATGGTGATGATCGTCTATTACTAGATGAGCAGTATATAGACTCTTTGGCTGAGGCTGTTGGTGCAAAAGAAATGGCACCAGAACTTCATAGGGCAGTTCGCCAGATCAAACGGAAGTTAATAGAGGAGAAAAAGATGTGATATCCTTTCTCCGGTCAAAGACATCTTTATGTCTTTAGAGAGATTACAACGTGTGTAAATATAGCAGAAAACAAGCATTAATTTATTATTATAAATGGTTTACGACTGCGGCGGCTAGTTCTCGCTTCGTGAAGTTCGAAAAGGCGGTGGCAGAAACGATCGAACCGAGCAACATAGAGGTGAAAACGAGCGAAACACCCTCCTGAGCGGCGGCGTACTGCGGCGGTTTAGCTATGGGAAGAGATCCATAAGAAATAAATTTACAGCTACATATAGATATATAGATGTTTTTGTTACCACACTAAAACGAATTATTTATCCAAAGGAAGGATATTAGGAACAGGGCCCGCAGGAGTAATTCCAAAAGGATTAATCTTCAAATGACTTTTCGTATAATGATACTTGATATGATCGAAATAAGTCGTATCCTTAAACGCAGGCTGATTCCAATACAATTCTCTCAACCATTTATGAATTGCAGGATATCCACTGCGGATCGTGTCAATATTACATTTAAAATGTTGAACATAGACTGGATCAAACCTCACAATAGTTGGATACAATCGTAAATCAGCCTCAGTGAAATCCTTTCCTAACAAATAGGGACCATCAGATTGTTTCAAAATTTTCTCTACTTTATCAAGACCCTCAAAAACTTTAACGACTTCTTCATCATAAGCTTCTTGAGTAGTAGCAAATCCTGTCTTATAGACTCCATTATTAATAGAATCATATATCCAACTATTAAGCCCATCGATCTTCTCCCGATGCTGTGGTGGATAAATATCAATTTTTCTATATTGAGGTTCAACAATATCATTAAATTCAGTGTTTAAGATTCGAATAATTTCTGATGATTCATTATTAACAATAGCATGAGTCTTCTTATCCCAAAGAACAGGTACAGTGAATCGAGCGCTATAATCAGGTTCAGCCTTAAAATACAATTCACTAAGGTATTCAGCACCATAAAGAGGTTCAGGAGTTGAAAATTTCCATCCTTTATCCCCAAGGAACCAATCAACAACTGTCACGCTGATAATATCCTCAAGTCCCTTAAGTTGACGAGTAATCAAAGTTCGATGAGCCCATGGACAAGCATAAGATACATACAAATGATATCTTCCTTTTTCTGCGGGGAACTTTGCATCGGGTTTATTAGAAATAGTATCTCTAAACGACGACTAATATGTTAGAGGTTGAATAAGACAGCCTGACTTCTTTCCCCACTAGTCTATGATATTTTAAAAGGATACCTATTTCAAGCGAGATAATTAAGGATAATAATGAGCGGTTTGGCCGCGACTTTGCTACATACCACCTGACGTCGGAAATGACCGTCTTTATCAGACCACAGTTTCTATAGCTTGGTTAGTAACACAACAACAAAAAAACATAAAATACAACCGAAAAAGAACGGATCCCTCCATTTCAATCTTCCATCTCATTACTTACAGTTGCCATTGTTCTGAAACAAGATTTGTTGGTAATTGACTGATGGAAAATTCGAGATTGAAATGCTATACAAATGAAACTGGTTTTCGCAATATAACCAAATTTTGGAAGTAACATTTAAATCTTAGAGTGTGAAATTGGATTTACCCCAGTTTATATAATCTGAGGAAATAGATAGACTAAGACCAATTCAGCGGCTTGCCGGCAGTCAGAAAAGTTGCTGCTGACAGCATGCTTAGTTAGTGCTTTGTTAGATAGACATCATGCAGTACGCTAACAATGCATGCATAGCACGTTAAGTTAGACAATAATAACTTAACGTTAACTGTTATGATGACCAAGGAATGGCAAGGATTATGCTTAAATCACTAAGCAGCTGTAATCATCATCACTACAGTAACGTACAGGATCTTTAAAAGTCAAAAACTATCACTTATGCTAGGTTAGAGCATGTTGTAGACCGTCTTCTTTTTCTTCACTACCCTTGCCCTATGGCAAGTCTTTATTCAGTATTTGAGTTTGTTTCTTATTCTTATTATTGTTCTAGTTCTCTATCTTAGTTATGAAATATAAAAGGAATACCACCTTGTTCTATTCCCGTGGTTTACTAGAACAATAATAATAATAAGAAACAAACAATAGTATATATAAACTTGCCAGAAGGCAAGGGTATTGAACAGGAAGTAGACGGTCTACGACATGTTCTCTGTCAGCCAAAGACAACTATAACTCTAACCAATTAACTTATAGTTTTATCAATTCAATCAGATAACGGCCCTTTATCATTATTATGATCTTTGGTTAAGTTCTGATGAATATGTTGATCGTTGTGGTACCTTAATGGTGGATCAAAAACAGCCAGTTATATTAATGAGCGATGAGAAACCCCCATTCAGCTCGCTTCACTCGGATTCTATCACTGCCCTTTGTTAACCTCTCCAGCGTAACGTACGAGAGCCAGGGAGTCTCGGGACGTAGCAGCCGGAGGAGGCAAGCGAAGACTAGGTCTTGGATTAAGTTGGATAGAAATGTGGCTGTCAAGGATGTAAATAACTTAATTAAAGTTTGAATTGCTTAATTAACACATTCGTTCCAACCATCCCTTGTATTGACGGGGGCCAATGGGCCATATCATTGTGATACCAGGGAATGCTATTGACTTATATTTATTCAATCATTCGAACAGCGAGCTAATTTCACAGCTGTATAGACTATTGTGCTCTACAATGGTACAGTCTACACTGAGTCTACAGCTGTGACTACTGGTCAATTACGTACGGTTATTCGGTATCGGCATGATTTTACAGGTTCCAGGCGGTTATTTGTCTGGTCTACTACCGAACTGATTAATTTTTCTGAAAACCCTTGTCCTGATAGTTGTTAAAACCCTTTATAAAGATATATTTTGACAGGTCCCTATATAACGTATTGTTGAAATGAGCTTTTAACAGCATAATTCACTTGGGTTATTTATCATTATTCCATGCTCTTCTTGACATTATTTACTGCCATCGGATGATACTAACTTCTTGAACTTTTTGAAGTTTGAGGTTTCAGCCCATCATTATCGTCATTCTGGTTATTATTTTCAACTTAATCTAAACGGCGACTGAACTGAATAAGAAATAGATCAATAAAAGCAAATTAAAACTGAGAAGAGCTGATGGATTTATTGTGGTCAACCGTTTTTTTTCGGCCTTCCTCCCCCCTCTTCAGACTACTATAAATATATATAGCACACAAAATATTTAGTCAAATCACCCGATCAAATATAGAACTGTTTGACTGAAATTTAAAGTCACGCTTGTGGCTTGGTCAGATAGACGACTGACATATGTAAGTGGGATGATAAGCAATGATTCGAGCTAGGCACCTACCGGAGGCCTGATTCAGCTCAGCCGGTCGCTGGCGTATACTAACGTTTAGATACTTGTACCCGGTAAAGTTGATTTGATACTACGGTATGATATCAGCTAATATTAGGAAACATAGTGTTAAGAGTTCGAAAAGGCGGCGAAGGAAACTCTATGTTGAGCCAGATGTATCTCATGGCTTGGTATTTTCTAGATTGAGGTCCAATAACAGATTGACTCGGCTTGGACGTATAGCTAGTCTACAGCGACTACTAAAAAAAGTGTTAACATTGGGACTCTTATGGTGGATCACAATAGGCTCTATTATAGGAGAAGCGTATGCCCTAGGAGGACGCGATAAACGAACCATATCAGAGCCGCCGTCAGCATCAACATCAGCATCAGTGTTAAATTTATCTGCACCACCACAGTTGACAACGGGGGTAGATTATAGCAACTACTATACAACAAACAGAAATAGAGAAGACTATGTCAATAATAAAGCTTTGGTAACGGATAGTATTAGTGATACCGCTTCCGGCTTGCAAATTGAACCCCGTTCTATTAATAAATGGTCGTTGACGGATATTTTACTAGTCAGCACTATCGATGGATCTTTACATGCTCGAGATAGGAAAACTGGTTTAGAAGTTTGGTTGATTCCCGGAGATGGTCCGTTAGTCAAAGTTTCTACATCCGATAGTTTGAGTGACGCTAAGAATTCCAGTTCCCCTAATGATGGCATAAATGAAGATAAAGATATAACATGGATTGTGGAGCCATTAGATGATGGCATATTATATTATTTTATGCCTTCGACTGGTCTTCAAAGATTACCTGTTAGTATCAAACAATTAGTATTAGAATCACCGTTTGCTATTCATGGAGATGATAAGATATATACTGGGAGTAGAAGAACAGTACTTTATTCTATAAATGCTACAACTGGTGAAATTTTGAAAGTTTATGGGGCAAGCGGTTTATCAGGATTAGGCACTGCAGTATGTAGACCTAGAAACATAGGACTTGAATATGATGATGATGATTATCTTGATGAGCAGGATTATATAGATGATGGTGGTGGCTGTGATAAAGAAAATGGCTTAGATAATGGCTCGTTCATGATAGGGAGAACCGATTATCACCTGGAAATACATGGTAAAAATGAAACTATTTGGAATGTGACATATTCAATGTGGGGTCCTAATAATATGGACGGGGATCTGGCATCTCAGCATTTATCTTCCCCAGATGATTTATATGTAACTCCTTTACATAATTGCTCAATGTTAGCCGTGTCAACCGATGGAAGAAGCAAACCTGCTCGTTGGGTAGGATACGTTCCGTCAGTAGTGATCAATATTTTTGATATTCTTAGATCGTCATCTCGTGGTCATAATGAACCTTTGGTTTTATTACCTCAACCCCAATATCCGTTTAAAGAAACCATAGGCACTTATGTTGAACGAACTAGAGATGGAGGTTGGTTTGCACTTTCTGGTAAAAAGTTTCCTTATCTAGTTGATAGTGCTCCTATTGCACAATGGTGTCTAGGCGACCATAAGTACTCTGTCAAACAGGAACTTCAAGATTCACTAATTGGTGTTCATCCCGTGGAGTACCCACTAGACGAGCACCGCCCTACATCTTTTACAAATGGTCATAGAGGACTAGGCTCTACTGCTTCTTCTGCATCTCCTGCTCGCCTGATGGCACCAGATTCTCCTTTACCAATTGATGGCCCTCCCCGATCTGCCATCGGAGGTGATTCGGAAAACCGTAGAAACCATAATGAAGTAGCCAGATACTACGGCAACCAGGATCTATTATCACCACCACCACCGCCATTATCACAACATCAACAACTGCAACCAAATATTAATGGTAACCATCAACAGCTTTCCAGTCTTCATCCACTTAGTCCTTGGTGGCACTTCGTTTCTCGTCTGATTGAAAATGTTATCAGCGTATTGATTATAGTGGTTATTATTGTAGTTGCTGCAAGGCTAGGTTGGTTACCACAATTAGTGGAGCTTCTTGAATCAATTTTACTTTCAGTAACGAGAAAAAATGCTGTTGTTGGTGGTAGCAGTTTACCTATTATTACAGTTACTGAAGATAATGGCAGTACCACTCTCATGGAAAGAGAGAAAATTGATCCAGATAGTAAAGACGTAATAGCACAAACGTCGGCGACGACGACATCAGTCTCGTTAGCATCTCAGTCTTCATCGGCTACACTTGCATCATCAACAACAACAACAACATCACCAAGTTCGACGGCCGAACTGGAACCGATTACAAATGAGGCCCAGCCAAATAATAATGAGTCAGATGTAAAACCTCTGGTTTCGATAGTCGAACCAGATCTCAAGCCGTCAACCCAGAACAATGATAATAACAACAATAATCAGAACTCAGCTTCTTCAGCTGGCAAGAAAAGAAAACGAGGAAGCAGAGGGGGTCGTAAAAATGCAGCACGAGAAGCAGCAAGGGAAGCTAGTGCAAAACTTGACCAGGATCAGGAATTGGAATCTTTGCTGGATGAGCAGCGGGAGGAACGGCCGTCAGAGAAAGTTTCCTCCAGCGGAAGCAGGATCCAGCCATTGGAGCCATCGCCTAGCACCCCGGTTTCACAGGGCCTTATTCTTCCCAACTCAGGAATTATGACGACGGAAGCTTCAGAACTTCAGGCAAGTCCTCTTACTGTATCAGAAGATATTATTGGATATGGGAGTCAAGGAACTGTAGTTTACAGAGGTTATTTTGAAAAACGTGAAGTAGCTGTTAAACGAATGTTACTGAATTTTTATGATATTGCATCTCAAGAAGTTACTTTGCTTCAGGAAAGTGATGACCATCCCAATGTGATTCGATATTATTGTAAATATCAAAGTGATCAATTTTTGTATATTGCCCTTGAGCTTTGTCCTGGTACTTTAGAAGATGTCATTGAAAAGCCTTACAAATTTGAAGAACTAGTTGATCGTATGAATCCTATACAAGTTTTACATCAGATTGCCAGCGGTCTTAATCATTTGCATTCATTAAAGATTGTTCATCGAGATATTAAACCACAAAATATTCTTGTGGCTCCACCAAAATTTGTCAATACCAGCGGTAGCAACAAAAAGCGGCCATACGGACCTGTACGTTTACTTATATCAGATTTTGGATTATGTAAGAAACTGGAAGGTGATCAATCGAGTTTCAGGTCGACTACAGCCCAACCAGCTGGGACATCTGGATGGACAGCTCCTGAAATTTCAATGGGCTCTCGATACCCCAATGTGCCTGGCAAAGAATCAACAAGTGATTTAGTAATATCTGGTAACAGTAGTACTGGTAATCGTCGATTGACTCGGGCAGTTGATATTTTCTCAATGGGTTGTGTATTTTATTATATTCTCTCTAATGGTCAGCATCCTTTTGGAATAAATTCCAGGCGTGAAAGCAATATTGAAGAAAACAATTTCTCGTTGGAAGAATTGGATAATCCACAAGAACCAAATGCTCCCGAAGCAAAGGACCTGATTACTCGAATGATTTCATTTGACCCAAAAGATAGGCCCGATGCAGCGAGCGTAGTTCTACATCCGTTATTTTGGTCAGCCCAGAAACGCCTAGATTTCTTGTTAAAGATTTCCGATCGATTCGAAGCTGATACTCGTGAGGAATACAGTGAATTGTTAACTCTCCTTGAAGAATATGCCTCAGAAGTTGTAGGAGATGATTGGCATTTGAGGCTCGATAAAGTCTTTGTGGAGAACTTAGGAAAGTATCGCAAGTATCATGGAGATCGCATAATTGATCTGTTAAGAGCAATGAGGAACAAATGTCATCACTTTAATGATTTGCCTCCATTTTTACAGAATACCATGGGTCCATTACCAGAAGGGTTCTTGTTATATTTTACGAAACGATTCCCTAACTTATTGATGACGATATATTATTTTGCCAAGGAACATCTGGCTGATGAACAGGCATTTCGCCCGTTCTTCAATGACGAAAAACAATGAATAAAAAATTATGAGAACAGAACGGGTGGTAACTTAGTTATTAAATTAGTAACAATTATATATATATATATGCATTTTAGGAAGATAAATATATTTACGCAAATAAGCGAATACGCAAATTCATTACCTGTCTGATGTGGGTCGCTCCAGCGGCAGAAGCAGATACCTCTCAGCGGTCTCGCTGCTTGCAATCCCCTTAATATTTGATACCAGGTTATCGAGAGAGATTTCTAAGCATATCACGCCTTATGGGGGCCATAGTTATCCTCGTCAGCCAGGGATAACTTCCAAGCCGACTTGAGAGAGAGAAGGGAAGTAGAAGAGGGGGACAGCGGCTCCTCCTCCAACTGACGGTGGCAAAATGAGATCAGAGCCTAGCCAGAAGCTAATCGAGGGAGAAGTCGGGTTTGACAGTTCTTCGATATGGGTGTCACATAACTCTGCACTTATATCATAGGCGATCCTAACAGGGTCCCAACTGTGTCAACTGTGTCCCAACTGTCATTATCGGATATATTATTCTGCTTAATAATGCTTATCTTCGGCAATTGAACTTGGAGGCAGTGTGCAAGAACTCTTTTGCTCTCCTTACGTCACAAAGTCTGGTTAATTGTCTTGATATAATTAGATGAAACTGCCTAACATTGAAGGGTCGCGACACTTCTGTTATCCCCGAGATCGACAGATCTTTTTTCCGGCATTGTGCCGCATGAGGCGCAATATTTCAAAAGCCTAACATTAAAAGCCGACGTTTTGCCGTTGCTAACGGTTTACAACTTCACGATCGGATTTAAGAAACTTTGGGCCTCTCTCCCTGTGCCAAACGGGAGGTTTTTTCTTTTGAAAAAAATATATAAATAGAGGGGGAATGAGTTGGATTGGAAGCAGAAAAAATAAATAAAAGATTGTTTTATAATACCAATTGAATTGATAATCTAAGCATTTTTGGAATAATTGATTTCTTGGTATAACTTGAGTACAAGCATCATCATCATCATCAATCCATAATGACCTCCTCCTACGAAATTTCCGGAAAAAAAGTCGGTCCTACTGGTTATGGACTAATGGGATTTTCTTGGAATCCTGAGCTTAAAGTCAGTGATGAACAAGCTTTTAAGGCCCTGAAAACTGCCGTGGAAAACAATGACACCTTTTGGAATGGAGGAGAATTCTATGGTAGACCTGAACCTGAAGAAAATCTCCAATTAATAGCTAGATATTTTACTGAACATCCAGAAGATGCAGATAAAGTCTATCTGTCTATAAAGGGAGGAGTTGAACAGCGCACCTGGCAAGGTGATGGTAGTCCAGAAAAGATCCGTGAATCAATTAATAATACAATTAAGTTCCTCGACGGTAAGAAGAAGCTTGATATGTTTACTTTAGCCCGTGTGGGTAAAGCCCCTATTGAGGAAGCAGTGGCTGCTATGAAGGAGTTCTTGGACGACGGTACGATTGGTGCTATTTGCTTGTCTGAGGTTAGTTCCAATACAATCCGTAGAGCTGTGAAGATTGCTCCTATCGCTGCCGTTGAGATAGAATTTTCATTATGGTCTAGAGAGGCTGAATCCAACGGAGTATTTGAAGTCTGTAAAGAATTAGGGATTCCAATTATTTCCTATTCGCCACTTGGCAAGGGCCTTTTCAGTGGTCTAAAGCGGAGTGATTTATCTGATAGCGATGTCCGCAATCACTTTGACAGATTCCAGGAAGAGCACTACGAGAAGAATAAAGTTCTTATAGAAAAGGTTGCTGAGTTGGCCAGGAAGAAGAATGCCACCAGTTCTCAAATTGCTTTGTCATGGATTCGTTCGTTGTCCAATAGTGGAATTTATCCTGTAATCATCCCTATTCCTGGTACTGTTAATGCGGAAAGAGTAATTGAGAATTCAAAACATATTGAATTGACTGACGAGGATCTTAGGGATATTAATGATTTCCTTTCCGGATTCGCTGTTTCGGGTTTTCGTTATAATAAGGTGGGTGATGCTCATTGCTATGCTTGAAGCACAATCAATTAAAAATAAACATCTTGAAATAAAGTTCTCATGCCGCCGTTCTCTTTAGTTCTTTACTGGGCTCTACCTCAACCCGAGTTCTCGCATTCCTTCATTGTCTCCTCGAGAGTCTCCATAGAATATATATCTTAGTTCTTATTCCCCTTTGAGAGTATAAACAGCTGGTAGATTGCAATTTCCATTATTATTATTCTCTTTACTTTTTCTCCGTGTCTGGGACTCTTCGTCATGCCGGACGGGGGGGTTCCAAGTCCAACGAGAGTTAGCGGTCTGGGCCACGCCCGGAACCACCGCCACAGATTTTGGGCCCGACTTTGTCTGCAATGGTGGCTGGCAGCCTGTTGTTGCAGATCCCCCACCCCCCCTGAATTACAATAACTAGAATATTTTGATTTTTATAATATTTCAGGCCGGGTAAGCCTGTAAAAAATTTGGCATATAAAATGACCGGCCAGTGGAAAAAAATATTCTTCTCTTAATTCTTCTTCCTTCATGATACAAATTCATTCGAGAAGCTCGCCTTCTTAACTGGGTTTGAAGTAAAAAATTTTAATACCCTTTAGAGTAAGTAATGATTTAACTGAAAAGGTGAATCTCTCATTTGAATGATGACTAGCTGTCGCCCCAATCTTAGCTTACATGCTTTGAAGATTCGACAAAACACACTGAAAATTCTGATATCAAATTGAGTAGGACAAGAAAGAAACAAAAAGAAAACGACGGGTTAAAGAAAGGAGGAAATTTTGAACTGGGCCAGTTTAGATTGAATTCTGCTCTTCTATCACGGACTCTCCTATTTCCCTATTTGGTAGATATAATTTTCTAACGCTTTTAGTTGTAAGTTCAATAGTAAGCATGGCGAATGGTTGGTAGCTTGAGAACGAGATTTATCGTTGTTTTCGGTTGGCAATTGTGTGTCGATGTTTTTATTTCAATTTTTTCGATGATGTTAAAAATTTTTCATGCTAATCATGAACTGGACTATTTTTTCGGTCTGGTCCTGATTCAAACCTATATTCGAAAATGTTACTGAGCTCTTCTTTCTTTTCCCTGTCTGAATTTTAGTTAAGGATTTGACAAAGATTACTAACTCATATTAGATTTTTTAGCTTATAGTTATTATTATTATTATTATGTATTTGTAGTTAGATATACCTATATACTCATTAACAGAGATCGGAATAGAAATTAGATCATTAGTACCATTGTCTTTTAACCTGGGTAGCGTCGGAAAAGCTTCTGTATATAAACTATTGATGAACGTCATCTGGTTTGTTATAACATTACCGACTCGCAGGTAGCTCTCTCTATCAGGAAAAAACAAAGGAACCAACTGCCTTGAATCGAGTAACCGGAACAATCTACGCCTCATCTAAACAGTAGCCAACCAGTTGATAGGATGAATGAAAGATTGACAAAAGGGTTAGGTCCATGTTAGTTCACGAACTTCAGATAAAGTCCCACTGAAGGGAGACATGCCTACTTAATTTTCAACTGTTCTGTCGACCATAAGTTTAAACAATGGACAGTTTAATCAGATATCTTCCTCAGAGTGAGGGGCTTCTTCCTAAGTGGATGCTATTTGTATGTAGATCGACTGATGTTGTGGCATTGTTTCAATTGAGATGAATAGGTTTTAACGGGATCTTGGTCTACGCCTCGGCCGCCGGAGGCTGGTACAGAGTACCAGATCGGATGTTGGAACTGTTGAGCTGTTGAGCTATTGAGCTGTTAGTAGAAGCTGCTAATAGGATCTCAGTAGTTTTCTATAAAATAAAACTAACATCGATGATTAGATATCAGTTGTGTCAGTTTTCAATTCAGCACAGACTTACTTCGGAGGGTTGACATTAACTCGTCGGGTTTATGAGGCAAGACCATTAGAGGTAACGGGATTGTCAGCAAGAACTTTTGGCACATGGACTATATTGGCTTCAATTGTTCGCTTTTATGGAGCTTACCATATCAATGACCCAGCTGTTTATAATATCGCACTCTCTTCATTTATTCTTGCGGGTGTCCATTTTGTTTCTGAATGGCTTTGGTTTGGAACTGCCAAATTCGGAAAGGGATTGTTCGGCCCATTGTTAGTAGCCAGTGTCAGTACTGTTTGGATGATTCTTCAGAGAGAATTCTATGTAGATTAAAGCATATAGTATGAATAAATATATATATGTATATGATCAAATATAAACTAAAGGAATAATAAGCTTGACAAGACGGCAACAAAAAGGAAAAACAATTAAACAGATAAGCGACATCATAACAAATTTGAGAATAGATAGGAATAATATACGTCAATATATATTAACCATCTTTCGGTTCGAGTTCATTCTTCTTCTTCTGGGTGGTTTTTTACCTTCCACATGTAAAACAACTAAAACAATTCATATCTTTTATGAACACGGTTTATTTTATTCTCACTCTTTTTTTTTTGCTTTTTTTTGTACAATACCTTATTAATTATGAGTAGGATCCTGTCTTTTGAGAATATCAACAACCGGTCCCAATAACCTCTGGAATCCACTCCGTCCCAATGAAGCAACTTTCAATTTGGTCGATGCTGTCACTGTTGCTTGTCTAGGACTATCATGCAATAAAGCTACTTCACCAAAATAATCACCCTTAGATAATTCAGATACTTTACCTTCACCTTCCTTCGATACAGTGGCAGTCCCAGATGCAATCAAATAGAATTCATCACCTTCATCACCTTCTCGTATAACCACTGATCCTGGTTCATAAACTTTGGTATTCAAAGCATCCGCTAATTTACTAAGTTCATAAGTATTCAGGACTTTCAAAACTGGTACTTCCCTTAAGAATTCACCGTATAATTTACGCTTTTTAGTCGTTTTATCAAGTAAAATCTTCTTAAAAGTAATTCTATCCAACGCCCATAGAACAGTATCTGAAGAAGCAATCACAGTAGCTGCACGAGGGGCATTATACATAAGAGCCAATTCTCCAAAACTACTACCAGAACCACCAGAACTAATTTTTTCATTATCTCGATAAAAATCAACAGACCCAGTTTCAACAATATAATAAAAATCGCCTTCTTCACCTTGCTTAATAATGGTAGTACCCTTCGGGACTTTCTTTTCTTGAAGAGCATGTAATAATAAATTAAGGGATTCTTCATCAAGATTACTAAATAAGAAATTCTTTGATACACTTTCATTTAATCGTTGTAATAGTTCTGGAGAAAGCATTTTCTCAGGAATAGGTGGTACAGCTGAACCAGAAAATGAATGAGGGTTAAGACTTTCAGCACTTACTGAGGTACGACGATTAGCATTGAAATTACCAGGGAAAGGTTGACGACCACCAAATAACTTAGGAGAAATTGTACCACGACCTGGAAAATTGGAAACTCCTGGCGAAGAAGCATTGATTCCACTCATAGGATCTTCGGGTGCAGAGGCAGTTACAGGTGAAGTAGGGCTATCGACATGAGAAGGAGCAATGGCCGTAGGGTCACCACTAGAAAATGAATGAGTATTGAAAAATCCACCATTTCCAGCCACTGTTGCTGATGGATCAATAGATTTAGACTCATCTATGGAATTGATACTACCTGCCAACAATTGTTTACGAGTGTCCTCTAAACGCGAATAGAAATGGTTGGCACAGAATTGAAGGACATCTTTAGGTTGATTTTTAATAACCTCCCGATTGAGAATATTAAGTTCATCAACGTATTCTTTTGGTAAAGACATTTTCGTTAATAAGAAACCACAAAAACACACTAAAAAACAGATGATAGTTAAACTTTTGTTGTTATCTTCAGACCAAACTATCGAAATTACTTCTTTATCAGGCAAACTATATAGTCTTGAAGTATCCACTACAACGTTCGCACAATTGCCTTGTTTAGTTGTTGCCTCGTCTGATTTCGCTTGCTTTTCAATTGGTAGTTTCAGCGTGCGGTCCTCTTGCTACTGTCAAGGCAAGTTACGCATGTGGATGGAGAGTTAGAGGAGAGGAGAGACAAGGTCGATATCGAAAAGGCTGGTAAAAGTATAACCAAAAGAGGGTTATCGCTTTGTGTGAGGGATGTACGTAGGGTAACTTCCAGCTGCGGGCATGCATGCAAAGTTATGCGGCGCAGTTCTAGGCCTAGCCTAGTCCTTGGCTGCTGCTAACACGTTATTGCTGCTCATAACTCCTGATTTTGATCTACTGCTGGCAGGTTGGGAACTATCGCTGGTTCTCATCTAACTAATAATGCGGAGAAACTGATGTCAATGTAGTGGTACGGTTGGGAGAATTGGCTATGGTTCAAGTTCAGTCTCGTTCAGTTTCGTTCAGTTTCGTTCAGTTTCGTTCAGTTTCGTTCAGTCTCGTTCAGTCTTCGGCAGTCTTCGGCAGTCTCCGGCAGTGCCCGCAGACGAGATCTAAATTAGAAGATCTATCTTTACATATCAAAGGTGTTCTAAGTTATAAGGAACAAATATCAATAACAGTTATGTATAAGTACGAAAATAAATAATAACAAAAAACATCAACATATATGCCAAAGGTCGCAAGGCTGGGTTTTAATATAACCAATCGATCATTCTACTATTTGCATATAATGAAGTCACTTCTTCTAAACAGTATGCAGCAAAGGTCGTGGTATTAGATCCACAATTCCTTTCATAACATTCATCGTCTCATAAACATAGAGAGCTGAATCTTTAGTTCGTCTTGGGCAGTGACATTAACATTGAATATATCCACGGCTTACTGGGGAACAGTCATAGTACCAGACCCACCCTTTCCTTTGGTAACAGTCGTCGATTTATGTTTTGGTTGTCGCTCATAAGCATTAGGTGCCGGATTTCTAGTTCGTCTTTGCCGGTGATGTCTACATTCATGACAATGGTCAGGATCATGATTTTGAATATTGTTATGGTCATGGCCATGCTCATGATCATGCTCATGATCATTGTCATGTGAACAATTATGATGTTGTTCTGAATCCGACCCACTATCCGAATCCGAACTCGAATCTGAATCTGAATCTGATGAACTTTCAGAGCTCGACTCTCCAAATTCACGCTGCTTACTGAATATACAGCAGACTAAACCAGGTGTTAGCTAAATTCTACAAACAAAGATAATCACACTGTTGATATAATGCTAAGTCCAATAACCACAGGAGCGCTGCCCCAGACCCGGCCGGCGCTCGCATTGGTGGTGGTGGTATGATCCTGTTTTGCCCCCAGCACTGCTATCACACTTATCATTTTGATTAGAACTCACCTTTTGTTTTCTTCTTATTCATATGCTCGTTATCAACAACGTCTTCATTCCAACTAACCTGACGTCTTGTTGATGTGCCTTCTCCTCGAAGAGTTAATGTACTTTGTTGAGTTGGTGGAGGCACTATCACCTCTGTACGTGAACTATTAGCAACTGCTGGTTGTCTATTGGACATATTGACCTTGTTGTGTCGGGGGAAATCCCTATTAAAATCTATAATGTAACGTGGATTGAAGATGGTAAATAAAATAATTATCTCTCCATATCGATCGATAGCTTTGAATATTTAATCTATGTATGTATGTACGTATTATGATGAAGTTCACGTGAGTATCACGCCGCACAAGCATGAGTGTTTGCATAACGGGGTTAGCCGTTAATGTTAACGTTAAGTTAAGTTAAAAGTTAACTAACAAATACATACAGTGCGTACGGTACAGGTCGTATGTTACAGATAACATAGTCGATCCCGATCTTGGCCTCAAGAAAAAAGCCTTAGTGACGCTTCTTGAGACTTGTCAATACGTTCTAATCATATTTGAATTCTACTAATATGGTATGAAATAGCTTCAAACTATTCGAGGAATACATGAAAAAAGTTGCCAGTCGAAATAGGGTTGTTTCATTTCTATATCTGGGGCCATCCCTAATAAGTTAATTTACGTACGTGCATCTAGGCATAAGGCATATGACTACGACGCCGCACGATCTGCATCATTGAAATTTCTTGAGTCCGTGAAGATGAAGTTTGACATCTTCTCTAAATTTACTGTTAGTCCAGGAATCCATTATGCCTCCCCAAAGGACTAATCGAGAAATTCTCACTCGAGGAGATGATATCTATGCGCGTAAGAAGCTGAAGACACATGGTGTAGATTCAGTGTCTTTTAATCGCGATGCCAGGGCGTAAGTTGATAGAACTGATGAAAGTAGTTTTACTCTTCAGTTCTTTTATAGATAATAATCGAGTTTGCCCCGACTGCTACTTGGTTCTGTTGCAGAATCGCTGTCGTGATTATCTGTTTTTCTATATACTAACATAAAAGCGAATATTTGACAGGCTTCCATAAAAGAAAAGTTCAACGAAAAGAAAAGGCACAGGAACGAGCCAAAGAAATTGCCCATCAAGAGAAACTTGACGAGAGGAAACGATTACGCGAGGAAAAGAAAGATCTTATGGAGAAGGATTTGAAGAGATTCCAAGAAGCTATGAAGGACTTGAATGGAGATGGAGATTGGACCGATGATGATGACGCCGATGAGAAAACCCAACAAAAACGAGAAAAAAAGAGGAAACATAAAGAAAATAATTCAAAAGAGTCAAACTATTTAAGTGACTCATCCTCTGATGACAAAGATGACCAACATTCAGATTCAACGTCTGATGTAGGTGAATGGGAAGGATTTAGTGAAGACAATAGTACTCCGAATGGCATTTTGAAGAGAAAACAAACTTACGATGATGATGATGGAGCAGTCACTACTGTTACTATCGAGGACATAAGTGAACATCCTGTTGATGAGTATGTAGATATTGAAAAGTCTGAGTCGGTATTAGAAGGTAGTATCCATCGCGCACAGGAATATGCCAGATTTGTACTGGATGACAAGAAGTCTAAGAGGAGTCAGTTGGTCAAACCCAGAAAGAAGAAGTTCAGATACCTGTCAAAAACGGACCGAAAAAAGAATGTTTCCAAGGAACGAAATCGAAACAAGGAGAAGCGTAACCGCGGAAAATGATCGAAGTGTTTCTGCTTGTAACGTATTGTAAATAAAATTCTGGATGACAGCACCCTCTCCCATCTGGCATTCCACGTAATTTATTAGTCCCCCCCCTGATCTTTCCTTTTGAATTCATCATATATATCAAATGCATTTGTATATTAAATTAGTTTACATTAAATATATTTTCTTTTCATGTCATTTCAGGGTCTGGGACCACGCCTCAGTCGAGTCGATATTAAACAGCCTACTTAACACTACTGAGGTCCTCTTCAGCCGAAGGGATATTAGAACGTGTTGACTTCATTGTTGTCTCTAATGTAGGAAGCTCGTGCCCTTTATAGGGATCACGAAGTGATTTAACCCATTCAGCTTCGATACGGAAAAACACCCACACCCACCTTCTTATAATCTCTAACAGTCCCAAAACAAACAACCCGGATTCATAATCACTAACATGATACCAATGAGACGAAAGTTTCAAACTCCAAGTGAATCGTAAAATATAGTCCAAAGCAATTGCACTGTAATACCAAAATCTCGAAGGGAAGTATAATACAGATCTTAATCCACCATTCTTCTGCCGTTTAGACCATTCCCAAGGCCAAGTGGTTAGAAGCTCCAAATTCCAATCAAAAGTGACATCCCAGATAAAGCTATATGCCGAATTGATCAATAATGCTAATATCCACATAGATCTCAAGTAATTTGGACTGAATCCAAAAACATGCTCTATTTCAGTACTACCGTCAGCCTTAACAGCAGAAGCAAAGTTCCTTTGTAAAGCCGAAAGTACAATCACAGGAATGCTTGAACCATATTTAGCACAATTATAAAGATGAATTTTGTTACCACTTGCCCAATAATCTATCATACATTGGCGAAGACGAATTAAAAATGGAATACTTGAAATCAATGGTACCAAATATTGACCACCACATGACCTATCAGGCAATCCCAGACATGATTTCTTATCGATAAACATACAAGTCATTATGCCAACATCTACAAATACCTTTGCGTACGAGGTTAAAGCATCTGCTAAAAGAATATCTGGTAACCTATGCTCCGTATTCAACCCACCTGTTACGATTCTTTGCAACACTGATAGCACTCTTCTTCTACCATTAGGATGAAATCTATGACCTGGATACAGGCATACAGCTAATATTCCGATAAAAGTTGCCCATGGTAAGAAATCTGATCCGTGAATTGGGGGATGCTCGGCGATTTCATCACCATTTTGCGCTATCAACGTAGCTAAATTACCACTCAGACTTTGCCAATATATTAAGATCGAGACAATATAGGCCACAGTAAGTCCTAAAGCAAACTGATAAACTGATTTGTAGAGCGACCTTCCGGTCTGATACCTTAAAACATAAGCTAAATCCACATGGATGGCATCCAAAACGTGTACATTAACTCCCCAACCCCAAATCCCTACCAAAATTTCCAAGGCTATCCTATAAGGTAGAGGGAATAATGGATCGAATCTATGTACATGTGTGACCGATGATGAAGAAGGATCGCCCATAGTGTAATGTGGAGTCCTAATAATCCTCTTCACGAACAACTTTTCCTCCAACAAGACGCAGATCAACCAAAATTCGTAAATAAAGTTATAAATGAAGGTAAGCTAATGATATATATATATAGATCTAGATTCTTCAATTGAATCAAAGTTTCCAGACCTAGCGATTTCCAGCTGGCTTGGTTAACACAAACCACAATCAACCGGCAAAAAATTCCTTCGATATTTATCCGAACCTAAACGAGGATCATCAACATGAAAATACTTCGAGATCAATCGTTGGTATATCTATCGACGAGGTGGACAGTTAAAGAGCCCCCAGGTTCAGGGTTATATTCGGGACAGCGAGACAATAATACATTGCTGCACGTTAGATAAATCTGCGTGAAGGTCGTTAGCGCGGCAGGCGTGCATAACTGCATCCTCCGTATTGTTACCTCCGGCGGCTGGGGCGCTGCTCTAGACCCCATTGCTCGCTTCGTTCGGGTTAAATCCGTACTTTTTGTCGAATATAGTGAGAAGTTGAGAATTAACTAGGCGTGTTAATGGTGTTATTTTGTAGGGCTACAGTCGCTGTCAGAAAGTGTGAAATACATGAGTTGCATTCGTTTTTGTAAGCACACATATACATATTTTTATTTATGACTCTGTCCCTGTCCAGGTCTGCTCATAGAAATAACTGTTGAAATATTATCAGCCAATCCTTCAGTTCCATCTCGAGCTCGCTGATATGCTTCGGGTGATCGATCCATTAAAATTTCAAAATCTCGTTTACTCATTCCATGAGAGGTAGTGGTGACTTGTTTATTTTTGACTAGAGCTTTCTTCATCAGCTCTATAGCTTCATCTTGATTTCCACCTTGGAAACCAAAACCTTTGAATTTTCCTGATTCAATTACAACTTGTTCGAGTTTTCTTTTTGCCCCTGCTCTATCAAGTAATTGCTGCTCAACCGTATTAGATGTAGCCAGTCGATAGACAATAACAGGTCTGATTTGACCAATTCTATGCACTCGGTCCATAGCTTGTAAATCTTGTTGTGGATTCCAATCACTATCGAATAAAATCACTGTATCGGCTGACGTCAAGTTAATTCCTAAACCACCAGAACGAGTAGAAAGTAAAAATATCTTATAATTGGGATCACTGTTGAAAACATCCATCTGCTCTTGTCGGGATTCTTGCGAAGTTGATCCATCAATGCGACAATATTTCCATTTCTTAAGTTCATAGGCCCAATCTTCGAGAATGTCCAGCATTTTAGTAAATTGGCTGAATATGAGCACTTTATGGCCATCTTTCAGTAATCTTGTCACCAACTTATCTACTAAAATCATCTTACCAGATGTAGTAATAAGTCGTCCATCTATAGGTTCTTCTGCTGCCCAGGGATAATAAAACAAAAATGGAGAATTACAAACCAATCGAAGCTGCATAACTATATTCTGGAAACTTTTACCACGAGTTTCTCTGTTAGCTTGTTTTATCATTTTTGCAGTAGTATCGTCGTCATCAGTCTCATTATCGTCATCATCATAATCATTGTTTTCACCGTTTTCATCCTGTTCATGACCCTTCCTCGATCGAGATTTCCCACGCTTCGTTTTATTTTTTAATGATCGGATGAAACTTTCATCATCAACATCATCGTCATCACTTAGTTCACTATAACCTATTTTGCGTTTTCGTTTTCGTTGTCGAGGAGGGCGATGGAGATCATTATTGTCAAATTTTTCTATCAACTCTTCTTCCTCTAATGAAGCTTCATCTATGGTTTCCTCATCACTCAATTCAACAACTTGTCGCTTATTACCTCCTCTGGCTTCTATGATTTTATCTATGACATAATCACGAGCTGTTCCCTGGAGAATATGTTTATATAATTGAGTTTGATCATCAGTTAAACCTCCATAAATTACATACTCTCGCTTATCAGGCAACACCATTTCAATATCAGTCTTCAATCGCCTCAATAAAAATGGTCTTAAAATAGCATGTAAACTAGTTACTAACTCATCATTTACATTGGCATCACCGAGATCGGGAGTTTCAGAGCCAGACTTTTCAAACCATGCCTGGAACAATTCAAGATCTGAAAAAATATCTGGTAACAAAAAATTCAGTAGTGACCAAAGTTCTGCCAAATTGTTCTGAAGAGGTGTACCAGTCAATAACATTCTGTTAGCTGAATCATACTTCTTCAATTGTTTGATAAGTCGACAATTCATATTTTTTAAACGATGACCTTCATCAACAATAATATATTTCCAAGTGTATTGACCAAGATATTTAGCATCATTAATTATAATTTCATAACTGGTGACTATGACAGGGAATACGAACTGAGTGGTGGAGGAGGAGGAGGAATGATGTCTGCGTCGTCCTCCTTTAACAATCTGGGTCCTTGTAGTGTCTGTCATTTGCTCACTTCTAATCTTCGCACGCTCTTCTGGAGTACCATGATATTTTACTACCGGTATAGAGGGAGTAAACCGAGCGAATTCCTTTTTCCAGTTTTCAATAGTAGATAGTGGCGCAACGATAAGAAAAGGTCCAGATATGGAATGCTCTATAAGATAAGCAATGAATGCAATAACTTGTACAGTCTTTCCCAATCCCATTTCATCAGCCAATATTCCATTCAGTCCATTTTCAAATAATGATACCATCCACTCCATGCCAGCTAATTGATAAGGATGTAGTGTGCCTCCAGTCATAAGAGAAGGTTGACCTGTTTCAGGTTTTGATGGCTCTAATGGGACTGATGAAGTAGCAGTAGTATGTACGCCCGGAGTCTCTTCCTCTGTGTTCTTTTTCTCTTTTTTGACAAAATCAAGAATACTCCTCTGAGTCGATTTAGCAGCAGCCGATTTAGCCGCCGATTCTGCCGCTGCAGCTGCTTTAGATTGTCTTCCATGGCGTTTCTTTGGAAGTGTATCCACAGAAGGTGCCGGTGCTTCCACTGGTACTGATTCTGCTAAAGCTCCTTCCTTGGGAGAAGCAATCGGAGTTAAAGGAGTTTCAGACCGCGATTTATTAGAAGCTACTGAAGGAATTGCCAATCGTTCAGATAAAATTGTAGCGTAGATTTTTGATCTTTCTACAAGAAATTTAAGTCTTTGAAGTCTCTTATCGGCTTCAAGGTCTGTCAATTCCTGAATATTAGGACTTGGAATTGGCGTTGGAGAACTCATCTCCGATGGTGATCCAATTGAGGCAGGTGTATTCATGATAGAACGGCCTAAAAAGAATCAATCCCACCAATATGAAATATATAAGAATTAATCAATCCAACCGCATATGAATATAGTATACCTATATATGTCTTATTGACAAAATAAAAAGTTCTTACTTCCAAGTCATAAAATACTCGACTGAAACCAATTGAAGCCCTTTTTTCATGCGGTTATAAATTAATCACCAGCAGGAACCGCGTCTTTATCCTTACCCTTGTGCAGTGCTGTGTAACGCGTCACAGGTCATATTCAGGAATGTCATGCGTATATGGCAGCAGTCAGCTTTATCTCCCAGACCAAGAAAGTGACAGAACATCAACGAAGCCAGCTGAAATTAAGACAGACAGCAAGGGTCCACTTGACCGCCGGAGCCAAAACTACTGAAAAAGTATATTGGCTTTTACTGCCCTCCAGCGGGTGGCAGCCGGTGCGGCTAGAACCTTTTCTGTCATTATACTCGAAATATTTAATCGTCGTAGCTGAGCTACCAGGACTCAATCCTTATGGGTGGTAACAAGTTAGCGTTTACATAATTCGCATGCGTTACGCACACATTGCTGCCCTCTCCAGCACAGCCGGCGCGAATGATCGAGACCGATCGATCAAAATAAGCCTTGTATGCTAGGATTTTTACAACACCAACCAAAGAACAGAACAAGAAATACGAATTAAATTAAAAAAAAGGAAGGAACTAGAAGGAGATTATAAAGGATAATCTTGAGTAGTCGATTGTTTATCTGTACATAAATGTAGAAGAGATTCAATCATCAGGTTCAGCTGGGAAAGCTCCTCTACAACGATATACACACAACAAAAACAACAACAACAACAACAACAACAACAAATAAGGGTTAGGTCCCTACGTAGCCAGCGGGCTCGATGATCGATCGATCATCGATCGATCCAACATCATATAATCACGTGATAATATATTTACCCGGACTAGTCATCATCAAAGAATATTTTGAATATTTTATTTCAAGCCTCACATACAACTCCCATTCACTTTTGACTGCTAGGCTATTAACAAAAAAACCAATACAGTTTGCAAGTTTTTGGCTTTCTATTCATCGTCAAGAATAGTACAGGACAAGCTTCGAGAACGGCAAAAAGTGAAAAGGAACAACTTGGACGGAAAATCAACGGTTATCGATTTTGAAACGGAGCAAGAGATCTACAAACAGGCCTGGCTTTGTGTGTTGAAATATTTGGATCTATAACAATTCCTAAATAACAAACAAATTATAGAATCTTTATTAGGAACGGACGATAAAAATAATCGTCATAGTTCCAATCGCAGGTAGTCGTAATCACTGCTATCAATTTCTGTCTACTAAAGATCCCTAGTCTCAATCGTTTTAAGAGGCTATTCTGTCTTGAGCTTTTATACTGTAAAACGCGTAAAAATTCGTTTATTTTTTTTTACTTTTTTGTGAAATCTTAGAGTCCAACTAAGAAAAAACTGGTCTGATGGGGGAGGATAATAATAAAATGCAGGTGGATGAACCTGAACTGAGTAATCAGCCGGCCGAAGTCACGGAATCAACAATAACAACAGAAGCTGTAGATGCAAATGAACCATCAACTGAAGTTACGAAGATTGAATCTATTCCTGTTGAGTCGTCATCCAATATAACTGAATCCAAAATTGATAATGATGATTCTAAGACCGAACCTAAGAAAGAAAAGTCTACTACAATTGAACATAAGGTAAATGCCACAGATGATGGCGGCACTAAGAGTGAATCAGAAAATAAGACTGAAGTGACTGACCTTGAACATAATAACAACAATGATAATAATAATATTGTAGCAAAGTCAGAACCAATAGCGGCAGCAACAGTGACAGAGACATCAACAACAGCTGCTGCTACTGAGACACCAACAACGACCGAGAAGGTATCAACAACAACAGAGACGACATCAGCAACGGCGGCAGGTACAGCACCAGGAGCCACCGACCAATCCACCGCTGCAAATAGTACAACTAATGGTAATATTGATAAAGGCCCTCTATCACAACTTCAAGTTGATCATGCCACCCTCCAAAAACAAATTGAAGAACGTGCTCGCCGGTACTTGGCTCAACAACTATATCGTGTAATTGTTCCATCCTACTCCGCTTGGTTTGATCGATCTAAAATCCATGATATGGAAAAGCGTTCATTGCCAGAATTTTTCAATGGTGTTAACCGTACTAAAACTCCTAATGTCTATCGAGATTATCGAGATTTCATGATTGATACTTATAGATTGAATCCAATAGAGTATCTAACTGTAACTGCTTGCCGAAGAAATCTGGCTGGCGATGTGGCTACGATTATGCGTGTTCATGCATTCTTAGAACAATGGGGACTTATAAATTATCAAATTGATCCAGAAACAAGGCCATCTATAATTGGTCCTCAGTTTACTGGTCATTTCCAAGTCATTCTGGATACTCCTTTAGGCTTACAACCAACTAGAACATTGACAGAACCAAAAAAAGATGCGTCACAGACAAAAACAATAAAAGCAACGTCCGCAGAAGAAGAAAGACGTGGTGGTACTACTTCTGTTTCTTCTCCTAGTCCTCCTCTCAATCTTTCACTACGTAAAAGTATCTATGATAGCGCTGCCGATGCAGCAGCTTTATTAGATGATACTCAACGGAAATTTAATGCGGTTAATACTCGAGTATATAATTGTTTTACTTGTGGTGATGATGTCACTAAAGTTCGATATCATAATCTACAATCCAAGCAAACGGTTGGGGCTCTATGTTTTAAACATGGTCTTTTTTCTGCAAATATGCAGAGCGCCGATTTTGTCAAAATAGAACAGGAACAAGAAGCTGGTACTACGTGGTCTGATCAAGAAATATTATTATTACTGGAGGCAATTGAAATGTATGAGGATGATTGGGATGCCATTGCTTATCACGTTGGATCTAGAAGTAAAGAAAGTTGTATAGTCAAGTTTCTTCAGATGCCTATTGAAGATCCTTATTTAGCACATAATGCTGAGGAGAGTAATGAACCTACCACCATTAAATCTTCAAGTAGTGATGAAGACGGTGTAGTCGTCAATGGGTCTTCGTCGTCATCACCATCATCATTAGAAATTCTGACTGAGAAATTAATATCAGTATTATCATCCAATAAAGCTAATGGTATTTCTAATAAGTCCCTGCGACTTGCTACTAATGAAGAAAAAAGTCAATCCAAATTAATATCAAGTATTGTGGAAGCTGAGCTACGTAAAGTTGAACTTAAACTTAAGCGATTCGAGGACCTTGAGACTGTCGTTCGTGCTGAACAGCAACAATTAGAGCATGCACGACAGCAATTATATTTGGATCGATTGTCCCTAAAATCCCAAGCAGATTCAGTATTAATCAAACTCCGTGAAGCTGCCAATGCCACTGGGGAAGAGGCCATTGAACTCGTTGCTGAAGCTTCAAGATTGGCGGCTCAGAATCCACAGATTGCTCTTGCCAAAGGGCCTAGTGAGATAAAGCAAGGAGTGAAGACTGTCAAACCGGCTCTTAAGCCAGTTAGTTTGGATACTCCTCAGGAGTTTAAGATTTGGTCAGCCTAAACATGCTGCTACTGATATGCATGTATTTATATCTTTCGGAACGTCAACGATTGTAACTGTTTATTTTCTATCGCGGGAAATATTGATAGAGTATATAAATAAAAGAATTAATACATAACTTAACATAAGTATAAAAATCAGTTCAGCCTCTCGTTTTTTGTAACGTCAACCTATATAGCAAATTCTATTTTAACTAATTGAGTGAGCAAGCTCAGAACTGATAATCTGTATTAATAGCATCATCACGGGTTTAAGGTCAGCCACAGGAGATAGGTCGACCACAAATAGTCTACTGCGGTACAAATACAGCGAGAGGCCTGAGAGAACCAAGAACTTTGGCAAGAAGGCAAGGTCGAGTGGACCAGTGCGGAAGCTGAGTGAGTTCAAGACTGAGACTCAATACAGCACTCGTCCGTTAGGACCGTTACGGTCCGTAAGTTGCGTTAAGAGTCTGTAGGTACATCTCAAATGATTACCACAGGCGTATAGAGCTGGGCGAAGCCAAAAGCGCATTGTGGCTCAAAATTAATTGCACCCAAATTTCGGGAATTTTGCCCACCTCTGCAGGTGTCACTAAGGTGTCTCAGGTAATATGCATGTGTTTTATCTCGGTACTGTGATGTTAGTGAATTCCTACTCTAGTATTCGGTTATAGTTATATCAGTATATTTTTCTGGTCTATCGTTTATTCTTCATTCTTTGCTTTCAACTAACAATTAACATATCTCTTATATTTCAATTTGTCATATTATTCTATATTTATTCTATGAATCTATGAATCTATGTTTAGTGATATTGATTTATTATTAGAGCTGTTTAGTAACTCCCAAAAATGCCAACTCTAAAATGCATTTTCAGGGTTAGGGTGGGTGAAGTCCAAATTTGGTGTTTTTAGTGTCTACGAAATTTTGACACAGAACTTTTTTCTTTTTTTTTTTTTTAAAAAATATTTATTCTTATATCAGTATACACATGATTTTAAGTTTTATGGTAATTATTATAGTTGAAATTCCCTAGAAGTTCCGTCGCAGCTATCGCTGCGCGGCGAAATTTGGGCCTTTAAAAATAAAAGAATATAATTGAGAAATCGCTTCGACGAGGTATCACTATTTTCGAACATAAATCACTATAACGTTGTATTGGTTGTAAGCACGCGCCTCAGCGGCGCCTGGGCCTCCTGGTTTGATTCAAGAGTTTACAATGCTGATGATGCCTTCTCGTCGTTCCAACGTTAGTTTTATTTTGCATCGGTTATATTTTGACGTCGTGGGACGTGTCATGTCGTTCAATGAAATGAATATTAGAATTTCGCTTGGAGCCAGAAACCACGTGACGCGAATCCGTTGGCGCGCGCACTTTATTTATGTTAAGTTAGTGTTTTTGGGAGTTGCTAAACAGCTCTATATTTAATTTCCCTCGATACATATGCCCCAGTAATAGGGTTAGTCTCCAAGTGTCTACTACTGTCTTCGAATTGTATATTTAATATCTATTAATTAGGAAAGGCACAATCACTTCCACCATGCGGCTTGTGCCTTGCAATCTGCGGCGCAGATTTATCGGTTGTGTGGTACTAAAAAGCCCGATCTTCGAGACAATTATCAAATTAACAACCAACTCTAATACTTCTTTTTTTTTGTGTTAATATCCTTTGTTTCTCGGATGGAATTCCTTACGATATGGCTCTTTCGATACGGCATTTGATAGCCGCTGCGGTATTTGGTTGTTTTTTTATTCAGATCGTTGATTGTGACGGCCAGCAGCATGTTTTCAATTTAAAGACAGTTGATACATATCTGGCAAGAGATCGTATTCCTTTAACATATGATAATGGGGCATATAAATTAGAACTGATTGATTCTAGAATTCAGGTATGATATATACAATTGAGCTGAAATTAGGATCTCCCTCATATGCCTTCAGCTAACAAATCCACTAGGAATGCTCAGTAACTCGGGCGTTGATTTCTATATCCAAGGAAAAACATCATGGAGAGTTGTCATTCCAAAACTTCTTCACGGCACTTTTCCCTTTCGGTCCGGGTCTTAATTCGGTTCTAGCAACGACTTATATTTCAGGGGTACCAAATTTATTATTAATATTTGTAAGTAGATATGTGAGAGTCTCGATGATATTAACGTTGCAATCTCAAAACCAATTGAGAGCGTCTTAATAACAATAGCTTCCCAAAAACATAAACAGAACAATCCAATCAGCTCTTTTATCTTTTGCTTTGGGAGGACTGTTAGGAGATATTTTCTTGCACTTAATTCCTCAGATATTCTTTGGAGAAGACCATGATGAAGGACATGTGCAATTTGTTCTAGCTGATGAACAACGGCATACTGTCCTCGGAGTGACCATGTTCTGTGGTTTCTTAACTTTTGTTATAATTGATAAATCCATGCGCATAATGAGTGGGAGTGGAGGAGGACATAATCATACTCACGGTCATGGTCATGGTAGTAATAATCATCATGACGATAAAAATGAATATATATCTTCTGGTGCTGCTACTGGTTCTGAGAACAAGAATAATGAAAAAAAAACTTCGATAGTCAAGAGAAGAATCAATAATACTGATGATAATGAGCCTGAAGAACAGGAAATTATTATCAGCGCCAATGAACCCAGTCCTTCTGCTAAATTATCAGCGTACCTTAATATGATTGCTGATTTCTGTCATAATATCACTGACGGACTGGCCATGTCAGCCTCCTTCTATGTGGGTAGAAATATAGGTGCCACAAACTGCTTTGCAATGTTCTGCCATGAAGTACCTCATCAGGTAGGTGATTTTGTACTATTACTTCAGGGAGGATTTTCAAAAACTAAAGCTCTTAAAGCTCAGTTTGTAACAGTAGTCGGCGCCTACTTGGGTACATTTCTGGGGATATTTATCAACTCACTCTATGGTTTCTCAGGAAATTCGCAATCGACAGAACCAGAATTTTTACTTGAAGCATTATCTAATAACAATGGCATTGCACCAGGAATATTTGGCACTAATGTTCTTCTAAGTGAATTGACACTTCCTTTCACCACAGGGGGATTCATTTATATTGCCACTGTCGGTGTTGTTCCCGAAGTGATTCAGAGCGAAGCAGATGAAAAGTCTTCTCGCGTAGAATTAATTAAACGAGGTTTGGTACAATTGGTAGCGGCATTGGCAGGGCTTGGAATAATGATTATTTTATCTACCCACTAATGGGACTCTATGGGAGGACGATAGTTGAATGGATCCGATGGCTTTGTAGTTTGCTTGCGGGATCTAGCAGTTTTAACATCTCGAATCAAATTAATAGTACATAACTCAAAAGCCTGGAGTAAAGTTATCGAAAAAAGCTCAAAATTCGACATGATCGAAATATATGTACTGTATATAATGTTATATGTAACTTAAGTTAACACTAACAGTTAACAGTTAATTATTTTGACCACTGCACTGCATGTTAATGTTAACGACATGATCCACCTATAGTGCAGCAGCGACCAGCCCAATTAATGATAAGTTATACAAGTAGTCAGTAACTTTAGACTATGACAATTAGCTCAGCAGAATGCGAGTATATAAACTAAATTTCCTATTGTATTAGGGGAGTTTAGCACCTCAAAAAAATAACAAAATATTTTAAGGGTTAGGTCGGTTTGGAAGGGGTTGTTAAGTTAAACATTCGTTACTTAATTTTCAGAAATTCATTAGAAATTCATTGGTTTGTACTGAATTTCTCCGCGTATATATCTGAGCACTGGTGAACCGTCTTTATTGATTGTAACGCGTCGCGATCTGTTATTTATTTTGTCGGCAACATTTGGAACTCTGAAATGTCGGATTCACGGATGAACCTGGAATACGCGAAATATAATCGCGACTGTTTAACAAAATACTGCACAGTACAGAGTACTTGTAACACGAAAACTCAGGGGTTACAACAGAGGTAAAGAACCCTAACATCTATAACTCTTGGGAAAACGTACCTACCCTAATACCACTAAAATACACTTAATTTTTGGGAGGTGCTAAACTCTTAACGAAAGGAATCATAAACTTTTGATGTTTCTATATTTTTTCTGTATTTTCTTCATCATCACCTCGGCTGACATCTTGTTTGTGTTTGTCTTATGTACGGAAATTGGACACATAAATCTCGCCCTTGTTGGCCTCGATCAGTTTTGTTAGCGGCTGAGACTAAACTGCACTCCCAGTCCCAACCAGATCTTCACTGTGGTTGACAATATGCCATCCACAGATCAAGAGACAAGTAAAAAACTTCCAAATATACTACTGTACATGTACTCTTACATATGTATATATGTCATATATATATATATATAACTTATATATAGTTAGCTCACGCGGCTTCCTAGTTCATGGGAGCCAGATGAAGTCTTCCGATGGAAAATAGGACGAGGACGGAGAACGGTCGCCCAATCGATATTCTCTGTTAAATGCTATTGTTATTTTTTATATTGGTATTGGTGATTTGAGATGTAGTGTCTAGTGTCATTTAGGTAAGCTTATTTTATATATAACATATTAATGAGTACTCGTACATTGATTTTTCATGACCTTGGCTTGGCAACTTGATCTGTCAAAAATGCCATAATCCCTTGGTCTACAAACGATTTTCTCCCAGTTAGCAACCTGTAAATAGAGAACTCATCTTTATGACATATAATTTGTTAAAACGAATAAAATGCACAGAAAAATTAAATATCAAGTGAAGAACCCCCCCTGAGTTGACTGATACTAAGCCGTATTCTATGCGGCGACGCCCCATTGCGGCTCAAGTCTGTTGATAAAGTTCCTTATCAGGAAGTTTTCGAGGACCCAAGTGGACGCCATACAAAACTAGTGCTATAAATGTGTTCTTACAAAACTAGTGCTATAAATGTGTTCTTATTATCAGGGTTAGGCCATACTTTTTGCTGATAACGAAATGTCGTCTTCTTGTCTTCTTCTTGTCTACTTCTTGTCGTCTTCTTGTCGTCTTCTTCTCTATCTGCAGTAACCTTAAATCTTAAAGGGTTAAACGGAAATGAGCCGCACAATTCTCTTGCATGCGTGCATGTCTTGTATCGATGCTTTAGATTTCTACAGTTAATAACAAATAATCTATGTTATATACAGTACTCATAACTGGAGAACCTTCTTAAACTACGGAAGATCAGTATCAAAAAGAATTAATAAATTAAATTATATATAATTAATTCATTAAGAAGATGAGAATACTACTACTCTCTGGGAAGTTTCCAAATAAGTTTAGGGTAGATTTCACCAGCGCGCTCGCTGCATCAAATGTCTGCCGTGCGATCTCTGAATTCAATTAAAGTTAACAATAACGGTTAAAATTATTATTTTTAAATTGCTACTTTCCGTAATTTACCCCTTTCACCAGACGACCTCCTATTTTCGCCGCATTTTAGTGGGTTACGTCCCCCCTCTCCTTAATTGACCGTCTGTTGCACCCTCTCGCAAAAACAGACCACTGGACCCTGTGTTGTTCATTTGTTAATTTTGTTGTTTTTTCTTGTCATCATATCGTTTTGATCTCATCAATTATTAATAGTTGATTCTTAGTTGAATTGTGTTTTGTATCAATTGATTTGGATTTCAAATCGGCTAACTTCGTCTCTCTCAATTTAACTTATATAGTAGTTTCTTTTTTCAGGGGTTATTATTATTCTTTGAATCGGTGCCATCAAGAGCCCAATCCGAAAGATAGATTTTTATTTAGTGGACAATAAAACCGGTCTTAGCAGGGTTTATATTATTTGATTAAATTCTGGTCCAGATTGTGTGGATCTTGTTCTGTGTATAAGACAATATATATATTATCATGCCTGAAGGACTAGAGGTTCAGTAAGTATTAAATTTAGACAACAAAAAAAATCAGATATTCATAACATATATATACTAACAAATAGGAAATTGCCTGTAGGTGTACCTACTCAGGATACCAGCAATGTTGCAGATGTGATTACTTCTGAAGGGCATATTAAGGTATGTTATGGCTAAAGAATGGTCTGCCAATAGGGAGAACGGGGTAGTGGTAGAGTTTCCACCCTAGTCGCGTTTTAGTTAAGATTCTAACTGGTTAATAGAAGGAAGTCCAATCAGTAGAGGAATCACCTGTAGAAGAACAGGAACATCCGTCAGAGCAACCACAAGACAGACTGCCTGTAGGTAAGGAAGGTCTTACTGTAGAAGCAGATAAAGTAGAAGACCAATCCTTGGGATTAGCAAGTGATAGCAACTTTGAGGATCTCAATTCCACGGCCGATTACAGTGATCTGCCAGTTTCTCAAAAGCTTAAAAAATTGATTAACAATGGTAAAGCCGCAGAACCAAATGAATCTAATGTAGATGAAGTCAAATCAACAGAATCGTCTGAGATTGAAAACGGAAAATCCGATGAAGTTACTCTTAAGGCTACTTTGCAGACACCTTCTCAGTCTCCAGAGGATATCGTAGAGACTCCTCTTGTGTCTACGAACCCTAAATCTCCTAGTCTTGAACCAACAAGCAAGGTTGAAGACATCAGTTCAGTTATTTCTTTGAACAATTCTACAAACTTACAAGACGTGAATCAGGAAGGTTCCAATGTTGAGACATCAAAGGAAGGTGCCAACTATCCCTCCGTTGTTGGCATTAGAGAAGATGATGATTTAGAGACTCCTGCTAAATTTGCTGAAGACGGAGAATCTCCCTACCAGCAGTCTGAGGAACAAGAATTAAGCGAGGTAGCTGACAAGGCTCAGGAAGCTCAGGAGTCAGAAACAACCGGTGAAGAAATAGAGTCGAACCCGGATGATAATGTACAAGAGGATTCAAATGTTGAATCAAATGAGGATCTTCAGGAATCCACTGAAGCCGCTACTGGCTTAGCCGAGGAATCCAAAGAAGTGATTGAATCAAATGAAGTAATTGAAACCGGCGAGGAGGCTATTTCATCCAATGAGATTATTGAATCAAAAGAGACCAATGTGCCCAAAGAGGAATCAAACGAAGTTACTGAGTCCAATAAGACATTGGACGAAGTTAGCGCTGAGTCTGAAAAGGATTCGAGCGAGGCTGCTACTCATAATATCAATGACGAATCTGGCGTTGATTTGGGCGAGGAGCAGGTTAAATCTGCGGAACCGCATGAACATGTAGATCCAGTTGATCCTGAGCAAGACTCTAATACCGAGATTCCGGACGAGCCTGAGGCAACAATTGGAGAGCCCGTTAAGAGTGAACCAGAATCTGCTGCTGCAAAGGAGGATGATGATACACATCCCGTTAATACTGAAATTGAGCCTAGTTCAAACGCCATTGAAGCTGTTGAGCAGCCTATCGAAACTGAGGAAGAGCAGCTCGTTGAAGAAGAATCACAAGGTGGGGAACTGACTGCGAACGAAACTCAACCTGATGAGCAACCTACGGAGGCCGAATTTGAAAAGTTTGAGCAGACGCGCGAGACTGAAACCGGGCAGCAACTTGAAGCGAAATTCGAAGATAAGGAACCGATTGAACTGGAGAATGTTGAAGATGAAGAGGCTAAGACTGCTGAAGTCCTTCATCCAGCTGAAAAAGAATCGAAAGGTGAGGAATTGATTGCTGGACCAGAGGAGCTTCAAGATGAAGAGGCTGAGCAATCAATCGAGAGTGCTGAAGCCGAGATCTCGGTTGAATCAGAATCTCAAGGTGAGGGGCCAATTGAAAACAAGACCGAGTCCGAGCCAGTCGAATTGGACGCGGAAAATGTCGAGCAGCCTGTATCCAGGCAACTTGCTGAGGCAGAGGATTTACTTGTCAAGGATTCTATTGAGAATGAAACTGAACCGGAGCTTGTCAAAAGCCAAGCTGTAGAGGCTGATCAACCTACTGGAAGTGAGGCCGAACCCATTGAATCTCAGAGTGAAGATGTCGAGGAACCGATTGTTAAACCAGAGCGTATCGAGATCCAGTCAGAAAATTTTCAACAGCCTTCTGTCACCGAGGCAGAACAGCCATCTACTAAGGAGGATATTCCTACCGAACATGAAATTGAACAACAACCTGCTGGTGTCGACTCTGAACTAAAATCTGAAGTTACTGAACAGGTGGTAGGCGGAGAAACTGAACAGCCTTTTGAGGTTGAAATTGAGGATGTGAAGACTGGAACTAATGAGTCGGTTGAGACTGAAACCAGACAAGCAATTGAGTCTGAAATTGAACAGTCGACCGATACTGAAACTGAACCGCCAATCGAAACTGAAGCTGAACAGCCAACCCAGACTGAAGCTGAACGGCTAGCCCAGACTGAAGCTCAGCAGCCAGAAGAGACTGAAATTGAAGAGCCAGTTGAGACTGAAATTGAGGAGCCGCTCAAGACTGAAGATGAACAACCGGCTGATGGTGAAGTTATTCATGCTGCGTCAGAGCCTAGTCCAGAAGAGATTAAAGAGACTGGAGAGTCAGCAGATAAAGAAGAAGAGAAAGAGAAAGAGGTTAAAAGTACAATCGAAACAGGAACTGAAGAGCCAGTCGAGCATAAAACCGTAGAAGAAATGCAAAAGCTTATTGAGACAGAGCCTGAACATGTCCCTCAGATTGATAGTGAAGAACAGCCTGAATCCAACAAGACTGTTGAATCTGAAGAAAATAATCATCCGTCACGGACTGCAGAAGTCGAACAATATCAGCAAGAAGTTGAGCCTGAATCTACAGAGGCTGAAATTGAAGAGCAGACTATTGAAACCGAATCAGAGCCCCACTCAGATGAAACTGCCATAGTCACGTCTGAAAGCGGCGCCGGATCTGAGTCCGAAGGTTTTAAGGAACTTATCATACACGAACAACTGACTGAAGAACGAGGTGAAGAGTCCCAATCTGAACAATCCAGAGCCGAAGAAATAACTCCATTGAATGAAGTAAAGATTCTGGAAGAACAGAGCGAAGATTCTCATCACATCGAAGTATCAGCTACTGATGAAGGACCTGAAATTGAGGCCACACTAGAGACTAATTCTGAATCTGTAGTGGAAGCGGTAGAGGAGAATATTCCCGTCACAACTGAAGAAATAGAAACTGAAACGACTGAGAAATCTACTGTGCAGCCTGTTGAAACTGACCTACATGTCGCCAGCGAGAAGTCAGACGAATCAAATGGAACTTTCTCAAATAAGGATGTGCAAGAGCCTTCACCTGTGGACCAAGGAGGAATTTCCGAACCTACGGAAGAGGCACTGCAGTCTAGGCAGGCGGAAGGATTATCTTCTAAAGATGCTGAAGTATCAACAGGACCAGAAGTCGCGTCTGTCCCCGCTGAAGGTAACCTGCTGAGTGAGGCGCAGCAGCAGCCTTCTGAAGTCCCCAGATCTTCCAAAATTTCGGAGCTTGCTGCGGCTGGTAACGTGGCGATTCCTTCTGAATCAGTGATCTCTTCCAGTCAAGCCGACGTTGAGGCGGCGGTAAAGGAGGCGGTCTTCGATGTACTCGTACAACAACAACAGCCTGTCGAGGGGACCACTGCCACAGCTGGTACTGCAGGGGAGAATGAGGAAGAAGGAGAAACTACTGATGACGTGGCTGACCCTACTACTAATGATACGCCAGCTCCTCCTCTTGTTGTTTCATTGTTTGAATGGTTTTGGAAGATATTTTTTCGTTAATTGAAGTTTATTATTTGTTCCAATCGTTTATACTATATAACCAGCTCCCACTATTCAACGCTTCTTTTTTTTGTTATGTTTCTTTTATTAATCATTTGCATCGCTCATTTTATAATATAAAGTATTAAAGTTTTTTGTTCTGTTTTGTTCTCCTTTCAAAGCCTTAAGGCGTATATGCGTTAAACTTAAACATAAATATTTCAATTAATTGCATGCAAATCTTTGACATTCAGGGGAGAAACGGCACACGCGTGCCAAGGACCCCTTAGGCAACTAGATTAGTTTGGACATGCAATTTGCAACGGGTCCGCGGAAATATTTGTATTTGTCGATCAGCTTCGGGCCGGCTCGTTGCAGTTCTATATATACTTACGCGACTCAGTCCATTAGCCAACCTCAGATGAAAGTTTAAATGGGTAAGGGTCAATTTCGGGTAAACGGTTAGTTAGTCACTGGCGAGATGGGTTAAGCAGGGTTTCCCCTGAATAAGCCGATGGCCCTAGAAGATCTAGATATCTAATTAATCGTACGAAGCTAATTGAACTGATTGTACAAATTCAGCTAGGTTCAACGGTTTATTAATATAATGATTATCCGTCGCAGCAGCAGCGTCGCTAACATTCGCCGCGTCATTCTCATTCCTGCTTCTTCCCTCTTCTCCCCTTCATAAAGATATATCCGAAGGAAATTAATTGTCTAGAACACCACCACGTACAGTTATCTGTAAGTTTCAGGCTTGCAGGTCTTCACGTCATGGTAACGATCATGACATGATGACGCCTTTAAGATTATATCAATTGATTATTGACCCCTACATGGCTGCAAAGAAGAAAAGAAGATTTGCTCAATTTATAACTTTACATATACATATACATACACATACATTCTTTTTCTTACAAAGGAGCCGGTCACGCACAGAATAGGATTTCAGTATGTTAACGTTATAGCCGTTGTTGAATCGAGCGTTGAATATAACCAATCATAAGAAGATACTGATAAAACATGAATCTGTTCGTAGTATTATGCAGAAAAACATCATATCATTGCTGAGCATGAATATCGAGCAAACAAACACTGTATTATGACAGCAATCAAAAGAGAAACAACCAGCTGGCGTTCAATGCTGTTTCGTATTTTTCTTGTTGCTTCTTTATATCTGCCCTCTGGGTCAGATTGCAGGTTAGACATTGTCAGCATATTCAATTAAGAAGTTATTAATATCTCTTCGTGTTTATGAATCGAACAGAAACGGCGTGAACCCTACTATTTATCTTGATAGATGAGACGAGATGAAAAACAACAGCAAAAGGATGACAACTAGCGATAGTAATGGATCCTAGAGTATATGAACGAAGAATGGCTTTGTCCAGCGATGTTGAATGAGAGGCAGCAAGCAAGTAATTAGTTCCTTGCGTTCCTTAGAATCCTTTCCAATATTACCAGGTTAATAAAACCAATGGAACTTATCCTTTATAAGGTTCCTGCAGCGGAACTTCTTCTAGATTCATAACTAATTTTCATCCATCTGCTGGAAATCGTATCCACTCGAACTCGATTAATTTGATCCCATAATCTTACACCGATGCCAGAATGGAGAAGAACCCCAGCTGTCAGCTTCCGTCGATTTGGTGAATAGCCCCGCCCAGTTTTGCCTCACTTAGGCTCACTACGCTCGAGATTCATATTGGCCAGAGCTAACACTAGAGCTCGACTCCTCTCCATGTAAGATCCATATGACTTCTATATGTTGTCGATCAGAGGCTTCATATGTAGTTATGAAAAAAATGTCACAAGCTATTTCATCATGAGGTATTAAACCCTGGCCGAGGTTGGATGTGAGGTTGAGGTAAATCATCCCCAACCGCCGGAAACAGATGCTAAACGTCTTCTTGAGGAGAAAATGCCGAGGAAGATGATGGATGAGATCGATCAGACAAATTTAACGCATTAGTTCCAGAAATAGTTAGAACAAAGATATAGGTTAGGGTAGGTTCATGTAAAGGAAGGCGGGTGGGGCTTTTAGAAAATGGCTGACTTAAGTTAGAGTAATAGCAAAATTGGTTTCTACCGAGAAATAGCGGCAGATAATCATCGTAGACTAGATAGTTTTCCTAACCAACTGGAGGATAATATAAACCGAGATTGGATTAGAGATTCCCGCCAACATACTTTCAAGTTCCTAGTGTCCAAACTAGATAAGATAGCAATAAAAAATTAGTGACCTCATTTAGAATTAAGATTACTGAGGAGCGAGAGAGTAGAATGAATTGCTATTGGAAAGAAATAATGTCCCAAACATACTTTTCTTCTTCTTTTATACTGTACAGTGTACTTTCTTATCCTGATCCCAATCCTCATTCCCCTTAACCACCATCGCCCTCATTCTGTCAAGCTAATTCAGAACTTAACTTAAAGCTTACTTGACAATGGACTTTTGACATATATAAGTTAACAGACGTTAACGTTAATAATAACAGCAGACATATGAGATATGTACAGTAGTGTCAACATTATCGAAGATATGCCGATCTTAAACTAAAACAGTTAACAGACAAATGAAGTGCATAACTGGTATGTTTTGTTCTTCATTTTCATTGCTTTTTGTATCGCACATAATTGAGAAACCGAAAAGAAACCATACAGAAATAAGAAACAACAGCGAGAATCTCCGGGAGAAAAGAATATCTATGCATAAGTGTGTCATTCTTTGTTCTCCTCGACATCGTCCTCTTAAGTCGACCCGTAGCTAGACGTCAATGTGACCCGGAAAGCACCCCCAGCGGCCAGGTGGTGTTACCACAACCCCTCTAGCTCGAGCGCAACGTCCCAACATTGGCAGAATCCAAGTGAAGCTCTACCCACCGGGCCATCCCATAACTTTCGCTACTCTGAAGAGGTTTACTATTCATTGGAACTCAATCTCTAGAGCTAAGTGAGAGTTAGAGGTTCGGCCTAAGATTGACATCGGCTAACTAGAGTGCTATCCTAAGTCCGGTTCAAATGGACATTGGATCTCTCCAATAAACCATGAGCAGAGTTGGCGACCGGAGCAAACAGGGAGGTGATACGATGCCGATTATAACGGTTTATGCTTAACTTGACATCGAGTCAACGTTAAGCGATAGAGCTAAAGTTCCACAGCATCTAGAGAAGCGAGAGAGCCAGGGGTATTCCCTCAACCGCCGGAGTCAGATTGCGCGAGGCGCCAAACGTGGTCGCCGTCCCCCATCCGTGCCAGATAGCTGTCAGTTGGATGCGAAATTTACGACTGGAGCATGTCAAGTATTATACCGCCTTAAGTATGGATCTTCTAAAGTTAGATCTCGTCTTGTTAGGCGCTAGTTTGTTTTATGTTTCTTTTTTTAGATAATGGGGTGTTACTGCCGTGTGCAGAACAAAGAGTACAGATCTAAAAGGGAAGTTTTAATAATAGAACACATCTGGCAGTTCCTCTTCATCTTTTCTCTGTGTTTATCTCGTTTCTCTTTTTCGACTTTCTGAATGGGACAAAAAGATAATCTTTCTTTAATCACTCAAGGGCTCTCTTTTATTTGCCCTTTCTTTTCATATTTATTTTTTCGTTAAGTTAACATTGGAAAAAAGCAAAGTTAAATCTCCAGTTGTCGGCGTCGAATTATTATATCAATACATTATCAATATGAGTTTTTGATGTAACCAATGGTACAGCCACTCACTCTGCCTCAGGCAGTTCCCGCTCCAGCTCCAGCTTTCTCGTTGTATTCTGATATTACCAGAGAAATATTCACTGTAGTTGTATAATGACTATTCTCACTAATCAGCTTAGAGCGTTGCGAAAGAATGGGATGATTTGAGGTGTTGCCGTTAATACCACAGGAAGAAATGAGGCAGCAAGACGTACTATGGAAGAAGCACCTAACCAGTATCGCGCCTCAGTACGATCAGAGCCAGAACCAGACCGTACCGCGTTGCTCGTAGTGATGTTTCTGAACCTCACCTATCTCTCCCCTCCAGTCCAGCTCCAGCCGGAGAACTCCAGCCGCCGAAATGAAGCTACTATTATTATCACAGATTTTTGGTACGATATTTCATTACTATATCGAGATCTCTTTATCTGATAGAGCTGCCAGGCAAGACATTTCTTTTTCTAAGTTTTTGTTCAATTTTTCATTTTGTCTGTGGCTTTTGGCGAAAAAAATCCATTGCGGCTCAAAATTAATTGCCCTCACAGATTTAAGGAATTTTACCCCCACTACTCTGTTTACGTTCTGCCAACTGTTAAACTGAGTTTTTTAAGAAAGTTAAGGGTTTTCAATGCATCTATCTACATATGAATATGTACATATTTGTGCATATAATGTTAACAGTTATAGTTTAGAAATAACATGCACGAAGTTTACGTTTAACTCTCGGTGTTACTAGGTAACTGTTAGTTATGAGTAGTGCAAAAGTGGGAGACGCTTTAGCTGCTGCAACAAAAGCAATATGAACTAACTTTTTGGTTAACAACATTATAATTGACGTAAGTAAGAATACACTCGGTTGGGTTCTGTGTGGTTGGACTGCATTATTTTTAATTCTATTTTGCTTTCTCCTACTTGTTTCTCTTCCTCCAGTCTCCGTCGTCATCATCGTCGTCTGTCTATTTCTTATCTTTTTTTTCTATTCTTTTCACTATTGGATCGGATATCTTTTGATTGAAAGTAAATCTCGAATCAGAGCAGTAATAGGATTGAGGTATTGGTTTAATTGTAATATCTGGGTTGTATATATATTTTTGGTTGTAATTTGATTGAGCGGAGTTTGTTCAAAGTACCATATTCCGGTTCATTATTTTTGTAGCTGAGTCGTAGTTTCTTGTAACCAGTAGATCCTGCCGTCTAGATTTTGGTTTTTTGAGATAATTGGTTTATATATATAGTTGTAGGACTCTTCTTTTCCCCGATACGCCGGTTAACAACTACCGTTTGGAAGTTAATTGAAGCCAACACTGAACTGACGGCATACCGGCAATAGACGAGTTGAATAGACCTAGGGCGCAATACTCAAATTCTAATTTGGTCGCTCGTATATCTGGATTGATATCTTTTCTTTGCAACAAACTGTTAATTGGTTACTCTCTCGTTTGGTCACACTGGTTGATTACACTCGTTTGTCTTCGATCACTAGCACGTCATAGCTCGAATGAGTTAAGCTGCAATATATTGGTTTTTCTCTTCATCTTTTTTTTTTTTAAAATTTAATTACCCATTGATTTTTTATACTTCGCATTGCATCTTTTTTATCTCAACATGACCCCAGCAATATTGACAATAAAAGACTCTATGTCTTCTTCTTTGGTGATACCTATCATTTTATTATTAATAGGATTTTTTGCATCATCTGTGAATGGTCAAATTTATTTATGTTCATCAGAAAATACTGGTGCTTCCGCTGAAATGCATGTTAGTACTTATCAATCTAACGGATTATGTTCGGAGACATGCGCAGGATATGCTTATGGTATCTTACAAGATAAGATCTGTTGGTGTTCTAATTATTCGCCATCTGTTAGTACTGATGTTTCATCTTGTAGTGATAGTTGTCCAGGTTATCAGACTGATAAGTGTGGTAATTTGGCGGAAGGTTTATTTGCATATATTTTACTAGCTACGCCTAGTGGAACACTTACTGAGTCATCATCAAGTTCAACTGCGACTTCATCTTCTTCTTCGGCGTCGTCGTCGTCTTCATCTTCATCTTCTTCATCGTCATCATCATCGTCATCATCTTCTTCTTCATCTTCTTCTTCATCTTCATCATCTTCATCTTCATCTTCGTTATCTTCCTCATCATCTTCTTCATCTTCCTCCCCTTCATCTTCGAGCTCATCTACATCATCTTCATCATCTTCTTCATCTTCTTCTACATCAGATAAACCTTTATCAACTACTATGTCTTCCATTGCATCATTATCATCATCTGCAACACCCTCTGAATCTCCTTCAAGTTTAGGAGACTTGTCAAACAAATCATCTCAAGAATCTTCTTTTTTCGATGATAAAGGTAAAGTTGCAGGTGTTTTCACCGTAGTTGCTTTAGTTATAGTGGCTATATTAGCCTTAATCATATATTTATTTTACCGAAGAAATCGTAAGATAACGGGGAAAAGTCCAACAAATTCCTTTAGTGATAATGCAAACCTTAATGGTTCTTCCAAAAGTGGTTCTTCAAATTTTGTAGGTGGAGGTGGCGGTGGTGGTGCCATTAAAAGGGATCAATCAACTACTACTACGTTAGCAGCACTTAGTTATGATGAAAAAACTCGTTTAGAAAATGGAACGATCATTCCTATAGTTGATCAACGTCTAGATCCTGGACAGATGTATTTAAGGTGGCATGAAAGTGATTCAAGGAGAAGCCTTCATGATGAATTGGATTATTCTCGTAAAGTTCTTCGTGTGGCTAATCCTGGTAGGGAAAGAGATAGTTTTGATGTGGAAAAATAATATATATATATATATCTTGGGTCTCTGTAAAAAGTATCTAGTTTTGTGTTATTGTACGACAAAATAATTTAAATTGCATTTTTTATAACATCGAGACTCTAATTTTTTGTTTTTGGTGGCAGAGGCAAAACCTCATGCATCCCCAGGTTTCCCTCGCGTAACTTGGCTCCAGAAGCCCTCAGTTGGGCAGTGTTCGAGGGCTCCTAATATTCTCAAGAAATCACTGCTATACTGTTCTGCCCTCCCCTCAGCGGGTAAGCTCTCGCTACCTGAACCTACGAGACCTATGGTAGATACGGAGAAGAAAGTGCAAGAGGGGAGCAAATGCCCAGTGGTCATGAATAAAAAAAGGTTTGCACAACGTGTTGACTCTGTATTTCCGTTAATGACAGTGATCGTCTATTGATTATCCTTATCTGGGAGATGCACAACGATAAGATCGTCCTAAATCATGATGCATGCATGCATGCATAAGATGTGCACGGCAAAAATAATTTAATGATTTGCGATATTAAAAATAATCATTCCCACGTGTAAAGGGGTGTATGCTATTAACTGCCAAAGCTCATAAATAATCAAATAAATTGTGCCTCTATTTTGTAAGAGATTTTTTTGAGACCAGCAGTTAGTCGAATTGCCATCTGCTGTTCAAGTTCGAGCTGTGCATATATAGGCTGCGCGGTCCTGTTAACGTTAACTAACAGTTAGTTAAGTTAACTTAAACGGTTAACCCAGACCGTTGCCCAACCTGCAGCCGTGAGGCTCCCATGGCAACTGCTATATATATAATTAAATTGTACGGTAATTATAAGTGAGTTAGTTGTTAAGTTAATTAAAAGTTAGGTGTTTGAACCGCGTGTTTACATTGCATGGTTTCGTGCACGTATATAATATTGTAATCATCTAAGTTACCACAAGAATTGTCGGTCAAGATTGGAAGGAAGAGTTGTCAAGAGCTAATGGAATGAAGTTAGTTGTGCAGGCAGTCAGTTGATGTTTCATTATTTTGCAGATACGAGATAATGATCTGTAATTCCGTCATTCCCGTACTGTGTGAGAAATATTCTTGTACGTTTAATTTTTTTCTGTCAGGGGTCTGTCTCTCTTCAAGAAGTACCATTTTCGGATTATTTATCCGAGATAATTTGGCCGTATCATAACGTAATTTAATGGTGAGAGAGCCTACTAGATAAACTTGTTTTATTTTCTCGAAATATTTTCATATATAATATTATAGATGGTTAATTTTTCACATACCTAATATTCTTTATCTTTCTATAGAGTATTCAATCTTTTCTTCCTCGATAAATCTCCTGTATAAATATCATCTTCAGTGTCCTGAATACGACTGACTAGATTGCAAAGAGCCTTCTGTGTAGTTTTATCAGCTGAGACGGTTTGTGTCTCGTCTCGATTATATGGTGGAGGATAGGGACAATGCTTAACTGCATGTAAAATGGCAGATTCAACAACCCATCGAACATGTGGGTCATCTACGTATACTCTTGCATTAATATAATAATCATCAGTTTGAATTTGGAATTCGTTCAGGCTCTTTAACAGAGCTTCCAGAATCCTTACCTGAGTGAGTTCGGAATATTTACAAAGGCCAATTGACCCCTCAACCACTGCTTTACATACGCCAATGTATCTGCCATAATCTTGGTTGACTAGTGGGGCCGGATTATTAACTGGACATTGGTCAATCTTCTGGCTCAACAACGAACACCATTGTTCAAGAATAATAGTTAAGCAAGAACATGCTCTCAACTTGACGAAATCACCCAGAAACCCTTTGATACTTCTAGTTCCGATCCTTAATTGATATAAAGTTGTTCTTGCTCTTTTCAGTTGTTCGATTGGTGTCAATTGACTTCTGATCGGCATCTGTAGAAATATACCACTACTAATACAACATATAGCTTCACTACACTTCAACATATATTGTTATTCATAACAGCGCTTTCTAAATTTTATTGTCTTTATATAGCTTTTCATTTTCTTTCCCGGAGCTAATGTTAAGCAATCTTCTCATTATGGACATCGAAGATTATGGGAGGGCGGCGCAGGCATGTGGTACAAGAAATAGAATCGTCCCAACCATGATATCGATCCGCCATGGACAAGGTTTTCACCCGTGTTATATTAGCTAGAAGTTAGTTCACTAAGATAATTTTGTTTTACTTTATCCTTTGCCTTTCCTTCTAGTGATTTTAAGATTTTGACTTCACTGTGAAGGGCCTGAAGCAAATGGCTTCTGAATGAATGAGATTGGCTGTGTTAGAACGTTTCATGAACGCTTGTAGCAGTAATAGTGAATTTCCACCGCGAATCAAGGGATATGTTACTGGCCCATAATAACTAACATACAACTTATAATAATAGAAAATGAATATCAATGGATGAACTACGACAGACTTGATAATATCTAATTCATTCATTCATTCAATTTCGTTTCGTTTGTCTATGTCGGGCCAGCCTTCTGGCAAACATCGATATAGATTTCATGCCAGCCTTCTGGCAAACATCGATATAGATTTCATGCCGATTTGTTTTTATCTTTAAAATTCATTCAGTTCAAACATACCTATTATAATAGCTATATTTGCTAGTAGCTTCAATCCTTCGTCCGCAACTTTACGCTGTATGTTAGGAGATGTGTGTTTCAATACATTTCGGGACTCTTCATATTTCGGTTTTGATTGATTTCGAATCGACTTCAATTCAATTATCATTTATTTTAAGTAAGCTATGAACCATAATAAATTACTCTGAACCACTCTCCTATTTTTGCTTGGCGTGTCTATGCTGATAACATCTACTCATCTACTTTGGTTCTCTTCTCGTAACTTTGACCTATTTCGATCTCCTTGAGCTGGTGAAAATTGCGGATTCGTTTCGATTATCGATTTGTTGCTTATTTCAAATCAATTATCAGTATGGAAGCCATGGGTCAGATATAATCATGCTGTTACATCAAGCCCAGTGGCAAAACGTTCAGTTCACAATCTAGCAAACAGAGGGATCTTCACCGCACCCTCCTTAAGTTAAACGAACAATAAAAGCAAAAGCAAAACCATAATGTCTATGTAAGCTAAGCCAGCGGCATTTTATGTAACTATGTCTTTCTGTTGGTACTTATAGAAATAGAAATATATAATTAAAAAAAAGAAGCATCTCAATTTCTTTCCTTACAAGATTGTTCTGTACTTTTTTTCTCTCTTATTGTTTAGTAAGACTGGTTTCAAAGGGGAAAACTCCATTTAGGAGAAAATGCCCTGCTAGTAAGATTCCAATTAAAACAGTTTGTCCTGAATTCAAGAAAATTCAATATCGATGTGGTCATGCAGAGGTTAGTGCGTGGTATCACAGAATGAGCATACTGAATAAAGAAAGGTATTGCTGTGGACAATTGAAATTACGACGAGTTTAGAGATGCAATTAAAAAGGCATCCCCTAAATTAGACCTCAAGCAACTATCGGGAACTCCTGAAGGACTTGAGGCAATAGTAGTATTTGTTAAAAAAATGCTAAAATTGCCTCTTAAAATTATTTTTTATTTTTGCTTTTATTTATTTTTGTTTTTATTGTTATACTTAAGGACGACTCTCTGGAGGAGGGGTAAAGCCCTCTGTATTGCAGGTTATTCATTGTTTTTTTTCCGGGTTTTTTATTTTTTTATCAGTGATACGACAGCATTCTTAATAAAGAATAGTTTCTTAATTTATTAATTTTTTTAATTTAATTATCATTTTTTGTCAATTTGAGCTATGAGCCACCGACACCCACATAATAATTTGTTTATAATAGTCTATCCTTTGATTGATTGATAATAATTTATTGTCTAAATTCGGTTTAATTGATTGATTGATAATAATTTATTGTCTAAATTCGGTTTAATTGATTGATTGATAACCATTTCGGTTTGCTTAAGGCATTTCAATTCAATTCAATTTTCAATTTTCATTTATTCTCTATTTGAGCTATGAGCCAGAGACACGTATAAAATAATAATTTGTTTATAATAAACTATCCTTTATTAAATTCCATGATTCTTAAGAAGATTGTCGTATCACTGATAAAATAAAAAAACCCAATAGGATAAGGCACTTTTAAAGTTTTTCTTTTTTTTTTTTATCCTAACAGTATATAGAAATATATAATTACTCAAATAACATAACTACACACAACATAATACCTGCCAACTCGCACGGAGAAAATACAAAAGGATAAAAAACTCCGCAAAACAAAAAAACAACAACAAAGTGTCAAGCCCCGTACTTGACAGAAGCGAGACACCTAAGGGTCATCACGATGATAATGGCGATAAAATTTCAGGTACGGTTCATTCTGACCCGAAACTGTCGCCTGAACAAAAGAAAGCATGATGGGAAAATCCACCAGGAACGAGGTGTAAGGAACGTTAAAGCGGTAAGCGCGGTTCAACACATAGACCGACCGTATAATGATGATTGATTGATAATTCATTTATTGTCTATGTAAGCTATCGATTGATTGATTGATTGATAATCATTTATTGTCTATGTAAGCTATTTATAGCCAGCGACACTTATATTTGTATCATTTTTATCTAATATTCGTACAAACCGGGCAAAAAAAGAAATGATTGATTGATTGATAATCATTTATTGTCTATGTAAGCTATCTATAGCCAGCGACACTAATATATCTTATTTAACTATCCCTAGAGGATAAGCCTTCACTAAATTCGGTTTGCTTAAGAATCCTGATGCTCCACTACTATAAAAACCCCATGGGAAAATTTGAATGAAAACAACCTGTTCTGCACAGTGGGTCAACCCCCAACCTTCTTAAGTTTAAAAACAAAAACAAACATTAAATTTTTCCCTAATTTGATGGTTTAAACATATTTCTAATGAATCTCACCATCGCCTTTATTCCTGTCCCCGTCCCTAATAACTCTTTATTATCTAATGTAGGTGATACCTTTCTTAACTCCTCCCTATCTTCTTGATATTTTAGGCATCTCTTAATAATATGGTCAATTGTTTCCGAAAAAGAAAAGCATTTTTTTAAAAAAAAAAAGCTGTCACGTGATTTATATTTTAACTTTTAAGCAATTTATGATGTTAGGGACATGTGTTGGATGGATGATGGTCACATTGGATTATCAGGGTTAGGCGCGTGGTTCAAATTTTGGACGTTCCCTTCTCTTAATAGTAGGGCTAGTAGTTCAGAGGTAGAGCGTTCGCTTCGCATGTATATTCATATGTTTGCGAAAAGTCCCCGGTTCGAATCCGGGCTAGTCCATTTTTTTGTATTGCATGTTTCTTTTCATCATTAATAATTAGCGACTTTATAATGAAGGCCATATAAAATGATTAATTCCTCTTGATACTTTTGCTTGTAATTCGGTTTCCTCTATTTGATTCGTATTCCTGCTGGTAAAATTTTTTGAAGTCCAATTGTGCTATTGTACAGTTTTTACTAATGTTAAAGCTGAAAGCGAGTCAATGAATAATGGATCTGGGGGCAACCACATACCCAGGATGAACAGTAATAAATCTTCTCCAAAATGCTGGGCGATAACTGCAAAATTGACAAATAAAGAGATCCCGACATATATGTATAGTAATATATATATATATATATAAACTGCCGCACGGCTGAATTTTTCCTGGCTACTGACGTCTTGTTGAATCCTTTATAAGCATATATGCTTCTGCATGAGTCCGAAATAAATATTTTTTTTTTTGGCTTGAAATATTTATCAGATCGTTATTATATCCGTCAACCAAAATAAATAGACGACGGTATATTCTATTTAAATTAAAAGATAGTGAAAATGTCAGAACAAGATCAAAAGGGTGTATCTGCACCAGCGAATGATGGCGATGTTTCTATGGTGGATGCCACCACGACTGAGGAGGGTATTAATGAACCATTTATAGACCCTGAGAAGATTGTCATAGTATGTGATAAGAAAGGAACTGAGGGGGGGAAAGAACATAGTCAGATAGCTGTGAGAAAGATGTTGAACAACTTAGTCATGGATTGGTTTTCTTCTGCTGAAGTGTTCGAAGTATATCGGGCTTAGAAATTCCTCCATTAAGAAGAGTTGTGAAACGGCTTTTGGTTTTAACATAAGGTCTCTTGAGTGTAGCTTGCTGTGCTGGAGATATTGGTTTAGCCCTTTGCGATGTTGTTGATGGCGAATTAGAAACATACCATTTCTTTTGTGACCCTTTAGTCTAACAAAATCTAGCTGCCAGGAGCTTCAGATGATGGAACTGCTGTTTCATTTCAGATCAAAGAAGAAGATCATACTTTAGGAAATGCCTTAAGATACATAATAATGAAGAAGTATGTACGAAAAGAAAAGAGGAAGACACTAGCGCGTCGACGATACCTTCACTAAGGTTTGGTTGTTGGAAGGTTACTAACAGAACAGCCCCGACGTAGAGTTCTGCGGTTATTCAATACCTCATCCATCGGAAGCTCGAATGAATTTACGAATCCAAACTTATGGTGATATTACTGCTATTCAAGCTCTTAATAAAGGTTTAAAAGATTTAGTGGAGCTCTGTGATCATGTTGAAACAGTGTTCAGAGATCGTGTAGCTGGGTCAAATTATTCTATTGTTGAGCCAGAATAAGCTATGAAATATTACCTATCGGAATTTATCTATTGTAATTATATATATTAATTTTCATTATGTTGTCACGGGCTATTATCATTCCAGATCATTGGTTCTAGCTAAGCTACACTGACTAGTAGAATGCCTCCGGCGGTTGAAGACGCCCCAGAGCCGTCTTCTCGTTTTAGTGGTGGTTCTGTCAATACCCATTTCGGACCTCTTGATTGTAACGAAAGCTATGGCCGCTGGACCAACCGCCTCCTCGGTTGGCGAGAACCCTAAGGTATACGATTAAATCGATCCACTGTGCCCCAGATCCTCCCGGTAGCTTCTCGCTTCCTGCGATAACTTTAAGTAAAAGTGCGTCATGATTAAACGTTAACTATAGTCTTACCAGATGAACTTTACGCCGATTAATTATATATGCACACTCTTTCCTTCATGCCAGCCAACTTTTTAAATATTTATTCTTATATCAATCAGCAGACACTATTAAGACGTTTTTTTTTTTTTTATATCTTAACAGTATATTAGAAATATATACACAGTCAAAAGGGGGTTTCCGAACTAAGGTGGTTACCGGAAAATAATCCCAGGTTTTCGATTAAGAAATATACCCACGCCGCACAGAGATTAGCCGTAAACAGCTCTCGATATAACGATTGAAATATAGTTATCCAAATGGGGAAGGGCTAAATTTATTCGAGCTATCTGTGAGATGAATCATTCTTATAGATACAATACGGAATTTGATGATATCGATAAAGAAATCAAGATAATGCAAGCTTTTATTACTAGATTACAGAAAGAGAAACCTCTTGTCACAAAATACAAACTATTTCGCGAGAAATATATTCGGTATCATTTAGATGATCCATAGCTGGAAGAA
>JAJMIF010000006.1:0-83085 GCA_030583505.1 Sugiyamaella castrensis | reverse complement strand
GGCTCTTACTACCCTAAACCCGGTTTTTACTATGGTGATTCCGGGAACCAACCTTTGTTTCGAATCCCCCTTTTGACTGTAATTACTCAAATAACATAACTACACACAACATAATACCTGCCAACTCACACAGAGAAAACCCAAAAGGATGAAAAAACTCCGCAAAACAAAAAAAACAACAACAAAGTGTCAAGCCCCGTACTCGACAAAAGCGAGACATCTAAGGGTCATCACGATGATAACGGCGATAGTTTTACAATAATAATACCAATGAGGGAAAGCACTAAAAACCCACATATGTGTTTGTATTTCAGGACGAGAGCTTTTTACCATCCTTCGGAGTCGAACCGGAAGCTTGTCAGCACACTCACCTCTCCATATGCCGACGCAATCACCCCTGTTTGCTCCTATCGTCTAGGCCACAAGACAGTCCGGTTATGCCAGCCAACCGACGCGAGTAACCCCTTTATAGTACTAAATAACTCGGAATTATCCGTAGAAACAAAAATAATTTTACGATACTAAGTACCGGCAACAGTAATTAAACCTTCGTCTTATCAACTTCACGAAAAGTCCGCGCACGCTTTCAGCTTTTTCGGCTATTCCAGCCTGATTACATACTTATCAAGGCAATGGAATTTCTCACACGCACTATTGGATCCCTGACAGGATCAAATATCCCATTTACTGTGGGAGACCAAATAAACACCACCTCTGCTGATATAGAGTTTCCTTCTATCTGGGCTATCCATAATGGTATCATAAAGGTTAGTAGTTGATTCTTCTATAGTATTTGGTCTTATCATAGCTATTACTAACACAATCTAGAATGATAGCTCGAAATGTACACTCTTCATCTTTGATTCTAAGAATCCGTCATCGCGGGGAAAACTGCCATTGGCTCGCAATATGGTTCAGAAGCTGAAAAAGTTACGAATACCGGGCATTCTTAAAATTTTGGATTCGTTCGAGGTACGTATATGCTGTCTACATCGCATTATGATATGTGTTCTTTTAGAGCATTGCTAACACCCAGAATGATACTTCGATTATTGTAGCCACTGAACATGTTGTTCCATTATATCGTGTTCTCGAAGATTTGAATCCTGAAACTAGGACCTGGGGCATTGATTCAGTGTTTGTAAGTTTGAAAAGAGACATCCAATAATGCCAGACATAGTGAGAGCCCGGGGATTGAAATGGGGAAGCTCCAGTTGCGACAGTGCACCACTAGTATGATGTCAGGTCTGGTTGTCGATCTTGGCTCTGCGATTCCATAGGATCTAATGCGTGCTTCCCTTCATTGCCCCAGAGTGCTTCCACAATAAGAAACGACTGAGCCCAGCGAAGCTAGCTACATCTGGATAACCCAAGCGATACGAAAAATGATCCAAAGGGAACCCACACTCGATTTTGCTTCAGATGGTTGTGACACGCTTCACTCGAGATGTTCGAAACTTGCAGTGACGGAACCCGGGCTAAGCGAGCCTTGGGGGCTTCGTCCAGCGCGGGAGGTGCTTGGAATTGGTCCTAACTGAATAGCAAACATTATCTAATATTGAGGACCAGGCATCTCATGTCCATGGTAACATCAATCTTGGATCCATTTTTGTTACAGACTCTAGTGAGTGGGTAGTAGGTGGTTTGGAGTTGACGTCCACGGTAGCACAGGGTAGTGTAGATGATAATGATGGCACAATTTTAGCGTACGGAGGGTTATTACCTGGATCGGCATACTACGCTCCCCCAGAAATTATAAAGAATGGTTGGCAGAATGCTAAACGAATGCCAACAGCCGTAGATTCTTGGCAGGCTGGACTATTTATATATGAAGTTTATAATGGACCTATAGCTATATCAGGGACCAGCAAATCATTACCAGGACAGCGTGGTAAGATTAGTTCGACAGTTATCTGGAATCTCTCAAAAACATTAACTAATGTGAATCCTCGTTCGAGAGCCAGAATTTCCAAAATAATCGAAAATCCACAGGCAATAGAAGCACTACGATCAGAAATGACAGAAATATCTAGTTCGCTTAATAGTCTCACTATCTCTACTGAATATCAATTTGGTGAATTCCTCGACAAAGTGAACAGATCTGCTTCGAAGTTCCCATCCTCATATGTTCAAAATAAGTTACTTCCCGAGCTTGTTAAATGTCTAGAACTTGGGAAAGGAGGAGTTAGAGCTCTATCTACAATAATTGAATTTGGTAAGAGTTTAAGTTCTGAGGATTACCAAAAGAAAATCACCCCAGTTATTGTTAATTCATATGCTTCCCCTGACCGAGTTATTCGGCTACAGTTATTGCAAAGTTTACCGGATTATATCAATTTCCTCGATTCGAGGACTGTCTCTGGTAAGATCTTTCAACACTTGGCAACCGGGTTTTCTGATACAGAGCCTGTCATCAGGGAAGAATCTCTCAAATCTGTTTTGAATATAATTGATAAATTGACAAGCAAGCAAGTAAATGGAGACTTACTTCGACTCTTAGCCAAGACGCAGAATGATGCAGTTCCAGAAATAAGAGCGAATACGACGATATTGCTGGGTCGTATCTCTGACAAATTTTCACCTTCAACAAGATCCAGTGTACTGGTCGCTGCATATACTCGAGCTCTTAGAGACACACATGTCCCTTCACGTTTGGCATCGTTATTGGCACTCAGTGCTTCGTCGGAATATTTCTCTCCTGAGGAATGCTGTTCAAAATTGATGGGAGCCCTATGTCCATCATTATTGGATAAGGATCAAGCAGTAAGAGATCAAGCGGCCACAACGGTTGAGATATTTCTGACTAAAATTAAAGCCCAAGCGAAAGTGATGAGTAATGGTGGCAGCGGCAGTAATGATGTTTTAAGCAGTAATGCTGGCAATGGTGTTGAAGCTGCCAAAAATTCTGTTGCGAATCTTTCTTCACGTTGGGGGTTATCCTCCTTTTCTCTAAGCAGTCTCACTACTAGTACCGAGACCGCTAAAGACAAGGGACAGCCGTCTGCTTCTCTTGCTAATGCGGGCTCTGCTGGTCAGCAACTGCCCTTGAATGATGAATCTGTATTGAGCACGCGACCTATATATCCTACCTCCACCGATTTTAACCCGTTTCAACCCAACCTTGATTCTGACTTTGAGAATGAAGAAACTGAAGAAACTGAAGGAAATGACCACTGGGCCCCCAAGGATGATGCAGAAGATGGGTGGGGCTTTGCTGATTTTGATACTCCCATAAAGCCCATAAAGCCCAAAACTTCACCTTTTGTTCCTTCCTCTACTTCTAATAGTACAATAAAAAAGACTACTCGGAAAGTTTCCAAGCTATCCTTAGAACCGACGGAGGATGGTGAAGGTGCTGATCAATGGAGCAGTTGGGATTAAGGTTGCCTGTATTCCGAGTTATTCATTCTCCCGGCGGCTGTGGGGTTGAAAAATGAATAATTAGTATGGCGGCTTAGACCCTACCCGGGTACCCAGTTGTTAGCTTTACCTGATATTCTAGCTTCTTGAAGCCGATCTGTTGACAATGACATTAATCAGTAATAATAGTCGGTGTTAAATGTGTATAATGAATTATATATATTATCTATAGCAAATGTAGAATTAACTAGTTTTTTCTCTATCTAAATTTTTCCGGATAGCTGAGGACGAAAGCTGACGAACGTGGATCTCAGTCTTGCCGATGCATAGCTTACCGGATTCTACTCCTATCCCTGAATTCTTCTCTTCTCTTCCTTTCTTTCAAGCCAAATCTCCCCGGTAAGTCTCATTATGGATACACTTCTCTTAGCGTACAGCCTGGGGTTTCGACGAAGTTCTACCAAATGTAGATGGGTCTGTAGACGGGGCCAGGATCGCTGGGTCTGACTCCGGGCGTAGCCTTCGGACACCTAACTTGAGCGAAGAAGTTGAGTTCCAGTGAAAGGGGAATGAAAGCTCTCGAGTGAGGAGAGAGCTAGGGCTCTGGGGTTACGGGCAAGCGAGAAAGAGTAAGAACGCCGAGCTTATAGATGTGGATAAGCTTAGCTGGTCTTAAAAAACCCCGGATTGAATTGCAATTTACTAACTTTTTGGTATATTAATAAATGAACCCGATATGTCGCTACTTAATTCTATCTATTTATGAGTGAAGCGAACAAACAATTAAACTATAAAAGGAAAATCTTGGTATACAAGATATTTTAAAATCTGGATCTAGATAACGGAGCAGAATTGGAACCACTTTGTGAATTACCTCTGCCACCGTAACCACCACCACGACGGTAACCTCCGCCATTACCACCACGACCACCATATCGGCTTCCACCATATCTACTGTTTCCACCGCCGCCGCCTCCACGAGGACGGGCCATCTCTAATAATTTGGCATCAATATCCTGCTTAGCTTCAGTTAAAACGGTTACTAAGTCACGAGCCTGCTTGGAATTATCTTGTGTAAAAAGAGTGATGGCAGTACCTGTCTGACCCGCACGACCAGTACGACCAATTCTATGAACATAATCTTCACTGTTATTTGGGTAGTCGAAATTAATGACATAGTTAATTCCCTTGACATCTAATATAAATGTTAGTAACTTCCTTATAAAATATTCATTTTTTGCCGCTCATCACTGTGAAACGACAAAAGCAGAAAATGGAGAAATTACACGATACACTTAGAAGGTTAACGTTCGATTATAATCCGAACTTCGTTAATTGGTACCAAGAAAAAGACGAAAATAATTACAGATCGCCTTTTCCTCCTTCTCTCTCTCCCCAAACATATCTGCAACTCCTTTCCTTGCATTCATTATTGATCATTCAGAAAGGTTGCTCGAACTAGATTCCTCCTATGCCCTCGGGGTGCTGCTAAGCATTACTTAGTCAAACGTGTCAAATTATCTAACCTTTAACCTTAAAAAGAGGGAAGCAAAAAAAAAAAAACCAAGTCCCCCTCTAAAAAGTTCTAAGAGTAATAAAAACAACAGCAGCCAAACACAAAAGAAGAAATCCGGTGAAGAAAAATAATAATAAAACAAATCACCCTTTTAAGCAAAGGTGATGTACTCTCTATATCAAATCTCGCGAGCAACGCAAATAAATCTGAATAGTTTTGCGCTTCGAACTTTTCGTCAGATTCATTCATGAAAACTTTAAAAAAGAAACCCTTATGATCTTTCATTGGTAATATCAAGTCATATAAGTTTCTTACGAAGTTCTCATTCATAGGAATCCACCAAAAGAAAAAAAAGAACCAGAGACCAAAAAAGGACAATCCGAACTTGGACATCCTAAAAAGTCGCATAGCGCATCTAATAATCAGCTAGAAAGGGTATAAATAAATGTATGAGGGTATCATATCGGTTTTTTCCTTGTCCCAATTCCACTAATTGAAGTCAAAAAATTAACAGGGTATCTTTTTTTTGTTCCATATCTACTTACCAATACCACGTGAAGCAACATCAGTGGCAACCATAATAGGCGATTTGCCAGTTTTAAATTCAGCCAAGACCCAATCACGTTCAGATTGAGCTTTATCTCCATGAATAGCCAAGGCCGGCCATCCATCTTGACGAAGGTATTTTGTGATATCATCAGCAACTCGTTTAGTTCCAGTAAATATTAAAACTTTTGACTGCTTATCTTCCATAGCACTTTCCAAATATTTGATCATCTTATCACGCTTTTCAAACTCACTAACAACCTCCACTATCTGAGTAATGTTATGTGAAGCAGAAAGTTGTAAAGAACCAATATTAACTTGAATAAAATCATGTAAATAATCATGAGCTAATCTCTGGACATCCTTTGGCCATGTGGCAGACCACATTAATGTTTGACGATCAGGCCTAATCTGATCAACAATCTTTCTAATCTGGGGTTCAAAACCCATATCAAGCATTCTATCAGCTTCATCCAACACAAGGTAAGTCACACGACGCAAATTCGTTTTGCCACTTTCAAGCATATCAATCAAACGACCAGGTGTAGCAATACAAATTTCAACTCCACGAGATAAATCACGAATCTGTTGTCCACGGGGAACACCTCCATAAACACATGTATTACGAATTTTAGATGAACGACCAAATTTGCTACATTCTTGTTGAATCTGAACAGCTAACTCACGAGTAGGAGCTAATACTAAAACAATAGGACCATCTCCAGGAGACAATAAAGGTTGAGCATTAATATGAACAATAGCAGGCAAACAATAGCTCAAAGTTTTACCTGAACCAGTAGCAGCAATACCAATAACATCTCTACCAGATAATGCCATAGGCCAACCTTGGGATTGAATAGCGGTAGGATTAGGGAATCCTTGTTGTTTAATCTCTTTAAGTACATAACCAGGGAATCCAGCTTCGTCGAAACTCTCAACTGGCTTTGGAATATCGGATCCATGAACTGTTATACCATGAGTCTCACGGAATGCAACCACTTCACTATCTGAACGCGCAGTGACAACTGGGTCTTCTTGATAGAAATTTTTTTCAAATTTAGGTAAAGTTTCCAGATCAAATACTTGTTTTTGTAAATTCTCACCGAGATGACTCATTTTATCACCACCACTACCACCAAATGAACCGCCTCCACGTCCGCCTCCATATCCACCACCGTAGCCTCCAGAACCTCCTCGGCTACTATTTCCATAACTTCCACCTCGTGAGAAACCATTACTGTTATTACCTCCTCGGTTACTACCGCCATATGAATTTCCTCCACCATAAGAGTTTCCTCCTCCATAACCACCACCACGGCCACCACCATAAGTAGTTGTGCCGGTACTAGATCCTTCGTAAGTCATCTTTATGCCAACTGTTATTATAATAAAAATATAGATATATTAAAAGGAATGAAATTTCTGCTACAAAAAAAAAAACAATCTAAGTTTCAGTTGTGGCAAAAAAAAAATATAACCTTGTATGAAGGAAAAAGAAAAAGAAGAAGAAAGAAAAATATAAAGAGAAAGAGAAAAAAAAAGAATTCGAATGTTTAAATAAATAAAATCACAAAAAAAAAAAAAAAAAAAGCTCTACGCCGGGTAACGAACAGAAAGTACGTAGCTACGTACGTGCATATGCGCGGCCTATTTCCTTGCCGGGGTCTAACCACATTTGACCGATCGATGGGGATATATTACCCTCCGCAGCTTAACTCAATCTTCTTTGCTAGCCACAACCCATTAATCCGTGATGACTAACCGAATTAATCCTAGCTGACTAACCTAGTGAACTTCGCTGACTAACCGAGTTCATGGGCTAACATACACATAATATTAGCTCTGGTGGCGCACGAGACGCTCGAGACCCACAGATGTACAGTCAAAAGGGGGTTTCCAACAAAGGTGGATCCCGGAATAACCACAGTAAAAATTGGGTTTAGGGTAGTTCCCGATTTGGATAATAATATTTCAATCGTTATATCGAGAGTTTTTTAATTGCCTCAGGCGACAATAAATATATATATGCTGATTAGTACGGCTGAGCTCTGCGCGGCGCAGGTGCATATTTCCTAATCGAAAACTTGGGATTATTTTCCGGAAACCACCTTAGTTCGGAAACCCCCTTTTGACTGTACCCTCCATTCTAACGTAGCGAAGAGAGCAGCTAGCACTAAATTTACAGCTGCCAGAGGCATACAAGGAATCTTGACCGTAGCTAGGGACGCGCCAGAGGTTTACATGGGATCTCAGGCCGGTCGTCGAATGCACTCCAAGGAAGAATAAACAAGAAATTGAAGTAGGTTAATGTTATATCAATTCTATACCGAATTTCGTATTTCCTTACAAAATACAATAAATAATTTAAAAGACGGGTCCTAACTATAATTCTTCGTCAAATGCAACCATTCCTTTATCGTCTTGGTTGCTCTCCTTATCGTCATCTTCATCTTCATCATAAAAACTTCTTGTATCATCATCGTCATAATCGTCATCTTCATCATCTTCAAGATCATCAATACAAAAGGAAAATTTATGCGGTGGAGGTGTATGTTGCTGTCGAGATTCTAAATTAGCATGATTCAATCTATCCGGCTTAGGACAGTCAGTAAACTTCAAACATGCACCTCTAGATTCTGGATATAGACTAAGGCCATGTAAAGATTTATAAGCAGCACTCCAAGATGGGTCCGGTTCAGTAGCTGTTAACGGGGATGGGGTCTCTGGAGGAGTGTCTGATTTGGAATACTCATTCAAAACAATCATTGAGGAGTATGATGAAGTAACAGCTGTTCGGTAACTCGAACTTGATCTGCTAAAAGTGTTACTACTTCCACTACAATCACTCGTACGATCGGAACAATTAGAACCGTGGTGTTGGCAATAGGATGTACCTGGGGGGGATGACTTTGATGTGAAAAGACGAGTTAAAGAAGAAGATGTTTGACGTGATGATGATTGTGATAAAATGACATTCCGTTTATCAAAATGATCAAGTAAATTGACAGGAGCACATAATATTGGATCAGTATCGGATGCAGTTGTCATTGTTGTTGGATTACTTAATGAGATAGCTTCAAATCCTGATATAATTTGTGATGATGAATCTTTCCACCTAGAATACATGGAATTGGAAATGATATAAGAAAAAAAAATTAAAAAAAAATGTAATGAGAATTAAGAAATTCTTAATGAATTGAGATCTATTCAATCAATATATGTTCCGTTGATACCGAATTTAATGGATCTCTCTGTGTATATCCTTCGAATAAGTTTGTTGTATATAGTTCTTTTTAAAATGCAAACAGATATAGATCCAAATAAGAGATTGGATCAAAGTGATCTAATGATCTTATGTCTATTAGGACTCGTTCGTTCCTTGAAAAAATGTTATAAGATATACATCTTGAATATCAATCAATCAAAAAAACAGACAAACAATTCAAAAAATAAAAAAAAAAAGAGGAGAGGAGAGGAGAGGACCGGAGGAAGAGAGAAATGAAAAAGGAGGTTGAACCAACTATCTAACAGATTTGATTTCAGTGGGAAGATTTATATATAAACAAGTCAACGTCAATATAAAACTTGAAGAACTAAGAAAAAGAAGAGGAGAAGACAAGATTTTTAATAGGAAGATTTTTTATAGGGCAAACATGCCAGCTGAAGCAGAAGTAAACACGGGATTAGCATTGCAGTAGCTAGCTAGCTAGCGGGTTAAAGCCCTAAAAATGCCCTACTTTGTCCTAGGGTTTGGAAGTGTTTCAACTTGAAAGTGGATTGATCAAGCTCTTTTTGTTGTCCCAACAGTGCTTGGTGTTAATTACTGTACGTACTGCCAATTATTTCCGCAAGCAAATTCCTAATTGGGAATTTTTAACAGGGTAGGAAATTATAAATGGTCTATCTTAGTTAACTCAAGTCACACGCAAATTAATCTGCCAACACAATCTCCCTGGACTGCAAGTTACTGAGTATTTTATCGGCAGATTATGCCGATTAAATTGTGCAAGTAGCTACAGCTGTTAGTTAACAGTGTACAGGACAGGTTTAGCAGGGATTGACCAGTAGTATTACTGTAATTTGTCCAGTAAGCTTAGCTCAGCGCCGTTTTTGTGGCCTGAGTTCCTCAGGAGCATGCATGGCCGTTTATTTAGTTCAGAAGTTCGGCTCCGTTCAGCCTCCGTGCTTTAACCTTTTATTATAAGCTTATTCAGCTTAAGATTAGTGTGACTAACAGCCCTTACCTGGATTCCGGTTCGGAGACATGTTAGCTGAAATACCAATCTATCAAGTTTCATTAGCACCAGTTCGTATACACATAATCAGCTTATGACCTCCTTAGCTTGGGTCTTCAGCCACTTGTTTAATTTCCGTCCACCTCCAACGGTCCCGGAATTGCTCTCTCCTGAGCTTGTAGCAATTTTAAATCACCTGGAGACGAATGGCTGCTGACCTTAATTTAATTTCCCCATATCTCCTGAAGCTAGTAAAGGCTAGAGAGGTTCATAACCGATTAATAGCGGGACTTAGCCTTGCTTGAATACTCTTTTAATTAGAAATTTAGAATGTTACTAGCCGGGTTTTTATTTATTAAGTAATATGAAAATTAGGACAGATATGATTATTATAAGACATCGCTGGCTCATAATTTACATAGACAATAAATGACAATCAACCAATCAATCTTGAGATGGGAATAAACCCAGATGGAGAGGTGTTAATGGCCGAAGTGTAGGGACATGTTGGAGTGGGTTAGTCTGAAAATAACTTTTAACGACCTGTCTTGTGTATACACACCTACGTAAGTTGATTAAATCACTTATATTTTGTTTCTCAAGAGTGCCGTGACTAACGTCAGAGGATCCTTATCATAACCATGCATTTTTCGTGATAAATAACAGATATTGAAACTGGATGAGTTCTAGCTTGTGGAGCACCAAAAAAAACAAACATATTCACTAACAAAATTAAATAATTGATTGGGGTAGGATATGGTCCCTGCATGACCGTTTAACTTTATCTAAGATAAAGTTCAATTGATAGACCAACACGTCATCACGGGGAAGAATATTTAAGTGAAGATAAAAAAAATTAGATTGATTAACTATTATACTGGTTAGATCGTAGGGATAAGTCGTAGGGACTCAATAGCTCGGGTCCTGCCACAGTCACCAACTCCCACTAATCAACTGTGTAGATCAAGTAAAAAACCTTCTATAAAATTTGAATTATAGGATATTTTAAATACTACCGACGTGCAATATAAGAATATAAGGGACCGCTCTTTTTGATACTGGTACTTGAGTATATCAAGAGATTAGTACAGTTCCCTGTAATTTATGATGGTTCTTACATCGTTCTTTCTATGAATCGTCTTGACTAATGCACTGCGAAAGTTGGAGGAGTAGGCCATTGAGAATCGCCTCAACAGTGACAGAACCGGAGAGATGACAAGAAGCATCCCCTAAATCTTAAGAAGCCAATGAGAAATGAGCCTCAGAAGAACCAGATGTTAGGGACAATTGCAGACAGAAAAGTAGGATGTCTAGTTCAAATTTTTGAGCTATTCATTTGAAACATTTTGTGAAAAATTTTCATTTTAGACTTTAACATTTATCTCAACTTTGCGATTCAAATATCTCACGTACGTACAGGTAGAATTAAATCACGCATTATTCTCCGGTAGGTCGGTAGGTTACTGTACTAAACTGGTTTCAGTTAAATTTTGGATACGAAAAATACTCAGTGGGGTAAACTAACTGCGTTAGTTAACGAGCGGAGCGGTGAGTTCTGCAGCGGCCAACCCGGATGATCGCCGATATCGGCGGGCTTGGCAGGAGATCGATCGATCCTACAAGAAGAGCTCACCTGATGCCTCGAGCGGCTGGGAGACTTGCCCCAGTTGCTCGCTTCGCTCGGGTTAAATCTGTTTAGTTTCTCGAGACAGCCAGAGTTAGGATGTCTAGGTCTGGGTCCTGTCTTCTGGAAGAAAAAACCACACTTAAAAATGGATCTCTTTCTATTTTTTTAAGTTATCCCTCTCCCAGATCGCAACTGAAATTCAAGCGGGTGCCCAGATCTGATCTTCAAATCCAAATAATAACCCTAAACCATGATTGAGTCATAAAAAGTTTCAAGATCGAGCGAGGGATTCAAATTTAGAACAATTTCAACTCGCTATTCAAACATATAACTTATTGAGTAAGTTATGGGAAAACTACCCAGCAGCGATTAGAGACTTGACGCCCTACGCACTTTTAACGTTAAATTGGTCTGTTCGGAGTAACATGCATATACATGTATTTACATATTTTTTGTATGTTAATTTATTTCTAAATATTTTACTTCGAATTTTGATATTCTGATCAATTACTACATAGAGAAAATAGATTTAAGTTATACCAGACTGAATATAGGAAGTTAACCGGTAGAATGATTTGTGGCTGTTTTGAATAGAATGAAGAATGCACGATTTATCTCCTAAGTTAACATTAACGTTATGTTAACTTTATGGTGAGTCCTGCATAACTTACTTTCTAATCGCCAACCAATTAAACGTTTTGATTCTTCAATTAGATATGCAGTAGGTCTATCATATGCAATATTTTCCTGCCTGAAAGAAAAGTGTGATTGGGCATGGGGGGGTCTCGGCGGTTGGGAGGATAATATGGATTAGGGCAAATTTACCTAAATGGTAGTTTGTCTGGGTCACTCAAGGGGAGAAAGAGGAGCGAGCCTCTAGGAAGAGATTTTTTTTTTTTTTTTCCCTCTTTCTCTCCCATTTTAGGCGGGTTTTCATGCCCGGTTTTATGCTGTGCGGTTGTGGCTATCCTGCCTATCTTCTATGGGGCGTATATTCTGTGTGTGTGGACGGACCCAGTGTGGAGTATTTTGGAATGTCAGTCTATATAAACCCTTGGATATCCACATCTCGATTTCATTTCTTTCTTTTTTTCTTCTTCTTTTTTTTTCTTCTTCTCTTCTCTTCAAGGAAATTTTTTTATTAACAGAACTGACAGATTGGATATATTAATATACAAAATGTCGTTTTAAACTCCCCTTTACTGTCAACATGAACTAAAGAGTTATTATATATTATATATAAAAAGAACATTTTTATAAAGCGTCAAAAAAAAACTGAAATGCGATTAAAATCGTAAAATTTGAACAATTTTTATTATTATTAAAAACGAATAATTAAAGTCTGGTATCCCCTTGGCTTTATCATAATACAACCGTCAATATGAGGTCTCTACAGTCGTCCCCCGCCTGCTTACAACCACTACAATCTATTTGTATACGATAAATTTGAATTTTATTTAAAATAGAATTACTCTATCTATTATCATCATCAAATCACAATCATTTAAATTATTATTACTGTTATTAAGGAAGAGTTTTTATTATCATTATTAGACATGGTCATTCCACCATCTGAACCAGTATCTATTAATACTTTTTCTGCCGGCATTACTAGTGTCGGTAGGTTTTCTACCATGGATAAACTTCATTTTTCCGAGCATGAATCTGTTTTTGAGAAATATTCTGCATCTCAGGCTGCTGCTCAAGACATTTGGTCTCTAGGTTTATCAACTCCTAAGGGAGAAGAAGATCAATCATTTGCTGTTGTCGATACCTATTCAGCTCATAGTTATGTTGATCCTTTGGATGATATTTTTGATAATAGTCCAGCTACTTCTATCGCAACTATTTCTCCTCGGGAATTGTCTGTTTCAGCTACTCCATCAATATATGATCAATCTCCTCTTTTTGATGATCTTGAAGTAGGTGATTCTACATGTTGGGATTCCCTATTTCATGAAGTTAGTAGTACTGAAAACAGTAACAAGACCTCTTCAGCTCCAGCTTCTGTCGATGTTTCTCACCCTATTGAAGAAATGGTTATGTCTTCCATTAGTTCCGTTTCTGTTACTAAATCTCCTGCTATCCCTATTGAAATGGAGTTAGATTTCGCCAATAGTCCTCTGACTTTATCTTCTTCTAAGAGAAAGAGAATGTCCTCTGTAACTCCTTCTCTTGAAAATGAGAAGAGAGATTCTCTAGGAATTATCGCATATAATCGTAAACCGCGATCTACTCCTCTTCAACCTGTTGTTATTGATGATGATGAAGATTGTGTTTCTGTCAAGCGTGCTCGTAATACTGAAGCAGCTCGTCGTTCTCGTGCTCGTAAGATGGAGCGTATGAGTGAGCTTGAGGAGCGAGTTGAACAACTTTTAGCTAAGAACAATGAGCTTGAAATTGAAATTGCTCGTCTTCGAAAGGTTTGTCGGGGCGAGTAGAAGTTTTTTAATTTGGTTTTTTTTTTTATTGTTTGTTTTATATCTTTTAATTTAGGGTTCCTAAAAGTTGAATAGAAATATATAATATATATTTATAATTTTTTTAAATTTCCTCTTCATATGATGGTATTGGGCTTTGGCCTACATCTTTTTGAAGTTCTTTCCTGTATTGTCTATCGGAGATCTTATCTCTCTGTTCTTAGGACGTGGTCTAGTCTTGATTCAGGACGTGTCTAGTCTTGATTCCGAATTTATGTTTTCATCCAGGCGTGGTTGCCGGAAGAAGTTCCCGATCCAAATCTTTCGCTTACCTTGAGAGGCGGACTCCCTAGGCTTCGATCTAGGAATGTCTGGGAATGGGGCGCAGTAGTGGCCATACGTCCCAAGCTTCTGGCTCTACCTTCAATTTCATGACGAAACAATGGGTCTAAATTTCTACATATAACGTTACATAAATTTTAAGTGAATAAAAACCTTAAAATCCATCAGTTCCATTGAACCCAGTGAACCCAGATACTAAGAACTTTTTATAATAGTTCTTCTTAGATATGGTATTTGCCCAATTCCAAGCGCTAGTCAATCGACCATCTATACATGATCCAGCATCATAGAAATTATCAGCACCAGACCCATCAAAAGCATGACGGAAAAAGTCACATAGAATGGTTGTTTTAAGATCTTCAACACTACCAAATTGAGAAGTTATCCATTGATGAACATACGGATCCCTGGAAATCCTATCCATATTGCTAACAGCAATATATACAGGATTGAGAATACGAGGAACTTGAAGGTATTTATCTAAAAAGAAAAGAGCATTAGGAACTGTATGGTCACCTAAATGAACAACACTTGAACCAATCCAACCGCCAGCACGCTCTTGAGTACGACGGATAATGTTATGCATCGCGCGACTAACTTGTGGACACGGTTTAATTCGATTAAGACCTTGTCCAGTATCACTAAGTCTATATCTATTGTTTTCACTAAGAAGATCATTATCAGCCAAAGTCCATAGCATAAACATATCCCGCATGATTTGAGACCAAAGGGTCAAGGATTGATGAACATAATAGAATTGTTTTTCATGATTATGGGAAAGACGAGCACCTCCTTTCCCATAAGAAATTCCTAATGAGAAATCACCATTAATAGATTTAGGATCAAATCTATTTGTTAACATTTTGATCATTTGTTCAATTGGATGACGATTAGCCCTTAAATAAGCATGATAATCACCTATAGAATATAAACATTGTCTAATATCTTCATGGGATAATAATGAACTACTATATTTCTTGGCTAATAATTCAATGGCTCTTTCTTTACGTTTGATATCAGCCTGAATATTAGCTCTTGATTTATTATCAGGATTAACTTCGATAGTAGCCTGTAACACTAAAGGATCATCCAATACAGATAATCCATTTTTACTATGAAGATATCCAAAGACAGTCTTAATTGGTTTATATAAATCAAAATCCATAGATTCTTTAACTTCAGGTAATCTTGAATCCATAATCATATACATAAGTTTACCAAAGGAATCACGCATTTTTTCTGGATTCATGATTTTATAACGACGACCAATTTCAAAAATAGTCTGAAACCATTCAGCATTATCAGCAAATTCTTTATCTTCAAATAATGATTGACCAGCTTGCATATTGGTAGCAACAACGAGACCTGCTAAAATAGAGCACATTTCTTTAAGTTGAGCAATCATTCTCTTAGCTTTAGAAGAATATAATAGAATATCTACTTTATCGGTATATTCAGAAACGTTGAGAGCTGCTTCTAAAAGACGTAACAGTTTACGCTCTTCAATATTTAACCTCATAGGGATATATTTAGAATGCTCTTTGATTTTAGCCAGAAGCTGGGTTGAAGTCATTTGTAAACTTTCATCTCCTCTAGTGACAGCCAAGGTATTACTAGCTTCAGAGAGAGCAGCTTCATCATCCGATGAAGAAGAATCCAAATCCGAATTCGAGGATTTATCTTCATTATTACCCTTGGAGGCGGGGGATGTAGTAGAACTTTCAATATCCGAACCGTTACTACCGTTACTACCGTTAATTATATCATATTTCCCATCTTTTGATAATGTTTTCCTCTTTTTAAGTGGAGCTCTTTTATGCTTCCTTCTATTACCAGTTCTATGCAAATAATCGAAACACACGCTACAAAAATCTTCTAAACAAACTTTGCATGATAATTCCGAAGGTTGATCTCCACATTCAACACAGAAACCGATTTCATTGGGAGTGACAGACGAAGAGTTGTTATTACCATTTTCGTCATCTACTGAAGTACCACCGGTATTAGTATCTTCAATGGAATTATCTTCATCTTCCTCCATTAGAGAATCAGGATCTGTTGTCAGAAGCTCCTTTAAAGGGCGTTTTACTGACATTTTTATAGACGTGAATAATAACTAGATTATCGGAAATGAATATAAAAAGAACAATAACTCGATTATCTGAACTGAATGTAAAAAGGATAATAAATAGTTTATCTAATTATCTTAAATGAATGTAAAAAGAATAATATCTAGATTATCTAAAATAAATAATAATCTAAAACAGTTTCTATTGACAAGACTGTTACCGTTAAAACACACAGTTTTTTTATATTTTTTTATATTTTTTTATATTTTTTCATCTGCTTCTCGTTTATTCTAGGACCCTGGCGAATTAATTTAATTAATTAAAAAATAAATAAATTTAATCCCTGTGCGGCTGAGCAGGTGTCGGTATCACGTGCCACGAAATAAGGGTTAATTAATTAAATTAGTTTTTTATTGGCATCAACCGAAGATCTTTGAACCCCTGATTTGGCCAGCTTCCTTCATACTTTATTTCAGTTTACGTTCTCATTACCCTAGAGAGTCTCATGTCTTCGTCTTCCCTGCTTTGTTGCGTTGCACTATAGGGCGGTCTGGCTGCTGGGGACGTAGCACTCGCGACCTCACTTGCACTACCACCAAAACACCCGTTGGAGGCTCTGTTCCCCTGACCCCCGGTTTGTCTCTGGCGGGCCCACAGTCACTGATCCTGTTGATGATGTATCTGTAAGGGTAGTCTTTGTTACTTATGGCCACAGACTGTGTGAATAGCTTCAAGCAGAATTAAGGATGCCTAAGCATGCACTATGGAACCTGAGCGTAATGAGCAGCGGTTCAGGGCAGAGCCCAGCCATCAGGTCCAAAATAGAGATCAGCATCACTGCCTTCTAGAGTAGCAAGAGCTGGGCGTGCCAGCAGCCAGAGTCCGTTCCCTTCTCAACTCTGGACACCGGACCAAACCTCTGGCTAGAAGTACGACAGATGTGGGACATGTGTGTAGGTTACAAACTGAATCATTTATAATAATTACTGACTGATAAACAACATATGCAAACAATCATTTTCATTCTTTACCAAAGCATATTCTATTCATGTATCATTTGACTTTTAAAATTAACTGCAAATCATATTTAAACTAAATTGGCTTGCAGGAAAAAATAGGCAGCAGCAGCTACAAGGATAGCCACGATGATGTACAAGAAAGTTGAAGAACTACCTTCAGTTTTACCGAGATTTTCAGCAACACCAAGTTTAGCATTAGTGATTTTAACTTCCTGTTGATGTTAGCAAATTATAGAAAAATATAGGTATGCGGTGAGAAATGCTTAGCTCGAGTTTCTATTACTCTGATGGAACAAAGTAAAAGCTAGGGTCCAGGGGTCAAAAAGGGCTTGGAGGGAATGACCCAACTTTCGGTCAGACGACACTATTATTACTTACTTTAGGGTCAGCATTTCCAATATATAATCGTTCAAGAATTTCAACAGCATCTTCAGAATGACCGACATCTTCAAATTCACGAGTACAATCTTTTCCAGCAACATCTGTTAAAACCTCTTCACCACCAGGATGTTCATCGACAAACTTAGAGACATCATAGACTTTACCGTTAATAATAACCCAAAGATCATCTACTTTGGTATGCTTAGAGACTTCTTCGAGAGAAATATATTGTTCTTCAGTTTCAGACATTTTCAAAAAGTCGGCTATAATTTATTTTGAAAAAAAAAAAAAAAAATGAAGATAGAAGAAATAATCGAAAGAATGAAAAATATAAATGAAATATTAGATATATCAAGTTGTAGAATGAAATGAAGAAGTCAGAGTGTGAGATATCGAGAGATATGGAACGAGGAACAGATTGCAACGCAAGACAGATCCGAATTAGAGAGAAAGAGGGACTGCCGTACCGCTCTTACTAGCTAGCAATGGAGGTAGGAACCAGAATTTGTTTTGTAACGTTACCTAACTTTTCATAGTTAAAGCTGCCGCAGTACAGCATTTTTAATTTCCCAACCCTAGCCAAAAAGATCTGGTTGGGATTTTACCGGAGGAAGAAAAAAAAAAAAAAAAAAAAAAAAAAAAAAAAAAAAAAAAAAAAAAAAAAAAAAAAAAAAAAAAAAAAAAGGCAAAAATTTTTGAAGTATGTTTTGGGGTTCGGTGCACCCTCAAATTATATTCCGTTATCCGTTCCGCGTCCCCTCACTTAATAACTGTCTTTTGTAATTTCCGTCCCTATAAACTGATAAGCAGCTTATCTTAAAGTTGTAGTTGACACTTGTAACGTCCCCGGACCCCTAGTTCGCTAGTTCGAGATTTTTATATTTATAACGTCTTACGGCCTGCTGCAATGTTGCCAGTGTAATTTATTGACCTCAAGCGGAGATTAGGGGCCCTGGGGCAGTGTGGCGCAGTCGAGTCCCAAAAGCATTCCTTCAGATCAGACCAGAAGTTAAGCTACAATTGTTGAGTAAGCCGTATGATTTTTCTCTCTAAGTTATTACGTGTTAATTAACCTGTAACTTTACATGCATACGATAGAACCGAGGTCATACGATAACCGATCGCTGTGGTTGGTTGGTTATAGGTTAGAGTTAGGAAGTCAGTTAGAGTAAAGTTAGCAGTTAACAATATGCATCTGATCGGAGAAGGCAGCTAAGGAGTACGATCTATTTTTTTTATGACACGTAACTTAATGTTAACGTTAAGTTATCTTAATCTCTTACATATGGGAATTAACAGGCCGCGACGTGTACCTTTTAGTTATTCAACGCCAACAAAGCAGACGATTTTAAAGCCAGACGTAATAGTTATCTATACTATAGGTTCTTGTAGGTACCATTCAGGTATTAGTAGTACATATTTTTATTATTTACAAATGAATATATGCTATGCTCTGGATAAATTCTGTTCAACTCATCCTATCCTTCCTCTGACTGACTGATGTTCCAGGTACGTACAGTAATAGAATGCACTCTATCTCATTAGGGCTCTCGTCTCCCGTGAATCTCTACCGAACGAGTGGAGTTTCATCTTTCAGATTCAATAGCAGGTAGTCTTCTAATCTGAAACTCTGAAACTCTTATATTCTAGATCTCGATATCAATCTATACGTACTTTAGGTTCTAAGTCATGTTATGTTATCCCTGACAGATCATCGATCGGTCGATCGTGCGGCTTGCGGGGTTGCTCCCTACGGGGGTCTGCCTCCCAGGTCTGCCAGACAAAGCGGTTCTCGAGGAAGAGAGGTCTGGAGCTACGCTGCGAGAACTCGGAACTGGGGTTTCACCTCAGCTACCGAGGATGATGAGGGAATCATCGAGCATAGCGCCCGCGGTCTAGTCATATTATATCATTATGATTATGCATTTTACCTTCCTAGTTTGTTGGCCAGGTTTCCTCCTGATCCTATAAATATAGTTAATAATTGTTCTACTTTGTCTTGGATATCAGCCAATTCTCCTGATTCGTTGATTGTAGGCTTCTCTAAAGTTCCTTGATGGTTTTTTCGAACTGAGAAACATGCAGCTTTATATGTATGAGAATATAGTTGATTATATTCAGGATCATCTCTTGTCACACCACGAAATCGTAATTCTGCCATTACTACTCGTTGAACAAGAGTTTTAATCCGTCGTTCATGTGGGGACTCATGAGTTATTGTTGTTAAGGCAGGTTTATAAATATTATCCTTATTGGTACTTGAGGTAGATTTTCTTGCAGCAGCTGCTTCAAATGGAGTTGAACTGCGCGGTTTGATTAGTTTATCTAATACTCTAACACCACCACCACCACCACCACCACCACTCACTGGAGGGCCATTGATCTTTATAGATGATGACAGAAATCGTGGAGGTGATCCAGGTTCTAGCTTGATATTATCAAAATGATCACCGATATATCTTATATCTATAGCCAATGGAACAGCACATACTGATGGATGGGATATGTTTGTTATGGTTTGATCCTGGCTGAGTAGTTGAGGTATCCATTCTATGTAAAATAATAAATATTGTGGGAATCTCGAATTGAGGGGGTCATTTTGGTTGAAAGATTGACATTTGTTTTGATGTTGCTGCTGTTGTTCGTCTTCTTTAGTGATTATGTTAACCTGTGTTAACAATCCTAAATTAGAAACTACAGCACTATCGTTTCCTGATGAACAATTGACTAGAGCTTGAAAAAATCCTTGAGTAACTGAGGATGTAGAACAAACGCGTACTGTTCCGCCAGATATTAACCATAATGGCAATTTAGTAGGATCAATAAACCCCACACTTTGTAGTTTCAAGCGAGGGGCAATCTTAGCCAAGATATGTCGATGATTTGTCCAAAGCTCTACTTTATCCAGTACACCATGATTCTGAGGGAGAAGCGGACATTCCAATGATTTGGGGTGTTCAATATAACCAGTCCAGATTCGAGTTCCTGCTATCAACAGAGATTGAGTGGGGCTGGATAAAACGGCACTGTTCGTTGTCGTCGTTGTTGTCGTTGTTGTCGTTGTCGCCGCCGTCGTCGTTGTTCCCGTCGTCGTTGTTCCCATCGTCGTTGTCCCCGTCGTGGTGGTCGTCGCCTTTGCGGTGCTGGACCCCGACATGAATTCCAAGCACTGGCTATAACAAGCTCCTAAACAGATTCAAATTATGCATAGGTACGACGACAAAGATAAGGAAAGCAATCCTGAAGTTGCTATATTGCAAAGCTGATAATAAATTCGAGAAGCTTTAAGCAATTTTAAAATATTAGTATATGATCTAATTGTAGACGATCTATTACTCGATAAAACACTATCAACAACGCGATTTTGACGCGTACAGCCAGTTAGTTAACCCTAACTACCGTTGGAGTTTTTTTTTTCTCTGGCCGGAGGTAACATGCTATGTAACCGCGCGGCTTTTATGATTAGTTAACTTAAGACTCATTAAGTTAACGTTAAGGTTAAACAAGTTAATTCTGACCGGCGCGTACCTACATATAGTCAAATTAATTGGGCCCGGCCTAATCAGGCAACCTGGATCGTAATCGATTCAATCGAATTCTCCGCTTTGTCGCGTGACTTACAGCAGGTGGATCCATCCCCACCACACTACCTGGGAGGACCGAAGATAAGAACCTCCAATTTTCTATTCTTACCTCTGGTAGTTGGGGTTCCATTCCAGACTCAATACCATGCAAACAACGTCGGTATGCACATCCGGCTAACTATTAGTACGTGTCAAACCTTGTTAGTTTATCTGGTTCATCCTTCGTTGCGTCACCAGCTACCGGACATCCGGCCCAGGTATCTTATTTTCTTTCGGCACTCAGTGCTCTGTATCCTAGTTTTCAAACTTACCTGGAGCCCAGCTGATCTGATATATGAGACTAAGATCAACGCCCAACAGTATTCTGAGAGCTATCAAATCCTAGTCCAGCTGGAGAGATGTACACACGCATGAATATTATGCCGATCTCATCGATCGATCTATTTACTCACTCACGTGAAATCATAATTTTAAGCTAGCTAGCTAGCTAATATTATTGTAATAACGAACTATTTAAGTCACACAATATGCGGCTAACCCTAAACCCATAATTGTACCATTTAATTTTCCCTGGCTGCGCTGCCCAGAAACCACTCTCCCTTACATTCTCCTACTACTTCTATTTCATCTATTCAATTTCTTTCATTTGAGAATTTCTTTGAGTCGGTTTGATCATTCAGTATATATGTAAATATACTGATATATACATATATATATATATATATATATATTTAAACGCAGGCTGACCTTCGAACCGTTAAAACGCGACGATCTGACGCCCAAGTTTTGTGGATAGAGCTACGGTTTATATATAGAGAGGATTTGAGCAGCACAGCAGAGATCGAAGTTTAGAGAAAGTTTTTTTGAGCTTCGTTGATTCAGATATTGCTTGAAAACTGGTATATTGGTATTTCTTTCTTCATTTTTGGTACTAGTCAAAACTAGAAGTTGACTGATCTGTATTGTCCACCTATCTTGTGATTGTTGTGGTACTAGCTTCGCGATAGAGGAATCTTTACAAGTTTGAAAGCGTAAACAATTATAATTAGATCCACAGAATTTTTTTTTTTTTTTTTTTTTTGATTTGGAGACTGGACTTGTTACGGTTCTCTTGATCTAATTATGAAAGAATCAATATCTAGAGTCTACGCAGACTATAACCGGCGCATGCCAGCTTCATATTGGGATTATGATAATGTTTCTATCCTTTGGGGAACTTTACAAAATTATGAAATCGTTCGTAAAATTGGCCGAGGTAAATACTCCGAAGCCTTTGAAGGAATTAACTTGGTTAATGATGGCAAATGTGTAATAAAGGTTCTTAAACCTGTAAAGAAGAAGAAGATAAAGAGAGAAATCAAAATCCTACAAAATTTGGCTGGTGGAACAAATATCGTAATGCTTCTAGACGTTGTTAGAGATCCCCTATCAAAAACTCCTTCATTAATCTTTGAATATGTCAACAATACTGATTTTAGGATCTTATATCCTAAACTGACAGATTATGATATCCGCTATTATATTTTTGAACTTCTTAAAGCTTTAGATTATTCCCATTCTAAAGGTATCATGCATAGAGATGTTAAACCACATAACGTAATGATTGATCATGAAAAACGAGAATTAAGATTGATCGATTGGGGACTCGCTGAATTCTATCATCCAAGAACAGAATATAATGTCCGAGTAGCTTCCCGATGTTTTAAGGGTCCTGAATTGTTAGTTGATTTCCAAATGTATGACTATTCATTAGATATGTGGTCATTAGGTGCTATGTTTGCATCTATGATTTTTAAGAAGGATCCATTTTTTCATGGTAGTTCAAATTCGGATCAATTAGTTAAAATCGCAAAAGTCCTTGGCACTGACGAACTTTATCAATATCTTTATAAATATCAGCTTACTTTGGACAGTCAATATGATAAGATTCTAGGCTCTTATCCTCGTAAGCCCTGGCAAAGATTTATTAATTCTGAAAATCGACATTTGGTATCCGATGAAGCCATAGACTTTGTAGATAAGTTGTTAAGATATGATCATCAGGAAAGGTTAACAGCTAAGGAAGCTATGGACCATGCTTATTTTGACCCTGTTCGGGATTCCAGTTCTTCATCTGCTGCTGTTGTGAATAAATAGTGTGACTGGAAGTTAGTGAAATTTGCTGTTGCTGGATGTTTTCAAGAAGGGGTTGTGTTCATGTAATAGATTATTCTTTGATCTGCATCATATATTTCTATGGCGTGTTTTTCTATCGCCAACACTCAGAGAGAAAGAGATTGGGTGCTTCTTTCTTTCTTTCGATGTTTTGCCGGACAGATGCATTTATATTTTGTCTGAGAGTTTTTTGTTTTTTGTTTTCTATTCTTATTGTCAGCTTGTTTCTTAGTATTGTTATCGTTATTGTCGTTATTATTGTTTGCCTAAATTTTTCTCAATTATTCTAATTATTTTCTAACATTCTCTTGATGCCTTACAGTGGTAAGCCCAGCTAATGTATTCCCATCTCTGCCTCGGGCAATTGGGGCTGCGTATGCATCGGAACCCACTGTACCGAAACAAGCTACGCGGTCTGGGTCTTCGTCAATATTTTCTAATTTATAAATTTCATTTCTTCATACATTATAACAATCTCCCCTCTCAGTTCTAAATCTTATAATAAATAAAACACGTCCATATCAAAACATATCATGAATCGTGGGGGGGAATTTTTTTTTCATTGTCATGTAGATAGATAACTCAGATCCATCCACTTCCTCAATGCGTTTTTCTTATATCTTTCAGTCGATTATCAGAAATAAGTGTGGAAAGCTCCAAAAGCATGGTCGATAAATCAAACATTGCAACATCCTTTAGCTCACTATCAGAATGCATATTCATCGCCGCTATCCTAATGTAAAGAGTCGATAAAGCATTTTCCAATCGAGTAATTATTGCCTCGAAAAACAACACAAAATCATAGTCTGTATTAGGAATCACCGAACCTATACTCTCTGTAGTCTTACGGTTATAATCATAGAATCCAGTATTATCGACCGTTGACATGTTCATCTGGGAGCATATCTTTTCCAATCTATTTGAAACAACCCGCATCTGCGTTAATAACCCAATTGTCAGTCCACCAATTCTTTCAGCACCTTCACCAAGAGGATGAGAAGGACGTTTCCCATCTTTCAGTTCTGGCGGACGAATGTTAACGGGAGTTTGAAGCACATGTTGGTTAACTTGCTCAGGTGTCCGGTTCTGTTCATGGTACTCCATACGACCCTGCAAACTATTGGCATAAATAACTGAAATGGACTCTGGATTTTCGAGGCCCTTGAGCTTCATCTCACCGAGATCTTGCACTACGTAACCCAATTGGTTTAACATCTTCATATTGCGATCCACAGATTCTCCAAGAATCTCATCCCCATATGCTTCCGCCAAGCCCGCTCCTTCCTCAGTGACCCGTAGATGGGATTTTTGTAATCTCTTGATCTCAGAAAGAAAATCAGATGAAAGGGTAATCTGCCCACCGTCTGCCACCGCACTGATTCGGGCTGTTCGATTAACCATGGGCCCAAAATAATCCATTCTTTTAGTAATCACATCCGTCTCACATACCGGTCGGCCCCAATGAATACCCATTCGAACAGAAAGTCCCCGGAATATCAGCTGTCCGTTTTCATCAGTTATAGGACATCCTTCACTTGATTCTACAATCTCTGACGGCCAGTCAGCAACAAGCAGCTGGGATTGGACGCTAAAGCACCACAATAAGGCCGAAGTTGGTGTAGGGAATGAGACAATAAATGCATCTCCTTCAGTTTTAACTTCATAGCCACCCATGATTCGAATATTTCGCCTCATAACTGAATTGTGGGTTTTGATTGCTGAACGCATAGCAACAGGATACGTCTCCCATAGTAGGGTCGAATTCTTGATATCTGTGAAGACCATCGCTACATCTCCAACAGGCGGTTCAACTTCACCTCCAAGTCTAGCCAAAGAAGAATCCTCCGGCAGAAGCGACTTATCTCGACGTTTCTTCAACAAGGCAGGAAACAATTCTTCATCCGTGGTACCTGGAATCATCGAGCCACTAAATGTGTTATAGACACCACTACCACCAACTTGACCACCTGCGCCACCCGTTCTATGGAATCGTGACCGCTTCCGGAATCCACCAACTGCAATAACCATGACCATGATTTTATCATTACAACCGTAGGCTATAGCGAAATCCCGCAGCTTTTGAGCTGCTAACATAGGGTCATCAATCTCCATCCTAGCTAGATCTACAGCAGTCTCATGGCTTACATATTCCCAAAGCTGCTTGCTGGCCAAAATCAGGAAATCATCGGCATCAGTCAGGTCATACTCAGCAATAGATGGCGCTGCATGAATATGAGGAATCAGATTATAAAATCCAATTGCGCGCGAAACATCTAAGACATCGTCAAGCCGTCCATCACTCGATACAATTCCAGCACCATCACGAATTCGTGCCAGTTCTTCCTTTGATGTCGGATCATGACGGCGTGTCAGTATAGTATAATCACCATTACCCTTAGATAGTACTGCCGTGGTATCACCAACATTAGCGACATACATTCGGTTATCGTTAATGTATACAATTGTTGCACAGGATCCTGTGGACCTGTCTTCTGGTTCCAAATTTGCGGCAGTGGAACTCCTATGGGCAATAAACGACCGAGCGATCTCCTCAGATGGTAGCATCGTTGTGTTACCTATCTCCTTATTTGTGGATAAAAAGGCCCGTCTTAAAGCATCAGCTACAGTTTCACCCTCGCGCAGTTTCGACAGTTCATCATTAAAGATATTACCAAAAGTTTCCTGAACCAATTTGGAAACCTTGTTACCCCCTTCTCGGTTCTTGTTACGGCCGTCAAACAAACCAATAATCGCCTCCTTTTCATTTCCTCGGAATCGTTCGATAACCAGGTCCATCGTTGATAAATTATCATGTGCTCCGAGGGAATCAGCCATTCCGTATCTCATTGATAAGATATCAGAACCATAAGTACGTACACGGCAATTCTCTGTTTGATCTGGGACCGATGGAGTCATCAGTGTTACATCCATCAATCCTAATACTCTTAGATTAGTGAGAACGGTAAAATCACTAAGATTCTTGTGACCCTCCTCACCTCGAATACCATGCGATGTTGCTCCGCCGTTGTGCATATTCTTAATTTCCAATCTGCGATTACCTGAGAAGTTAAGGTATTTCAGTTCTAGGTTGAAGTTCCAATTCCAGTCGTACGGCCAATTATTGATATTATATCGAAGATTATTGGAACCGACATCAAATACTTGCAGATGAGTTATCTTGCCCACTTCAGCGGGTAAAGAATGCAACTTATTTGAGTTCACGTAAAACACTCGTAAAGTCTTCGTGCTCTGAAAATCATCCGCAGGAAGACTGCTCAGGTTATTTCCCGAAAGGTAAAGTTCTCGAATACGGGTCAATCGTCCCAGAGCACCATACGGAATATCTACTAGATCATTATAGGACAGGTTCAACACTTGTAAATCACTTAGAAGTGATATTTCCTGGAAGCAGTCATCATTGAATCGGTTATCTGCTGCTCTTAAGATCGAAAGACTTTGAGCAAGAGACTGTCGGCGAGGTGGAGAATTGTCACCAGAAATTCCGGCCGCATCCTCAAAAGCAACACCACCACTACCACTAAGCCCACTTACATTGGAACTAATAGGCTGTAGAGGTGGATAGATGGAAACTCTTCGTGCACTAACATCCTTAGGGGACGGTACTGACGAAGCAACCGACATCACCGATGGTCGCCTTTCGTCATCATCTGCACCGTCCCTATTCTTCTCCTGCATAGATGTTAGAGTATAAGAGTTAATGATATCTGTAGCCGTCACACCACCACCAGTAACCACACTCGCACCAGCAGCCTCAGCGCTTCCAATACTGCCGATATGGAAATTCGGTTTAGGGAATGACTCCAGTAGATTCGAAGACACATTAAGTACCATGAGCGATGACAAGTTCCAAAGTTCTTGGGGTAGGCTCTTCAGATTATTACTATGAAGATCCAAGGTTCGTAATTCTCGAAGTTGACCAATCTCAGCGGGCAAGTTTGCAAGCTCATTACCTACAATACTTAGATATAACAGCCTTTTTAACGAACCAATTCCTGGCGGCAAGGTCACAAGATGGTTCCCATCTAATACTAGACGTTCGATCATAGGAATCTTCTCGAGGAACTCTTCACTAATAACAGTCAATTTAGCCTTCCGCAAATTCAATACTGTCAGATTTTGTAAAGGTTCTTTAAATAAAATCCTGGTAATAGGATTCCTGTCAAAGTAGAACATACTGAGTCGATGAAATGACAATTGGAAGGTGTACACAGAATTCTTGGAACAATAGAGAACGCTGAGTCGGGGCAATTCACTAAGAACATCGATATTCTGTAACTGATTGTATCGAACGTCCAATTCTGTTAACGAGATTAGATTATTACAACTATTTGGTAGTTTGTTCGTGAGATAATTATTCGTCATACCTAATTTTTCCAATGACGTCAACTGACCAATTTCGTCAGGTAGCTCTTCAATACGATTAAATGAGAAATCCAGCTCCACCAGAGATTTCACGTCACACAAAGCAGGATTGATATGAGTCAAGTTATTTGACGACATGTTCAATATTCGTAATTTGTCTAATATCCTGATACTATCCGGCAATGAGGTCAATCTGTTTCCCTGCAGATTTAGAGATACTAAATTTTTCAGTTCGCCGAAATCTACACTGTCCAAGTTAACCAGCAGATTGCTTGAGAGGTCCAACTGCGTTAGATTGGTGGTTTTGGCAACGTTAATTGGGAACTGCAAACAATGATTACTGACAAATCGGATGTCCCTAAGCTTGGTACAAGCTTGGATGAAGTCAAGTGGGATCGAGATGGATGGATTCTCACTCACATCCAGTGCTTCAATTTCAGATGCATGCTGGTAGAAAAGAACAGGAATAGTCTGAAGGCACATGTCACGTAAATAAACCAATGAGAAGTCTCTTGTTAAGAAGCGTTGGTAGGTCTCCTTAGAAAACTGCTTCAATGGCGATTTGGAGAACTCGAATCGACATAGATAACTGTTATCCTCTCGTCCGAGGTCAGCTATCCTGTCTCGTGCAGTATATCCCATAAATTCTAATAGGATTTTTTGAAGCAGAACCGGTCGTTCATTTGGTTGCAGTAGTCTAATATGTCCACCTGATCTAACCGATAATTTATATCCCGCTACCGAACTAAGGAAGAATTTTCGACCAAGCAATTGAAGCAGCTCAGTCACCGTGGCGTATAAAGGACATGATACTGTTCCAAAGGTTCCATCCTCACGGAATACTCGTAAAAAGTAATTTGGCTTTTTAGCCGGAGCAATCGTCGAAGGGGCAACTACCCCACCACTAGTGCTTTCCCATAATGCATCCTCAGTCAGCGGGGTTTCTCGCGATACGGCCCAACTTTCAGGTGCAGCCCATTGAGGGGTTTGTTCTGCCGCACCCTTTTCCCCAGCACTGGCTTCAGAATTGTTTCTTGGATCCTTTATAATTCCCGCCATTTGACCTAGATCAGTATCGAGATGGAAAAGACCTTGACCACCTTGCTTATTACCAGTGTCCAAATCATGATAATCTGCAGATTGACCCCTCGATGATGACTGAGACAATGTTCGGAGATGGCTAGAACCTTTATCAGGTTTTCCTGATATTGGGGACTGCGGAACTTGACTGGATCTCGAATGGAATGCAAACCCCATTGCATGCGATGATGATTCACGTGGGCGTGATTTAAATGGTCCCTTCGAAAGGAAACCACCATCCTTTGCAGAGTTATTATCACCAGGTAACGGGGCGGCACTTCCTCCCAAACTCGTCGTTGAATACCGTGGCTTTAAAAGTGACGAGATAGATGGGTCCGAAGTTCGTGGCCGACCGGATTTCATTTGTTTATCATTATATTTACCGTTCAGGTTATCAGTACTGGACTCTCGCCGAGACATTAATTTCCCTAAAAAAGTTCTTTTAGATTTTTTGCCAGATTTCTTTTCCGAATAAGTCGATGCTATTGAACCTGATCTACTACCAGGGGTACTTCTCGTTTCTGTTAAGTCCGGCAACCTTGATAGTGCATTAGCTTGAGATTCCATATACAATTTCGTATCAAATACCTCGGCCTAATATAAAAAGTTAGCTGCAAAAAAAATTGGACATCACCGGATGGAGTCAACTATAACATGTGCTCAGACGAAAACTCGACTCTCACTAGGAACTTCAATGACCTTCTTTTTTTACTTACTGGATCAGGAAATGATGCAGGGTGGCGGGGTTTTCTTTGACCACTATCCTCACCATCATCATTATTATTAGAAGCCAGAGGGAGATCCGACAAATCTAGACTATAGTTGCCATTGCTGTTGCTGTTGCCGTTGCTGTTGCCGTTGCTGTTGCCGTTGCTGTTGCCGTTGCTGTTGCCGTTGCCGTTGCTGTTGCCCTTGGTATTATTACCATCGTTACGATTCTGAGCAGATTCTGCATGGTAATTAGTAGAATCTTCATCCAACGGCTGAGATAACTGAGATCCAGCGGACGAGTGTGTATTCACTGAAGCGTAAGATGGTCGCCTTGACTCAGATTGTTGTTGTACACGCAGTTGATTACTGGTTGTTCTTGCTACAAATAGCGGATCATCAGAAAGTCGGCGGTCGACGGGTGAAGAAATTGATGAGGTTGTTGACTGTTGTTGAGGATTCTGAGAAGCACTCGACTGGGCCGACGAATCAAATGAAGGAGGGCGACTTAACGATGGTGTTAAATGTACATGGGAAAGAGCATTTCTCAGTCGTGGTATGGCAGAAAAACGTTTCTTGTCACTATTACTCGTCTGCGGTGATCCAGGGCTATAATAAGGTCCATGACGAGAAGACGAGGTTGAAACTCTGCCACTGGCTTCACCTCTTTCTGATCGAGGATCGTCTTCGTCAAAATCAGCATCATCAAAATCATCACCTATCCATGCTGGATCATCCAAAGAAGTATGATGCCGTCCATCAGATAATGAAGGAGAAGTATTCCTATGTTCTGGAGGTCGTACAAATGGCATGTTGAACTCTGGACTGTATATAATTAGTTAGTATCTAGAAACTATTATCTAACATTGGTCTTTGTACGTACTGTTGGCTCTTAGATTGATCGTGTGAGAGAACTCGAGTTGCTTTAACCGATGAAATCGGTGCTGGTACATTCACCGATCTAGAAGGATGTAATCGGGATGATGAAGAATTCGTTCGGCGAACAGTGGATTTTGGATCTTCGTTGTCGTAAACAGTTTGCTGCTGACTACTGTTAATTTCATCCACTACCTTTTCTTTTCTTAAGAATTTACGATGTCGATGTCGTTGGACCAATTTTTCAATACTGTCTTGCGAATTAGAACGTGGTTTTGATGACCCACTGACCGATTCCATATCAATTTCAAGGCAACAGGGATTTTTTGTAACAATGCCTAGAAGAGTTAGTAATGGAATCTACGTCCGAGGTTAAGATCATATCATCTTCTGCATACAATTAAAAGAGACAAGGAGATACCGATACCGTCTGTACAAAAAAAAAAAAAATAAGACTGCTGCGATAGTTAGTTTTTAGACGCAGCACCCCGGGTAGAGCGAGTGGATGACCATCATCGGAGGCGGGAAATCTGTAGGATATCGAAGGCATTCATTCATTTATTCATTCATTCATCCAGTAAGAAAGTCACTCGGACGACACTTGACATTCGATATTCGATATTCGACACTCTGGCAGTAATGCACACCCTACACATGCAACTCAAACTACAAAACCACAAAACCACAACCAAAAAAAGTTGATAACGGTTTTTGAACAATGCCCAATAATTAGAATGAAGTCTCCCTCAGCTTTTAAAGATGTCAAAATACATACCAAAGCTTATGTATATTTAGCTTTGTTCCTTTTGCCCTATAAGCATACAGTGTGGAGAAGAACTTTCCCCCTCTTTTTAGGACCAAGACTTTAAGAAACCAAGATTTTAAATAACAATTGAATTTAACAACGTGAATACAATGAGAGTTCTCCAGCTCTCGGTGTGTATCTTTTATTTTATATTTGGAGAGAGAGAAAACCCGATTATAGTGAGCTGTCCCGCAATGTTGGTACGTAGAATGTTAATATTTTTTGGAATTTGTATGTGCAATTAAGACCGATTAATGTCCTTAGAGAGTAGGGTAGGGTCCAGGGTAGGTAGGTTAAAGTTGTGAAGTTCACAGATAAAGAGTGCATGCATACAAAAAACATTGAAAACAAGAGTTAGCCTTACCAAGAAAGTCTAGACTCTCACACCAGGCAGGCATACAATAATTAAGTTAACTTTAAATGTAAAGGATGAAACCCAGCCAAGCTAGATCAGATAGCGCTCAACAGAGAATTAGCTTAAGCTCATAATGAGAGAGAGCCTGTATGTCTCAGATTGAGAAAACTCACTAATGGTCGTTACCGTAAGCTCTTATTTGCAACGTTAAGTTATGTCTTACATACACATTACATCTGTTAGATAGCTATATATGCATCCTCATTCGCAGAGGACCACTCTCGAAAGGCTCATCGAGGAGAGACCATATATTTTATCTACGTATATTTTGCTATCTAAATTACCTCAAAGCTTTAGCCGTGTGTTTATTAAGCTAGCTAGAAAACTACTTATAAATCTATTCCAGGCACCAGGGAAACGTGGCTGGCTATATTGGGACGACTGACAGACCGAAGAACAGTACCTGGAGTGCGCACATTGGTAATATATTGTTAACTGTTGGTCACTAGGCTGTTCAGAATCTTATAGTTCTGGCGTCTAAATGTATGTCTGTTTTTTCCTCCAGTGGCTGGTGGGAGCCCTTATTCGCTTCGCTTGATTTCTGCCACCGCTCCGTCTCAGCGGTTGTCGAGCGCAGCGCTAGCTAATATCTAGATGCCGGAGGAAGAACGGGAGCGGGTATTTCCGGCCAGGGCGGAATACGAAATCAAATCAAAAATAAAGGCACAAGTCAATAGTTTATTTTCGATAAACCGAACCGCTTTTCGTGATCCATAGTTAAATTTGACCTTTCAGTTGTGTCACGGCTTCACGGAGGTTACTAGATTTGAAAGAGAGTAGATCAACATGAAAACCAGTTTAGTTTCATCTCAGGATTACAGTTACTACTAGTAGGTTTGAATTATTTTTCTTTTTTTTTGTTTTTCTTTTTGGAGTCTGCAAACCCCAACCCAATATTCCCAATGCTATCCCGATGGTTTGGCCCCCCCCTACAAGAAGAAGCTTTTTTTTTTCTAAATATTTATTCTTATATCAGCATACACTATTAAGACGTTTTACAATAAATTAAATAATACCAATGAGGGAAACCACCAAAAACACACATACGTGTTTGTATTCAGGACGAGTGCTTTTTACCGTCCTTCAGAGTTGAACCTGCGTCTGGTCGACAGCACACACGCCTCCATATGCCGATGCCATCACACCCCTGTTTGACCTCCTACACAAGGCCGTCCGGTTACTCTAAGCTTAACTTGCATTAATTCGATTTAGAAATATAAGGATTGGGATGACAAGAACAAACTACTAAATTATGATACTTTAGCCTCATTATAACGTTACATGTGTTTTCCACCAACGTCGGGTACTGGCACACTAGTAAATTCACAGTTAAGCTGAGCTTATATCGTATAGCTAGAGGCAGCTAGAGCTGCGATGGAACTTTCGCCGGCCAGCTGGCCAGTTCAACCATTACCCGGTAACTTTACTATCTCCTCCGTCATTTTTCGCACCCCAAACTCTCCAGTCTCCCTCGACGGTGGAGGAGTGGTCGCTTCGTTTTCTTGACTTTTGTTTCTTTCATTATTAACTCGGATATGAATTGAGAGACCAACGGTTGTTACGGTTCCCACTTCTCGTAGCCGATACAATATATATGTATATATATATAAAGAGAGACATATGTGCTTGACAATTCATTATTCTACCGGACGTACAATTACGACTGCTACTCGTACGGTAATATACGCCTGCCACTGAGGTAGCGTACGTACGCGTATACGTACAAATTTATGCACGGCTGGGTTTTAGGATAATAGGATTGACAGAGGGGTAATATTGATATGTACAGTACTCTGTCGAAGAGAGTTTTTCTATCTCCATCTAACTCTTTTTAATGAAGTTAACTGTAACTCGCCTAAACCGGTTTGGCCCCTCCACCTGATCCCATGCTGAATTTAAAATTCTCCTCTATCAGTATCCCAGGACATATCCCGATCCTGATTGTCTGACGGGCCCTAGGCGCTGCGAGAGAACGGGTGCAGGCAGAACAAGGGACAGCATCTCGCCTTTCCGAATAGGTTTGGGGTTCTGTCCTAATAGCCGAACAATCAAGGATTTTGAGCGAAGCGAACTACCGGGTCAGAAGCGGTGAGCTTGGGTTTACTGGACAAGTTTCGCCTGATTACTTGAATTTATGGAAGTACTTCTATGCCGTAGACAAACGCTAGCAGCCTCGCGGGGACTAACTATGGACTAACTATGGACTAACCGCGCTCCGGGCCCAATCGAACTGGTTAAGGTTTATGTTAATCGCTGTAAAATAACTTATTATTATACCGAACCCTTATTAAACCGGATAAATTGGTTAAATCAGGGAGGAGTTGAATGCCCCCATTCCGTAGTTGAAAACGTTTAATGCAGCGAATGATTGTGTGGGGGAGGGTGCTTGCGGGTTGAACAGATTAATTCTGGATCAAATGTAACCATTTGACCGGGGAAACATTGCTTGGCTTTTGGAAGTGATGTCAATAGTTGTTGGTTAGCTGGTAAGACCTCTTAATTTGTTTGATAAAAATTTCTCTTGCTGTTTTCCACATGTATGCAGTACCATCTGGGGATATTATAAAACCTAAGTTAACCGGGAGTAAGAATGGGGGTTAAATATCACGTCAATCTAAATTATAAAGGGGAAAAATATAGGCAGAAAAAAAAAAGAAAAATAAAATAAAAAATACAAAAAAAACAATCCCGGCCGAACATTAAAGAAACAATCAAATAACAAACATATAAATAGAGTGGGATATCCCCCACCCACCCCACGAATTTTATCCATCATCTACCTCTCTCATTTATATCTTATTTTTCTCAAAATACTTCGTTTACTTAAGTCAAGTCATAAGAAATTAATTTTTAAACGTTCAATAATGACTGTCGGACATTCTCATACTATCACTCTTCATCCTTCAGGACAACAAATGCCCTTGGTTGGGTTCGGTGCTTGGAAAGTTACTAAGGAAACTTGTGCTGATACTATCTATAATGCTATTAAATCTGGTTATAGATTGATTGATGGTGCTGAAGATTACGGTAATGAAAAAGAATGTGGTGAAGGCGTTAATCGTGCTATTAAAGAAGGAATTATTAAACGTGAAGATATTTTTATTACCAGTAAATTGTGGAATACTTTCCATGCTAAACAACATGTTGAACCTCTTCTTAAAAGATCTTTGTCTGATTGGGGTTTGGAATATTTCGATTTATTTTTAATTCATTTCCCAATTGCTCAAAAATATGTTGATCCTGCTGAGAGGTATCCTCCTGGTATAGTTAATGATGTTAAGAAACAAATTGCTTATTTCCAAAACACTCCTATTTCTGAAACTTGGGGTGCTCTTGAAAGTGCTGTTGAAAAAGGATTAGTCAAGAATATCGGTATTTCTAATTTCAATTCTGGTCTTATTCGTGATTTACTTACATATGCTAAGATTAGACCTGCTGTTTTACAAATTGAGCATCATCCTTATTTGACTCAATCTGATTTGATTAAATATGTTCAATCTGAAGGTATTGCTATTACCGCTTATTCAACTTTCGGTCCACAATCGTTTATTGAACTTGATCATCCTAAAGCTAAGAGCATTACTAAAGTTCTTGAACATGATGTTGTTGTAAAGATTTCTGAAAAAACAAAAAAGACTCCTGCTCAAGTCATTCTTAGATGGGTTACTCAACGTAATATTGCAGTTATCCCTAAATCGAATGATCAAGGACGTCTTGTTCAAAATCTTGATTCAACTGATTTTGATTTAACTGAAGAGCAAATTAATGCTATTTCTGATCTTGATATTGGTCTTAGATTCAATAACCCTGCTGACTGGCCTACTCCTAGTCCTATTTTCTAAGTACCTTTATATAAAATTAAGATGTATTTAAGAGGAGGATTAATGTAGATGAAATAAATGACTATATAATATATACATGTATCATCTGGAACTCGAATACTCTAACCCCGGGCTTTATTAAATTCTATTAGGAACTATCCAGGCCCTTTTGTTGCTACTGTTTGAAATATTTTTCTCTGTTTGCAATTCTCCGGGAGCGACGCGGAGATGGATACAGATTCCCAAGCCGCACGGCTGCCTCCGGCTGCTAGGGCGTAGCCGCGGACCCTAAGCGCGCGCGCGAGGCGCTTTTGCTTCTTGCGAGACCCATACTCTCAGGTTCTTCTGCTACCATTCTCCGGCGTTGCGAGACCTAGAAGTCTGGGCACACCCGAGCACTGGAAGCAGGTTACCTGAGTAAGTAAGGACAACATTGGCTCTCATTGTAGGTAGGTAATATTATCGACAACCATTGCAAGAGAGAGGGAGGGATTCGGATCGGAGTCTTAACCGGAGAACTAGCCGCCGGAAGCACAACTTCATCCCCCCAGACGCGATTATGACTCTGTTACTGTAAGTGGGGGTTTAACACTGATCGATAACGCAATATCACCATTAATTTTATCTATCTGCCCTAACCCATACTCGACATATGGATTGTAAAGTACAGTACAGTGTTCTATTCTTCCGCTCCGTATCTCACTTTCGTCTTTTTCTTTTTGCAACGAAGTATTCATAGTCTCTTTATTGTCTCTTTATTGTCTCTCTATAAATATGTCATTGGCAAAATCCCTTAAAATTGCTTTAGTTCAATTTGCAGCTGGCGCTGATAAAGCTGCTAATTTAGCTAAAGTCAAAGAAAAAGTTACTGAAGCAGCCAAGAATGGTGCTAAATTAGTTGTTCTACCTGAATGCTTCAATTCACCATATGCTGTTACGGCATTCCCCAAATATGCTGAGAATATCCCTAATGGAGAGACTACTACATTTCTTTCGGGATTAGCTAAAACTTCCAATATCTTTCTAATTGGTGGGTCCATCCCAGAATTAGGTGAAGATGGTAAAATCTACAATACTAATATATCATTTGATCCATTGGGAAAAGTTATTGCTAAACATCGTAAAGTTCATTTATTTGATATTGATGTTCCTGGAAAAATCCGATTTGTTGAAAGTGAAACCCTTACAGGAGGTTCAAAGGCAACTGTGTTCAATCTTGAAGGTTATGGTACTGTAGGATTGGGTATCTGTTATGATATTCGATTTCCTGAGCTAGCTGCTATTGCTGCTCGTAAAGGTGCATTTGCATTACTATATCCTGGTGCTTTTAATACAACTACTGGTCCTTTACATTGGTCATTGCTTGCTCGTGCAAGAGCTGTAGATTATCAAGTCTATGTTTTAACAGCTTCTCCCGCCCGAGATCTTTCATCATCATATCATGCTTACGGTCATTCTCAAGTCATTGATCCATGGGGAGAAACTATTGCTGAAGCTCAAGAAGGAGAGGAGATTGTATATGCTACTTTGGATCCAGAAAGGATTGAATCTGCTCGATCTAGTATTCCGGTTTCTAGTCAACGTAGGTTTGATGTTTATGAAGATGTTTCAATCAATGCGAAAGTATCTGCTGAGTAATATTATGTTATAGAAGAAATAATTTCATTATAGATAATTATCACTGTAATATCACAGTGGCTGCAGCGAGGGAGACCATCGATCTAGGCTTCTGCAGATGGGTGGGACCGGTGGGTAACTTCTACAAATGCCGCGGCTAGTCCTGATTTCGGATTTGAAACTCATATGGGTCGCCGAGATGTTGCTATTTGATCCTATGGATCAATTAAGTTCTGGTCACGTCTTATCGAGCGTGAGCGTATACACAGAGAGCTCTGGGGTTCCTGGGAGGAGCTTGGGACAGGGACACTTATGCCTCATGCCCCACAGTGCCGCATGAGCCTCACCAGATTTACCGCATTGATTGCACCGACACGCACTTTGTGCTGCTTCCCCTTTCCACCATATCAACTGACTTATACGCACGTTCGAATTTATTTCTTCAAGAGGTCACAAGGAGATTGGAACTATCAACAAGTCTCTAGTCTCTAGAAGAATCGTTCGATAGACGGTCACAGTGTAATAAACGGAGTTAGAAATAGCTCAGATTTTATATAAAATAGATAGAAAGAATCTGTCTGCTATTTCTGTAGAAGTTTTTTATACTTCTCTCTACTTACCCCACACTTGTAATTTATTGGAAATAACTTAGGTGAGACAGAAATAATCATACGGTATTGACCTTTACTGTTACTGTTGACGGTGAATTTTCATCATGCGTCGTCGTGCGACTTCAACAACCTCATCCAAGTCTTCTGATTCCGTTTTGGTTGAACAAGAGTTAGAAAGTTTTGTTTACGATTACCTGGCCAAGATCATTCTGTTAGGCCCTAGTGGGTGTGGAAAATCTTGTATATTGCATCGGTTTGTTAAGGGAGATTGTAAGTTACTACATGATATCGGGGCGCATGATAGACTGTATACTAACCAACAGGGCGAGTGTTAGCATCTCAGACTATTGGAGTAGAATTCTCTTCCAAAATTGTGAAGATAGGACAGGAGCCTTCTAGGCGGAACCTTAAACTACAAGTATGTGTCGGTGGAAAGAATATCTCTCAGAACTCGTCTAGTCTTGGTTTTCCGTACGCCTGGCTGCTTCTCGCTAGTTAGCGATGTGGAATTAAAGAATTGGCTGAGAAAATAATTATTGCTGTAGTGGTGCTAAGACTGCTGTTTTCTCTCTAAACTTTAGTGCCTAAGAGCTATATCTGGGAAGGCCTGCTGGCGGGACTGAGTAACTAGAGCGTGGCTGGGATCTAGGACAGTAGTCCCATAGGTACTGGGAGCTTGGCTGGATTCATGGAGTGACGAGAGTATCGTTGAAGCCTAATTTGTCTAACCTAAAAAGCTCTGGGATACGGCCGGTCAGGAACGGTTCAGATCCTTGACTCGAGGATATTATAGAGGATCAGCAGGTGTACTTCTTGTATACGATATTACGAATAAAGCATCTTTTGAAAAATTGGCCGAATTTCTAGCTGATGTCCGGGCTTTGACCACTCCAAATGTTTCGATAATAATAATAGCCAATAAAGTGGATCTTCAGGATGACGCAGACCCCACAACTCTAGTACGAACGGCAGATGCACTTGATTTCTGTGCGAAGAACGGTAATATTCCTTTAATTCATACATCAGCGTTAACGGGCCAGAATATTGAAGAGGCATTCAATCGATTGGCTAGTATGATTCTTACAAAAGTAGAATTGGGTATAATTGATCCAGAAGATGTAGACTCGGGGGTTCAGTATGGAGACGTGCCTCGTTGGGATACTACAATAAGTCGGGGATCAAGGAGGACGTTGCCTTTAGCAGGATTTTTTGGACGTCAACAGTATCAGTATCAACAAGCAGATGGGGGGTCGTCAAGGTGTTGCTAGGTCTAACTTGTGTTCCTACATTTAATTAATTTTGTCGCACTGAAAATTTACCACTCTCAGCTTGCACGCCTTCTGCTGATATTGATGTATTGTAGCCTAGACTGCTTTTGAAATTTCTGTGTGTAGTACGCCTAAAAACGTATCTGAAATTGTCTAATTCTTGTTGTTTTGTCTTTTCCTGTTTTTCGTCTTTTCGTTTTTTCCTGTATTTTTTCTTATCGTAATATTCTCTAGCATTTAATCTTTCTAATGAACGGCACTTATTCTATTATCTTTATTAAACATATATCAAAATCATTTCCGATAGTTACTGCCAGCTCTTCACCTCGGGTTTACTCCGGGTTCAGCAAGCGATTAGATGTTAGCTTCTGACCATTAACGTCAGTACTGGTAGAGGATTAGAGCTGGAAGCAAACAAAAAATCGGTTGAAGGTCGTAGTTCCTTCACTCGCTCCTTCTATTCCGTAGGATCTTGTCTGAAGATGCCCCAGCATGAAGTGAGTGATGATGCGGTCCATCCTGTACGTTCTTCAAGCTGAAGGCTGCTAATAAGCACCGATGATTATTCTGACTAGAAAATCAATAATTATACTATTTTGTTTCGGAATAAGTTGAAAAAAGGACAAAAAAGACTTTTTACTTTAATTATGGCTTTTAATGCAGAGGTTGACCCCCTGAAATTATGCTTCTATCAGATCGAGGGTTAGGTATACACTCCATTATTTGGATAACCGCGCGAAAGACGCGACCGCGTTTTTCAAAATGAAACTGTATTTTGTTGAAGCTGCCGCCGGTACGAATCAACAAGTTCTATTATATCAGGTTTTCAATTGATAATTAGATTCATTTTCGTGCCATTATCGGAGTTATGCCTAGGTATGTGTGTCAAGCCGTTGAGCAATAACCATTCCGGGAGAAGTTGGCTATGGAGACGAAGTTGGCTATGGAGACGAAGTTGGCTATGGGGGCGAAGACCAACCTTTTCAGGTTAAAGACTGGTTTGAAACCAATCCATCTTGAAGCTATGTTTTCTAACTACTTTCTAGAGAATTGATAACAATCCAGGCCGGCCAGTGTGGAAACCAAATAGGAGACCAGTTCTGGCAACAATTATGTCTAGAACATGGAATCTCTCCTGATGGAACACTACAATCGTTTGCTACAGAGGGAGCTGGTGGGGACCGAAAAGATGTCTTTTTTTATCAGTCAGATGATACCCGATATATTCCTAGGGCTATTTTAGTAGATCTGGAACCCAGGGTGATCAATTCGATTATGACAAGTTCTCATGCAAAGATGTATAATCCAGAGAATATTTATATCTCACCACAAGGTGGCGGGGCCGGTAATAATTGGGGAGCCGGTTATCATGCTGGAGAAAGAATCTCTGACGAATTAATGGATATGCTTGATAGAGAAGCCGATGGTAGTGATTCATTAGAAGGTTTCATGTTATTACATTCAATTGCAGGGGGCACCGGTTCAGGTGTTGGATCATATCTCCTAGAAAGATTGAATGATCGATTCCCTAAGAAGCTTATTCAAACTTATTCTGTATTTCCTGCTACTAGCCAAGTCTCGGATGTTGTGGTTCAACCCTATAATAGTTTATTAACCTTGAAACGATTGGCATTATTCGCAGATTCGGTAGTAGTTATTGATAACGCAGCTCTTACACGGATAGCTGCAGATACCTTAAACGTGCAGAGTCCTACTTTTGCGCAAACAAATCAATTGGTATCCACAGTGATGTCCGCTAGTACTTCTACTCTACGTTATCCAGGATATTTACATAATGATTTGGCCAGTATTTTAGCGTCATTGATCCCATATCCTAGATCTCATTTCCTGATGACCTCGTATACTCCTTTTACCAATGATACAGTTGATCAGGCAAAATTGGTTCGAAAAACAACTGTTCTTGATATCATGCGGAGATTATTACAACCCAAGAATCGTATGGTCAGTACTGGTCAATCCAAAACTAGTTGTTATATTTCAATACTTAATATTATCCAAGGTGAGGTGGATCCTACTGATATTCATAAGTCTTTGTTGAGAATTCGCGAACGTAATTTAGCTAATTTCTTACCCTCAGCTCCAGCATCATTACAAATTTCACTTGCTAGGCGGTCCCCTTATCTACCAGTTTCGAAGTCGCGTATATCAGGGCTCATGCTTGCCAATCATACATCAATAACTTCTCTTTTTCAAAGAATACTTGATCAGTATGATAGGTTAATTAGAAGACAGGCTTTTATAGACCAGTACAAGAAACAGCCGATGTTTGAGAATGGACTTGAAGAGTTTGATAATTCTCGTGAAGTATTGCGGTCGGTTATAAAGGAGTATAAGGATTTTGAAGACGAAGTGGAAGATTAGGGAAGTTATAGATAGTCCATTTTGCAATAGAAATGACAGCTTCGAAAGATTATTTATTTATTGATTATTTCTACGGATGACATGTTTACGTCCGGCGGTTGATGCGACATTTTGTAGCGAGTCGTCAAGGTTACATCCCGGCCGTCGGAGACAGACATAGGGGAGCCTGTAGTGCTCCTGTTGTCTGTAGCATTAACAAGGAGCAGGGCATGTCCAGTGAAAAGATAATAATAGACCTTCTTATCTTGTATGGTTCATTTATCTAATTGCATAAGGAATTCTATGTGATATGTATATCCTCTATCACGGTGTGTACAATTAGATAAGATGATAGATTAGAACGTATTTATATAGTACGGCTCAAAAAAATTCCGACTATTAGCTACGTGAATACCATCATAAGATAAGATAAGATAAGATATCATTTATTGTCTACTTGAGCCATGAGCCAGCGACACCTGAATGCCATCAACTTTACATTGATTGATTGATAATCATTTATTGTCTATGTAAGCTATCTATAGCCAGCAACACGTATTTATTATGCCTTTGTCCTTACGGACAGTTCTGTTTAGCTGCATTTTTCCCGCTTGCTTACGAAGACACTATTTCCCATTGATTGATTTTTGATCACAATTGCTGACGCAATGACCTGTCATAAACTTCCGAAATCTGCCTTCAATGGGCGAGACTATGTCCCAATCCCCAAGCCTTTCTTTGGTGCGGAGAACAGGCTGCATGATTAATCCTCTAGAGAAAGGCTTTGGCGGTGGTTTTTGAGCCTCATGAGGAGGTTTTTCCCAGCGCCGGCCCTTAAGCTAGTGGTGAATTGAGGGCTGGAATCTAGAAAATTACATAAGCATTTCGAATGAACCCTACCTGAAATTTTATCGCCATTATCATTGGGATGACCCTAGGTGTCTGGCTCTCGTAGAGTACAGTGTACGGGGCCTGAAACTTTGTCGTTTTTTTTGTTTTTAGGAGTTTTTCATCCATTTGGGGTTTCTCCTTGTGAGTTGGCAAGTATTATGTTGTGTGTAGTTTTATGTTATTTGAGTAATTATATATTTCTAATATACTGTTAAGATTAAAAAAAAAAAAAAAAAAAAAAAAAAAAAAAAAAAAAAAAAAAAAGCAATCCAGTGTCCCACTTATTCTTTGGAGGGCGAGGATCAAAGTAGATTTAATAATAATAATAATAATAATAATAATAATAATAATAATAATAATAATAATAATAATAATAACAAGGCTCTCGTAGTTTGATGTTTCCGATAGAAGGCGCGAGATTGAGCCCTTATCGCCACAGTCAAATGGAAACGAATGTACAACAAGTGTACTGAGTGACCCACCAAGCATTACCAATAAAATAGCTCTGTTGATCACGTGGCAGCCATAAAATGGCATTTGAAAATCTGACATCTTTAACGATTGCTAGACCGAAACGAAATTTAGGATACGTAAAGGTTTTCCGGCGATTGAACGAGTCGTATATAAAACCCATTGTAGTCACTGTTTTGTAAGGTTACAATATTATATTCTTTTATATTCTTAGAATTTTTCGCTAATATAGAACTAGCAAAAGAACAATATGAGCGGAGAACATTTGGCAAAAACTTTTGAAGGTAAGCTCATGTATTGGGGGTGATGAGACATGGGTCTAAGTGGAAATTTCTAGGGTTTTTTTTAAGTGGTGTTCGCTGGTCAATTCTAACTTAATAGAACCCGTTTTATTGGGTGTCATCGGTGGAACCGGCCTTTACCATTTATCTGGACTTGTACCAGTGGCCAAATTGGATATTGTGACTCCTTGGGGAAAGCCATCGTCACCTGTAACTATCTCTAGGACAGCTTCTGGATTCCCTATTGCTTTCATTTCTAGGCATGGTTCTCATCATGAATTTACTCCATCGACTGTTCCCGCTCAAGCCAATATTGCTGCTTTGAAGCATTTGGGTGTTACTGCTATCATTGCTTTTAGTGCTGTAGGATCTTTACAACAACATATTCGACCTAGAGATTTTGTAGTTCCTACTCAGATTATCGATCGTACTAAAGGTATTCGTTCTTCTACCTTTTTTGATACTGGATTCGTTGCTCATGTACCATTTGGCGATCCATTTGATTACAAATTGGGTGACCTTTTAGGAGAATTTGGTCATGTTTTGAAGGGTGAAAATGGTGAGGAAATTATTTTGCACACCAAGAAAACAGAAAATGGTCAAGATCTTACTGTTGTCTGTATGGAAGGACCGGCTTTCTCTACAAGAGCTGAATCTAGATTATACCAATCTTGGGGTGGATCTGTGATTAATATGTCAGTTTTGCCTGAGGCTAAATTAGCAAAGGAGGCAGAAATCGCTTATCAGATGATTTGCATGAGCACTGATTATGACGCCTGGAGAGTTGATGAGGAACCTGTAACACTTGAGGTTATTATCGGTAATTTGAAGGCGAACAGTGCCAATGCTAATGAGTTCCTAGTATCTGTTCTTGCTAAGGTTGAAGAGTTTATTAAAGAAGGTCACATTGGTAACGATTTACATGGTTCCATGAGATATTCTGTTGTCACTGGCCCCCCTGCTATTGATGCTTCTGTTAAGGCTAAGGTTAAATATCTGTTCCCTCATTATTTTGAAGAACCTAGAGGTATATAAATTAGAGATTAATATTATAGACTACACTCTAGAAATTGTGGGTATATGTATATATTCATTACAGATTCATGTGGCTATTCTCTCATGCTGCCTTAGGCAGTTGGCGTAGACTTGTAGGACAGACAACTCGGATGAGGATATCTATTTTTACAGACCCCTTATTAACCCAGATCTTCGCCTCGGGGATGATTCAGAAAGATAAAGATATCGCCCCGTAGGTGTGAAAGGAGTGGCTACTGGAGATTGAGTGTTAGTGACCGAAGCAGGAGTGGGAGTAGCAACCGTCGATGATGATACCGATTTTTCCACATCTGAACGGCCAGTCGATGGCGACAAAGGAGACTGTTGAGGTGAACTTAATGATCGTGTTATAGATGATTTTGTATTTGTCAATGATGACCTTGATAATGGTGATGCCCTGGGGGTAATGCGAGATTGTGGCGATGATTTCAAATATCTAGGAGGACTTGGAGATGCCTTTGCACTACTTGGAGAATCAGGTAATCCAAGTAACTTTCTTTGAGATGGCGTAATGGGTAAATCATCGAATCGTTCCTGAGGTCTTAATAATAATGAAATACCGGAAACAATATTATAGATGCATAGTAAATATAATAACCAGATTACATATTTTCGATAATCACTTAATACATAATATTTCTCATCAATCCATGAAGGTAGGGGGATTCTTTGGAATACAAGTGATTCTAATCCTCCTAGAACAACTACCCAAGCAATATTAAGAAGAACTTTACGAAGGACCAATTCTTTATTGATTGTTCTCTTTCTTATTTCCTTTAGACTAGGATGTTCCCATGAACCAGTTGGAACAGAAGTTGGAGTTGATGGTATGAATGTATTAGGGATCGGAGTACTTGGTGCTGAATTTATAGTACGCGCGAAGATGGTGTTGCTGGCGGCAGTAGGTGTAATATCGTTTATGAATCCTGGTGAATGATCAAACGAATTGATAAACGGTTGTCGAGAAGGTGTTGACAGATCATTATTATCAGTGCCAGCACTTTTTATAGTAGGACTAGCATTAATAATCCTTGAATATGGAGTTGCCGGTGACAATGGCTTGGCTGCTGATGATGATGGTGTACCAGGAGGAACAGCACCAGGAGATGATGCTGAAGAAGCTCTAGTTGAACCAGATAAGTATAAAGATTTTGCAAATGGAGAACTTTCAAATGACATTATAAACCGAAAAATAAATAAAAGGACCAATATAGTTCAGTGAAAGCATTAAGGGATGGTTGGTGCCTTTGATGGAAAGACTCAACTCCTGTTGTTGATATTTTGGTGTAATGTTTTGATGTTCAGTTATTTTTCCGTACATGCACCAGTCAATTGTTGAAAATAGAGCCTCGCTACGAGCGGCTTAATAATTGATATGAAGTCAGATAATGATTAACGTTAGAACGGTACTTAACTACCAGTAACAATGGCGATCTGTATACAGATAGCAAGGGACTCGGCTGTCAGCCTGTCTACCCAGTTTTAAGAGCGGCAAACTCTAATATATGAAGGGAAGAAGCTCTTAGATTTAGTAATTGGCTTACTGGATCTCTAAGTTCTATATCTTTGCCTTAATCATTGTAATTTGGTATTATATTCTTTTATCGAGTTTTTTATCGAGTCACGTTAGCAAACTTCAAACTTCAATTTCAATATGACTCAATATAGGATAAGCTCAAACCAATCACGCGTTGGGTGCCGTTAGTATAGCTCTTGCAAGAATTGTCCTGTATACGCTGCATACGCTGGATACGCTGGAGACAATGTGATTCTCTTTAGGACCAGTTGGCTTGAGTTATAAGGAGGAGCCAATCGGAACCCAGTGGGAGCTAATTCCGCACCATATAAGTGGCCGTTATTGAAATTTAGGGTTCATGATCTACATTCATGCACGCGTCGTATTCTCTATAGAGTAATTGCACGGCTGATTTTAAGCGTTAAAGTGACTTTAAAGCGTCAAGCGCTAGCTAGCTAGGTTATAGCTTAGCTAGCGCAAGCTTGTGCTTGAAATTTAAATCTTTTTTCTCGCTAAACCCTTTCCTCGATGTCACGTTAAGAATTCCGCTCGAGCTAGCTCTCTCTACTTCCGACCATCTTCACCAGCGTCTCCCTCCCCCAACTCAACAATTTAATTTTTTTCTTTTCCCCTTTTTTTGGAGCTGGTTGAAAAGGATAAAAAGGAGAACAGACAACAGAATAAGCCTTTTCATAAAAATGCCTTTATCTACCCCCTATTACTATATCATTGCAGTGATAATTACCATCAGTTCTATTCTGGCGGTTCAACTGTTCTTCAAATCATCCCCAAATAAACCAGCTCTTGATAAGAATGATTTCAGAGAGTTCCCTTTAATCCAGAAAACTGTTCTATCTCATAATTCAGCTGTATATAGATTCGGTCTCCCTGGACCTTCAGATAGTCTTGGTTTGCCTATTGGACAACATATCTCAGTAGCTGCTTATATTAATGATAAGGAAATTGTTCGTTCATATACCCCAACCAGCTCTGATGATGATAAAGGATATTTTGATTTGTTGATCAAATCATATCCTACTGGGAATGTTTCAAGATATATTGGTGAACTTAAATTAGGAGATCTTGTTAAAGTACGTGGACCAAAGGGTCATTTCAATTATACTAATGGACTTGTAAGAGAATTTGGTATGGTTGCTGGCGGTACTGGTATCACTCCAATGTATCAGATTATGAAGGCCATTGCTAAAGATCCTAATGATAATACTAAGATTACTTTGGTTTATGCTAATGTTAATATCGATGATATTTTACTTAAGAAGGAAATTGATGCATTGGTTGCTGAGAATGATAATATTAATGTTCATTATGTTTTGAATAACCCCCCTGAAGGATGGACAGGTAGTGTAGGATTTATTACTCCTGAAATTCTTAGAGCGCATATTCCTCCTCCTGCTAATGATGTTAAATTGTTAATATGTGGTCCTCCTCCTATGGTTGGTGCAATTAAAAAAGCTGCAGTTAATTTGGATTATGAAAAGGCCAAAGCTGTATCAAAATTGGAGGATCAGATTTTTGCCTTCTAATATTATCAGGACCCACATATCCAAGAATCATATTGTATCTTAGAGAATATTCTTGTTGTATACTATCGATCTGGCGTACATCTTTATAAAGAAAAACAAGTTATAATAAATTCTATTATTTATTATACAAAATGCTCATATAATTTCTATAAATCTACTAAGAAAAATAAATGCTTTCTTCTATACAACAGGTTGCGTATGCATTGGTACTAGCAACCGTTGATGAAGAACATTAAGAGCTTTTAATGCATCCTTCTCATCAATTACACAGGAAATATTGATCTCACTAGCACCTTGGCTAATCATCTCAATATTAATATCTGCTTCAGCTAGAGTTGTAAACATTTTACCAGCAATACCAACCAATTGTTTCATTTGCTTTCCAACAAGTGACACAATACATAATTTACGAGTAACATCAACAGTACCATATTTTCTAAGTTCCAGAAGAGCTTCTTTTAAGGAACTCTCGGTTAAATTTGAATGAAGAGCCATAGAAACATGTACTTCGGATGTAGAAATCAAATCCACTACTAATTTCCATCTGTCTAAAAGATCAAAAACACGAGCTAAAAACCCATGAGAATGATTCTTCTTATTAGAATGAACATTAAGTACAATGATATTCTGTTTCGTAGTAACAGCAGTAGGTAATTTCAACTTATGACGGCCAGTTACAGCAGCTAATAATGGAGATCCAATATCATTCACTGCAATTGGAGGATGTAAAGGAGTGACATCACCGGGACGAGATTCATAATCGGGAAAAATAATAGTACCATTACCGTGAGGATTCATAACATTTTTAATACGAATAGGGATACGAGCTTTAATAACTTGTTCCATAGTAAAAGGATGGATTACTTCTGACCCATAATAAGTTAACTCAGAAGCTTCTTCGGGAGTAATACGATCAATAAGTCTAGCAGTGGGGACTTTTCTGGGGTCGGCAGTAAAAATACCATCGACTTCTTTCCAGATTTGTAATTCATCAGCTTGTAATCCTACAGCAAGAATTGCTGCACAAAGATCAGTATAACCACGGCCAATACCATTCAATAAACCACCAGGAACAATACCAAAAAACCCAGTAACAACTGGGATTTTATTATCATCATCCCCTAAAGCTTTTTTGACTGCATCTATTAATCTCTCGGTCAAATAAGAATAAAATTCTCTATCAAGACCGGTTTTACTAGCATCATAACCAATGGGTATAACCCGAGATAAATCAACATATTGAGCAGAAAGACCATCATCGTTCATGACTGCAGCCATAAACATACAACTAAGTTTTTCACCAACTGACATAATTGAATCTAAAGTACGAGCACTGATTTCATCAATTACTTGAGAAGCACTCAAGAATTTTCCTAACATATCACATTCTCGATTAATATCGTCCAATAATTGATTTAAAAGTTTACTATTATGAACAACTTCCTTTGCAGCTTGTATATGATCTTCTCTAATATCTTCTATAATTGAGACATAATCACCTCTTGATAATGCTTTATCTGCGGCAGTTAATAATCTAGTAGTAGTACCTTCTTCTTTTGTATCAGTACTTCTTGCTGAACATACAACGACGGGTCTATGATCTTTAGAATAGTGTTTAACGATATCTTTTATAGCTTCTGGGCATTTTCCTATTGACGTACCGCCATATTTCATAACGATTCTAGGAGAGGAGGAAGTCATGATGTTATGATGAGAAATGATTCTATAACGAGATCGGGCAAAACAAGAAAAAATTTAGATATGAGAAGGAATATGAAAACAAATATATGCTTCTAGTTAGTTGTCCCTGTTAATTTACTTGATTCGAGACTCTAATGAGTATGCCTCGTAAAACAGAAACTGTCTCCTCATGCACAATCTTATCTTCCTTAATTATTAGAAAGACAGAAAGTAAATATACCAGTATATAAAAATTTAAAAGTTGAAATTATTCTGTCACCAATAGATTAAGGTCTGCAACTATTTAAGCTTGGCCCGACTGGCGCCGCTACGGGCTTGAATTTTAGCTCATTAATGCAATGAATGACTCAGTTTAATTTTTCACGATACGCCGCACACAGATCTCTAATAAGATCTGTGCGTTATTTAACGTTTGTTCGCGGCAGTAACCAGTTAATTAACAGTTAACCGTTAACTTTTTGTTAACGTTAACTGTTAACACTCCCAGTTAACACTTACATGTGCCTTAATAGCGGCAAATGTAAGACGTCTGGTTCAGTCAGTGCCTCTGTGGTCTGGCGACATAAAAACCTGCTTCAACTTGATGGTAGTCCAATTAATTCGATCTCCTCCCGTAGTAGCGAAGCATAGCTACCACAACACTGCCCCTAGGGCCCAAACAAAGTTCAAACCATCCATTCGATCATGCTGGCTAATTGAAGTTAGGTTATATTCACTTGTGATTAGCTAAGAACGAGTGACTTAAACAATGGTGTTAAAGGGTAAATTACATTGGTTAGGTGCAGCATATAGTTAACTAAATTAACAGTTAACGTTAACGTTAACCTTGTAACGATTCTGTAAGTTACATGTACATCATCCGCTGATCATACTGTTTTTAATCGGTTCCAGAGTATGCCTTCGGCATCTTACTAGTGTTCAAGAATTGCTGTTACCTTGAAGTTCTGGATTTAATGGAAACAAGGAAATTATTTGAACTTAAATTTTCTTTTATCTATATCTAACTTCGCTTCGGACGAAACTCAAAACAGTCAGACAACATCCGAGAGTGAGAGGATTTTCGGCACAACATTGCACGTTATCTTGAAAAGATTATATAAGGTTATCATTTATCCCAAAATGGAATCACCCCATTACTAGTCTCCATTTCAACCCCTCGTCCTAACTCCTTCTGGCTCGACTCCTATATATCTCTCGCTAGAGACATCTGCTAATAATAAAAATCTCAACGGGCTAGATACCCGCTGGAGCCTGGAGCCTGGAGGTATACAGGAGCTGGAAAAAAATAATTCTGAAATCTTTGATCATGTCGAGGAATGCTGATGCCAGTGTTAATATAGGCACTGCCTATGGTGGATGTCATCGGCCCAGATTCGTAGACCGTAAATTATACTTATGCCATCACCGGCAGAGCTAGAAACCCGAACCCTTATCTTTTTGATTTAGATTGATTCAATTAGAGTTCGGTTGACTGGAACACACAGCCGGAATCGGCGTGAGAGAATGCAACTCAGTCTCACATCAAACAACATATTTTTTTTTTTTGTTCCTGGCGTTGTTCCTGGCGCTATGCTTTTTTGCTGCGCTAGATGCCCAACCCTGGGAAGCATCGAACATCCATCTTCACACTCCATTCAGCAGAGACTACTATACATATAAAGTTATACACTCTGAGTTAGAAAAAATAGGGATATCATAGTTTTTGCGGGCTGCATAGCCCCAAATTTTTTTTATCTTCGATATTGATCAAGTATATAATATACAATCCCGCCATTGCTCGCTCTGCTTGGGTCAGGACAACTTCGAGATCACTGAGGGAACGGAGCATGGGACAAATTCCCACTCTCCCGTTCATCGCAACGGTGTTGAGGAGCGTTAGCCTGTCCGAGACCGGATTTTGTTTCGAATCGAGTTTGCTCAAGAAGTGGGTTTGTCTGTTACCCCTGACTAGAAGTACTTTTTCCAGTACCAGTTGCTGACTCAAGTCAGATTAAGCTAAGATATAGAAGTAAGTGTACAATGTCGGACCTCTATAAAGAAATATAAAACATTAAGTTATTGTTTCCGAGTTCCATCCTTTTTAAATATTTATTCTTATATCGGTATATACTATGTTTTTTACAATAATATCAATGAGGGAAAGCACAAACATTCACATACGTTTGTATTCAGGACGTGTTCTTTTTACCGTCCTTCGGGAGTCTATAAGCCTATGCCATCACACCTCGTTTGACATCGCCGTCCGGTTCAAAAATAATTACTGGACCTGTACACTGTAGGACCAGTCTCCCATCCAACCTCATTATTAGAATGTCTCCAACAGCATATTTTGAAATTCGGGGTTCCACTTCCCACTATTGTTTTCCTTAACTTTTGGTGAAACAGCAGAGCAGCCTACCTAATTCATTCAATGCTGGACACTTCTCCTTAATTTCAACAAATTTATTTAAGTTGAATCAAATATACGTCGCACACGGAAGGACACATGAGTCGAGGTGAGTTTGAAAGATAGTCGGAAGCGATGATCTAATTTTATGATAATTTGAAGAAGAACTTTATACTTTTTTGGTTTATTATGAATGTGCTTGATGTTCTTTACAGGGGTTAATGCCAAACGTCTCTGTGTGTGCGGTATATCATCATAAGGAAGAAAGATGAACTCACCTACGACCTAGTGGATAGAGGTTTAATTAACCCCTACTATAACGAGTTCTGGCTCCAACCCGAAATACTGAGGATGGTCGGGGCATGCTTATCAATCCATTGGGTCCTCCAGCGGTAATAGTCTCTTCCCCGTCTACTCCCAGAGGATGACTCGGGGGTCCAGGCCCAGATATTACTGCGCTAGAGATCTGATGGATGGAAGAGCTGGTGGTTTGAGGATCGAGGATTAGGTTTCGCCCTACAACCATTGTCTTGGATGTTCTACTACTATTTTTGCTAACTTCTACAATAGACCCTGCCATTGCCTCGGCGCATAGGGCATCATCTAGTGGGTCTTCTCGTGGACGATCGCGGTCTTCGTCATCCATTGAACGATTCTTTGCTCGTTTACTATTCTGTGAGCCTCGTTTAGACACAACAACAACTCCTTCATCAAAAAATGAACCTACGCCGTTGACATCTTTATCAAGAGAACGAAAAGAAACCGAATCACAGCAAGTAAAAATAGAATCAACTCCAACGTCAACGTCAAAGCAGATATTATCATCATCGTCAAATAGAACTCCAAGTCAATATCGTCAACAGCTGTCAAAGCAGCCTCAACCTCAAAGACAACGAAGTAAACAAGGCCAGCATAATCGAAATCATTCTTCGGCAAGTACTAATGAAAAGGGCCAGCATAATCGACGAGGTCGTCATAGTAAAACATCTATTCAACAGTCAGGAGCGGCAACTGTGGCTAAACCCATGACAGGTACCGCGGCAGCGGCAGCAGCATCAACAACGATTGGTCCAGGTGGAATAAAACGTGCTGCATCATCCCCAACAAGATTGCCTCATCTTGACAAGCCTGTGCCCCCATTACCAGCTGATGCTCAAGAAATTGATGGTTCTGGTGATCATGATGAACAACAGGAACCCCATAATGCTGTTCCGATTGCATCCCCTGAACATGCAGATGAATCTGTTCCTGAACAGGGCCAATTATCGAAGATAGCTGAAGGTGGAAGAGAGACGTTAAGTGTAGTAGATGTTGGAAAAGGTGAAATAACTACCACCACAACGTATGGCGTAGATATTAATTCTCATCAGGAATATATAACGGGTAGTAATGATGACTCTGTTGTGGTTACTGGCCCATCAGTATACTTAGCTCCTGAAACTGAATCCCCGCCATCGCTTACACATTATGACGACAATCAACCTAATGGTCAAGAACCATATGAACAACAATGGCTTCTAGAACCCTTACGTGAAGATTTGGTAGGAAGAAAGTGTCTAGTATTAGATCTCGATGAAACTCTTGTCCATAGCAGTTTTAAGTATATCCATCAAGCGGACTTTGTAATCCCGGTAGAAATTGAGTCTCAGTATCATAATGTTTATGTTATCAAACGACCTGGCGTCGATGAATTTATGAAACGTGTTGGTGAACTTTATGAAGTGGTTGTATTCACGGCTAGTGTTAGTAAATATGGTGACCCATTGTTAGATCAGCTGGATATCCATAATGTTGTTCACCATCGATTGTTCCGGGAAAGTTGTTATAACCACAATGGGAATTATGTCAAAAACTTATCGCAATTGGGTCGACCTCTTAAAGATATAATAATCATTGATAATTCACCGGCTTCTTACGTTTTCCACCCTCAACATGCCCTTCCTATTTCTAGCTGGTTCTCGGATGTTCATGATAACGAACTTCTTGACATTGTTCCATTTCTAGAAGATCTTGCCGCTGATAAAGTTTCGGACGTAGGTCTGGTTCTCGATATTAATATCTGACCCGTTGCGGCCGGATCTTTGTGAGATCAGTTTATCTGCTGGATCTTGTTATTGTATGTCTTCCCATTCATGTACTTTTTTCTCCCTTTTGCTATTCACTATTAATACTTCACCTTTTTACGCCTCTAATGATGTGTTAGAATTTCTTTTGTCTTATCTTATCTGCTTCTGCTTCTGCTTCTGCTTGTCTTTTGCCTGTCTTTTGCATCTTTTATTTTTATTTTTAATGTTCCATATATCGCAATCTATACTGCATCTTGTACTAATAATATATATTTCACCTTTTTAATAAACAATCATAGCGAAGAATTTATTCTTATCTGATCCTGTAATGGCCGAAATTAACCCTTGCTGACAGACCTCAATGAAGCACAAGAGCTTCGGATAAAAACAAAAATCGTCATCAACATATATTTCTTAATTCTCTAAATAAATAAAATACGAACCCGAATCTGGACCGAAAATTCAATCCTCCTTAATGGCGGTACCAATAATATGCTTTTCACGTTCTTTATCAAATGGAACTGCCCCTTTTTTACTATGACGACGCATATTATCCTGTCGCCGTTTGATACTTTCAAGTTCAACCTTTTTGATTTCACTGGCTTTCTTGATTGCCTTGGGAACATGTCTATGCCTACTAATACGTCTAATCTCAGGCATATGCTTGAATCGCTCCTTGAGAGCTTCATCATATTCAAGCTTACTCCGTTCCCTAGAAGACTTAACTCCTGATCGTTCAGCGGCAACGCTACGCCACAAACGCACATTGCCATCATCAGATCCAGAAATGACATATTTTGAGTCCATCGAAAATTTAACACAAAAAACACGCTGCATACGCTTGGTATGGTAGATATCTCTGGAATGCCCTTCTTTCAGTCGATATAATCTAATACTTCGATCATAAGAACCAGTGACCAATTCTTGACCTGTAGGAGAGAAATCTACATCCAAAACTGCTGCCACATGATCTTTATATACGTTAAGTGCTCTATTCAATTTACGCATATCATAAAGATAGGTATTATGATCTTCATTGGCAGCAGCAAAATTGAAGGCCTCCATCGGGTTCCATGCAATAGCATTAGTGCTCAATGTTGATACCAATTTCTGGACGGGTGAAGATGTTCGTAAATCATAAATTACAATGGAGCGGTCGGTTCCAGCTGATGCAACAATAGATGTTTCGGTTTGGTTAAATTTAACAGTACTGACATTATCTGCTCCCCAAGAAAGATTAGAAATAGGTTTAGATCGGGAGATATCCCATAATTCAACACTAATACCAGCAGTAATAAATTGACCCTCTTCACGATGATGATCTATATCATTAAAAGCACCTGCTCCAAGATATGTTTGCAGAGGTTCAACAGTCGAATGATTTTTTGAAATATCCCAAAGTTTTATAGTTTTATCACTTGCGCATGATAAGAGGGAACCTGATGGAGTCATGGTTAAACCTCTGACGATATTTTCATGTGCGTGCACTGAGAATATCTCTTCACGAGAAGACATATCCCATAACTTAACTACTCCATCACCACTACCAGTGGCCAATTTATTGAGAGATTTCAGATTCTTGGCAATACTATAAACACCATCAACATGACCTCTTCCAAGTTGGCCCAAAAACGGTTGTGCAAACATTCGTTCCAGTTTAGTGGCATTTAGCGCTCTTGTATATTCTCTAGCACGTTCAAACGGGTGTAAAGCGGGATCCAAATTACGTGGCAGCCTCTGGCTGTCAGTATTATTAGCCGGGATATATGAGTCGGCCGACCGACTTATAGTTTTTATTTTCTAAAACAGAAGTGTTAACATGGGATAAATATGGTATTGGCAACGCCCCCTCCCACTCTCTACCAATATATTCAGAGATCTAGTTCAGATCCTACTTACCATGATATCTCTATACTCCGAAGTATTTAATGCGATTTAAGCTATGTTTTTTATTTCAAAATAAATAATACCTACTATGAAGATTAGACGCTGAAATATATTTTTTCTAATCGCCTAAAACAGATACCCTAACCTGAAAATAAATTAATCTGATGTGAGCCGCATAAATAGACGGCTGATATCAAACGCAGCAACGTACGCTCACACTTATGCATAAGACTCCGTCGGATCGACCCTGTCGAAAACTGCCATCTGACCCCTGCAACTGGCCAATATTCCGTTAGGCAAACCCACTCAATTGGCGACTTCTCAGACAAATAAGGATATGTCAAAGTAAATGGGGGACAACCATCAAATTGATTTTCGCTAACACCGCACCCAACGTAACCAGATTGGGTTAAAAATAGAATATGGACAACAGGACAAGGTTTTAGGCGAATTCGATAAATTCGATACCCCTTTATTTATATTTAGTATCTTCCGTACTAGCTATAGATGAAGACGAGGATAATATAATAGGTGTCCCTCGTATATCAGGTGATATACCATCATAGAAACGGTGGGTATGCTTTCTTCTGCCTTTCGACAACAGAGATTGTCGGGGATGAGGTAATTCATCTTCACCCCTTTCTACATCATCATCATCATCATTATTATTATCATCATTATCGTCATAGTCATCATCATTAATAACATCACTTTCATCATCAATGATAATAGGATCAGGGTGTTGATGATACTCGGGAGACTGGATAATCGAGTCTATTAAATAATATTGTAATGAATTCATGATTAATGGGAAGAACATCATTACAAATGCAACTTGAACTCTTTCATCAAAATTGGTCCAAGATATAAGAAGTTCACCTAAATCATCCATAAATGGCATCCACCATACAAATATATACATCAGTATCTTCATGCACATTAAAGCCACCATATATAATCCTGCTTGTTTGAAAAAAGCATTCCATTTAGGTGGAGTCCCATATTGTCCAGATACTATCCCTTTAATACCTATTCGAAAACATGCAGTATGAACTAAATATAGGAAAAACCATAATACTGGTACTCCTATTGTTGTATCCAATAGAATATTTAAGAAATACCAATTGCAAGGATTTGTATCCATCTCTGGATTGTTTGAACTACCTAGTAAAATTGATGCAAGAACATTTACAAAATGTAAACCAGCTGCTCCCAAAACCTGTTTGGAAACATCAAAGAACCATATCCACCATGGCCTTCGAGGATGTTCCCTACTTCTTTTTACCACCAATGATAGAATTGCAGCTGCACCCATTGTTATTTGGAGTATCAGAGCGAATGGTCCTAAAAGCTGGCAATTGCCCTCATTATATGATTTCACTGGGATGGGCCATATACGCATCCATTCTGGCCAATTCATTATCGTCATAATGATAACAACTGTAGGTGGCGGGCAGTTCATAAGCACATAGGTTGGGGCGGAGAGAAAACGACAGGAAATACGAATGAAACAAAAAGGAAAACAAAAATGAATGAAAAGAGATCAAAAGAAAAATAAATAAAATTTCCACTCCTTCTTCTCCTGTATTAAAAACAGTTGGGGAAATATTTAATCAAAGTAAACCGGATATTGACGTTTCAGCAAGCCCAGCCCGTACGTACGCTTAGCCAGGGACACACGCGGACAAATAGGGTTAGGAATGTACCATACTATAGAATGTCCGGGTAACATTATTATAGCGGATCGATCCATCCGATCCATCCGATCCATGCGATCGATCGATTCGTGGAGACAATAAAAACACCTTTATATCCGGTTATGTCTTCAATTTGGTTTCTATTTGAGATGACATTTATATGTATACCGCTCGAATTTTCGAATTCGAATCAAATTTTGGATCTGGGGGAAATTGCTAAACTGCGGAGTCAAGTTTCCGATCCTTCTACTTACGCCGCGCACATGTGGCCAAGCATTTTTCCACGTTTGGCTAAACATTGCGGGTTAGGAGAATACAGCCCAATTAGGATCTGATGAACTATCTCAGACGTAACGACAGCAAAGAAGAGACTAATACCAGCAAAATCTCTATATTCTCCTCGAATACTGCTTGAATTTGACGGAGCTAGAAATGAGTTATGCGTGGCGAAGTGTAGTAGAGGACAATCTTGTACCGAAGCTAGAGATAAGGGCCAAAAGTTACTCCTCAGCTGTCGTATGAGCATACCCGAGATAAACCAAGCTAAACGAGCAATGAGACCAGCCAGCTAGATGCAGGAATAGAGAGGAAATTGATCAATTTTCAGCAAAAGAAAGATTCTATATTATTAATATTTGACCATAATTTCATAATAATTAATACCCCTGATGCGGCTCTGTCCAAGAACTGTCTATCCAATTAGCATCTCTGCATGTACACAGTTATAACCAAGGTATTTCTCGCACAGAATAAGAGTCTGAGACCCAGCTCCAGTCACCACGAGGTAAAACGGAGATCAGTGATGTTGCAACACTTCCGCGATTGGGCTTCATACTCTTCTTCTACGGGTCCTACCGTAGTAGAAGTTTATAACAGTCGGAGCCGTGTAGATTCTTAGAATCTCGTTTATCATAACATTTATGAAATATTAAAGCTTAGAATCTCGTTTATCATAACATTTATGAAATATTAAAGGTTAAGGGTTTTTTTATTACAAGGCTTATTTATTTACTATTTATTACTTGATCGTGGTTATTGATCTTAAGTTCTTATGATACATATTAATAATAATCAATCTCTATTTCGTATATTTCAATATATTATAATTCTCTTAGAAGTCTTATATTTGTCTCTGTAATTGCTTATTACGTTACTGGTATCTTTTATCCGGATACACCTAATCTTTAGATTAGGATAGACCTTTGAGATCTCTAATAGATTCCTATATTGATTATTGAATCTACAGCCGCACAAAACCGCAACCCTAATTTGCTCTTAAAGTCAATTTCAAGCTGACGTAATCTCGATTGGATATTTCAAATCAGATAATAAAAGATGGTATGATCCAATTAGGTTCTCGACGAAGTAATAATTAGACAGCTCTTAACATTAGATTGTAAGACTAAGATTGTTAGTTTTGGACTAAAGACCTAAGAAAACAAACTAGATAATAGAAGATGTCTGAAGCTGGTAAGTATGATTCTTGTTAACTCTCTCTATCCGGGTTTTTCTTGATTATGCGGTACCGAGCCCATAATACGTTTCATCTCCTAAGTTCAACTCGGTGAATCGAACTTTGGGGTATCTGACGGTATCTGAAGGTATCTGACCTCTGACACCGTTTTCTTCCTTCGTTTGAGCCCTACTTAGCATCGTTAGTTGACCTTTAATTGTTAGGGGCAGGTCTTATTGTCGAAGGAAGTGCCCCGGTCATTTAAGGCAGAGAAAGAACTGAACTCGAATAGTAGAGTCGGAACGTTGGTGTTAGGAGAGCCCAAGATCTGTCTCTCGAGCAGAGTCGGAACGTTGGTGTTAGGAGAGCCCCAGATCTGTCTCTCGAGCAGAGCCAAAGCTGGGAATCTGAACTACACTGCGGCCGCCGGTGTCCATATCAATTTCCGCTAACTAATGTCTATAGTCCCCGCTTGTCATTTACCCAGGAGAGAACCAACTCACACTCATCATTCGGAAGCAGTAGTCTCAGGTGAGTTTTTATCTGGAATCGATATCAGTTGCCGAACCTTGTGAATTCTACTAACTAATATCTATAGTACCTGCTTGTCATTTAACCAAGGCTGAACCAGTGGTATCAAGTAAGTTTTTATCTGAGGTTCTATGTTTTCTAAAACTATAACTAACTGCTAGAACCCAAGCCATGTTGCGTATGCACTGAACAAAAATCTGTTAGAGATGAATGTATACTGATCTATGGTCAGGATAGCGGCAGATGTGATGACCTCGTCAGCAAGTACAGGGGATGCATGAAGGGTTTTGGATTTGATTTGTAAAAATTATAGATGCTCTACTACTAGTCACCACCATCCCCCCTCTAAGTTTATATCTGTAAATAATAAAGAAAAAACAAAAAAGATGGAACATTATTTAAATCTGAAAGTATATTTTTAGAAATATATCTATTTGAAACACTTAGCAATTAACTATCAACTAGAGCAAAAAATACAAGACGCAAGGTGAAACAAAACAATAATAAAGGCATAAAAAGAAAATAAAACAAATAGACATCGAATAGATTTCTAGGATTAGATAGCCACTTGAGCTCTTCCTAATAATATCCCCCCCCCGTTCTATTGATCACCATAAAAAATAGACATCGAATAGATTTCTCGGATTAGTTAGATCCCTGACATATCAAAATAGAGGCCTTGAGAGATTCATCCTCTACTAAAGTGCGAGTGAAAATACCCATGAATCCAGAACCAGACTTTCGGTTATGACCAGCATGACTACTAATAATAACAATATCTCTTGAACGAGGCTCTCCTTCAAAAGTAGAATCAATATTAGATCGAATTTCCTTTTCAGATGAATGTAACAAACTAACTCTTGAATGAACAACTTCCGGTAAAGCGTCGACGACCTGGGTCACATAATCCCATGCCTCTGAACTATGAATTGTTCTATCATCATCACCAGTACTAGAACCAGGACCAGAACCATTCTCACTAGTAACATTAATAACATCAACAGTCAATTTAACCAAGGGACTCTCAACCAGCTGAAGAGCAACACTAAGCGAGGTCAAATCATTAGAATCACATGAGAAGAAAACTAAATGAATTCTACGTTTATAAGATGACGATGATACACCCCAAGATATTTTACTATCAACATTGGTAAAAGGAATACTAATTCCGCGATCAATGAATAATCCCAATTCAAAGTTACAGTTGGGATTATCAAATAATTCCGAGAATACTTTATTGTCATCTTTATCATCTTGTGCAATCGAGAACTCAACAATAGATTTAGATCCAACAGTTTTAACATTATTATTGGTGGTTTGATCCCAAGTGAGTAAAACGAAATCAGATGGCTCAGTTGGAACCTGTACTAAATAAGTAGCCTGATCACCGACACTAATATAGGCCAGATCACCAGTGAAAACAACATTGTGAATCTGGCTGAAATTATCAACTACACCAAGAAGAGGATCGGTCTTAATATCAGCTTGATAATCTGATGTAACTTGAATCAAATCAGCAGTACGTTGAGAGAGTTCTAAAAGCCTAACACCGTGAAGTCGAAGTTGTTGTCGTTGTTGTTCTTGTTGATCAGTGCTTGTTGCAGGAGTCAGAAGTTGGACTAAGCTCATCATAACAGAAATTGATTCAACATCACTTAATAGAACAATTAATTTCGAAATACGTAGTGGTACAGATGAACTAGTAACAACATTTCCAGTACCAGGAGCTGCATTAATAGCAATCTGCCTTTCATCAACATTTCTCATTCTAGCAAGCTTTTGACGATAGGAAATTGGGTACACCAAAGTAGTTAATGGAGTTGTTAAGAAAGTGGTCACTAGAGTCATAACAATAAACATAGAAAATACCTTTTCACTAATGATTTTAGCATTAAGACCAGTTGTCAAAACAACAATTTCTACAATACCCTTACAAGACATAAGAATACCAACAGTTAAGGATTCCTGCCATTCCAATCCATTTAACTTGGCGCCGACAGTACCACCAAAGACTTTACCCAAGAAAGCTATAAAAATAAGAGCAAAGACATATCCCCAAATAATACCATCATTCAATAACCCAATATTACAACTAAGTCCTGCCAAGGCGAAATATTGAGGAATTAATATTACAGTTACGAAATCTTCAATCTTAGCCGTCAATTTAACTACGAAATCGTTATCACGTGGAACAATCACTCCAATTATAAAAGCACCAAAAATAGGATGAACTCCAATAATATCAGTATAAAAAGATGATACCAAAACAAGTAATAGCATAATTGCTACATCCAACTGAGATGGGCCCCTTTCAAACCCACCAAATCTTCTTAAATAATAACTTAAAATTCGTCGAACAACGAAATAGCAAACTAAGAACCAAGCAGTAACCAACAGAACTATATAAAGAGCATGGATTCCCTTTTTGGTAGAATTGGCCAATGTAATTGTAAGTGCCAATAAAATCCAACCAAGCAAATCATTAGCAATACCTGCTGATAATACAATGGTTCCTACCCGGTCTCTTAATAGTCTTAATTCAGTGAGAATTCTTGCCAATACTGGTAATGCCGTTATAGATAATGCGACGGCTACAAATAATGAATATACTCCAAATGAAACCACATTACTTCCATAATTCTTATAAATTCCCACAGCAACAGCAAATCCCAAACCAAATGGAATAAGCATTCCTAAGGCGCCCACAGTTAAAGCAATATAGAGATTCCTCTTTACAAATCCAATGTCGACTTCCATTCCTACAATAAAAAGGAACATGATCAAACCCAAATTAGCTACAGTTGTCAAATTTGGTATTGATGCCGTCGGGAAAATCGTATTCGTAAAATGAGGAACATGTCCCATAACAGATGGTCCTAACAATATACCGGTGATAACCTCTGCGATAACACGCGGTTGTTTCAAATAAGTTAAAGGCCAATGAAGAAGTCGACTTAAAGTAATGATAATGAATGACTATGATTTGAAGTTAGCTTTTGTTCTGGTCTGATCTCCCTGGCCAAACCCAGTTGCTCGGTTCGCTCGGGCCCGGTCAAGACCACCTTTTCGTCGACAATCTCTTACCTGAACAATGAATAGAGCCAGTGGGTCCGAGGTCGAATACACAAAAGGATTACGACCTCCTAAGACACCCGACTGACTCAAAGTATTGGGCAAAGCGGTTGTGGTGCTGTTTGTCATTTCTTCGGATCAAGGAGAGGAGTACAGTAACGACCCCTTCTTTACAACAATCAAATAAAAAAAAAGGTAGAGAGAATGATGAGACCTGGTCGATGTAAAATTGAAGATATATAACTTGTAGGAAGAGATAAAAAAATCCCATCTCCGTGATTTAATCTATATTTGGGGGTCTAAGTGTGAGATGCCCTTTTAGGATATCTGGAGAAGAGACCCCTCCTTTCCCGCGCCTCGCATGGATGTTTTACATTCAGTATCCATGTATATATATGTAACTGTTAACTAGATATATAACTGTTATACATGTTAATTAATAGGGTGATACAGAGTGTGGGCACAGGGTTAATTTTATATGCGCTCAACTCTGTTGTGAGTTAGGGTTTTACATAACATTAGCGCATATTGAGTGCAGGGTTATGCGTTCCGGTGTTAACTAACTTAGTTATACGCGTGTCACGCAGCTGCTGTATAAGTTTAACAGTTAACGTTAACTAGATCATTTAACAGGTTAACTGGGTTAACAGCTTTATACAGTAACACCTGTTAGATGTGGCAGGTGTCTTAGGAAGTAACCGGTAACACTCTTACAGCCTATGGCACAGGTGTAACAAATATATAATGTCGAAAGCAGATACGGTCGGGGAGAAGCCACGGTAATGTATAGAAGGTACAAGCTGGCGTTAGTAACGTAATACAGCTCGTACTGTACTGTACACTTGTACTGTAGTAACATTCTTGTTATGGCCCTAGCTTTTGGTTGGCCCTGGCTGAAAACCACTGCATGCAGTTTGTGACCTGAGAAATATGCTCGTCAGAACAGGTACACTTGGCGGAGATACCACAACTAGGCATGAGGAGCTCTCTTCTATGTTGTTTATTGTTTGGTAGCATTTATTTCTTCTAAATAGATTCGGAGTAGTTAAGAGTACCGTATTTCTCTTACTAGGTACGAACATGCACTAGGCAAATCAGTCACCGTACAGTCTCTTTGCATGTTATCTTATTTACAGGGGTGATGGGTAGGATTATAAAAAAATTTAAGTTCCCATTGTTGATGAGTAGTTTGAATAAGTGACTACTTTTGTTTGTTACGATATAGGCTTTTTGTAGGGTAGAAATATATTAACTTATACGTCATATGCTCCTAGTAAATGTAAAACAAAATATGAGAGATCTGACCGAATAGGGCGTTAGATACTTCCCTATCCTGGGAGGATTTACCTCTTGACCATATTTACTACACTTCCATTCAACTCTCCTAGCTACTTCCCTTCCAGTGTCGCAGAGCCATGTACTTAAAATAAGGCCTATACATAATTATAGGCTTGCGCTTCTAGCTTAGAATTAATTCGCAGGCTAATCCGTTAGAAATGCTGCCCCTTGAAATGTTTGAACCCTTATGCTCAGAGTTAAAATACAGAGCAAAAGTCAATAATTAAAGATGATCGACATAGATATAAATTTTATCGTGCATGCCCGCCGCTGGGTTGACCCCATAATATAACCTAACCACTCCTGCTCTGCTAAATACTTTCGATATACTTATAATAAGCCAAAGAGGTATTCCTAACCCCCATACTGATTGTTTAAGCCTTGTTAGCTTCTCATTAGCTTTTTAGTCTCTGGCCCTTCGAGCACATGTCAGAACGTGAACTTAGGACCAACTAATCGCTCTTAAGGTTCACGATTCATTTGAGAGAAAGTAATTGAACTAATTGATTAAATGTCTATTTCATATCCGTTTCAATTATTGGAGCATCATTTTGGTTAGGTTTAGGAGATATTATTCTTAAATTCTTCTATTGAAAACCCCCTGTTGGTTATTACTGGTAATCCTATTGCTGCCACTTTGTACCAGTTGTGCATTTTGAATAGAATATGTCTGGGAACATCGAGAATGATTATGCCAGGAATATCCATACGGCATCAGCCAACAATAATAATAGTCAAGACGACATTCTTCCATCAACTCCTGAAAAATCAAAACCTGACGGCCAGCGAATAAACCTCAATACTGGCACATCAACAAGTTCTACTAGTAAAGCTTCTTCACCAACGGAGCAGCAGCAATCTGGTTTGCTGAAGACCTGGTCCTCGCGTGGTATTCTATCAAAACCAGGTCCAATTACTCCTGTTAATTCTAGTCCTGCTCCTTCATTATTTCATTCTTCAAGTTTGACAACTAAATCTCATTATCATTTAATAGCTCGACCAACTCCCGTATGGGCTGTTAATAAGGGTGTCTCTTCACGGACAACAACTGCTTCGATTTCAGCTACTGGAGAAGGTGCTGCTGAAAAAGGTGTTGGTACTGAGAAGTCCATTCAATTTAACAGCCCTTCTGTCAGTCCTTCTGCTATCACTACTACTGCTACTGCTAGTACTATAGCTGATATCAGTACCGCTACAGATACCTATACCTGTATAGACGCTATTGCGACAGCATCATCTAGTCCAAAAAAGAGCAATCTGACTGGACGCCCAATATTTCGCATTCCTGGACCAAAACCATACACACGGAATACTACCGATGATGATGGCGGTGATGATGAGACTGAAGACGTTGTCGCATTTCCAATTGCACTACATGATACTGTTCGTCCTCGCGCAAGTAGGGATAGATTTCATTCAGATATAGTCTCTTCATCTGGGCCACACCCACACCAGCCTCCTCATATTGGTTTTCGACACGGTCATTATCCGACACCATCTGGCGCATCTCCTTTTATAAATGGTCCATCTCAACCTAGTAATGATGTGGAAATGCCGGCAGTTGAAAAAAGCAGGTGGACTTCATTGATTGAGGCTACGTCGAGACCCGAATTTTGTGACTCCACTGATATTATTGATGAAAAAGCATTAGAAAATCAAGGGGACCTCAATAGTCTTTGGATAGGTTATCAACAAGAACTGGCAATGAAGCAATTACAACAACAGAAGTTAGGGAACAGGAAGAAATCTTCATCAACAATCGCCAGTAAATTGTTTTCACGTGGTAGAAGTCACTCTTCTGCTGCTACCTTAGGAGGAGCAGGAAGAGGTGGTGGTGGTGGTGGTGAAAATGAAAACAAAGGCACATCATCTGATATGAATAGTAATTCTACAGCTAATGAGCATGAACCTTATTCATTATCTTCAGCTCGTTATTTTGTTTCAGAGGAATCCAGACAAACTTGGAAACCAAAACTCAATCTTATTCTACTTAATAACCCTTATGTACCACTTACCCTTCGTACAATTATTTTCGTACTCTCGGTAGCTGCTCTGGCATTAGCTGCGTCGGTTTATGTTCATTCTCGTGATGCCTCGCCAGATCCGATTACTCAACAACCTTCTACAATCATGGCCGTAGTGGTTCAATCAACTGCTTTAGTTTATTTGGTATACATAACGTATGATGAATATTCCGGTAAACCATTAGGCTTACGAGATGCTAAAGCCAAAATGAGATTGATTATGCTTGATCTATTATTTATTATATTTTCTTCTGCGAACTTATCACTTACATTCAACACATTATATGATGTGACGTGGACTTGCCAAAATGAATCATTTGCTGATGATCCTAATGATCCATTGATAGTTCCTTATAGTCATGCTATTTGCACTCGTCAACGTGCCTTGGCGTCTTTTTTGTTTATGGTTTTAGTGATGTGGGTTTCTACGTTTACAATTAGTATATTCCGACTTGTTGAACGGGTTGCTCAGTAGGTATAGGATGGTGGCGGCGCTCTACGGCATTATAAGAACAATTAATTGCATAAATACAATCATCTATATAATGAATGATGTGAGTGAGTGTTATTTGTCCGATTGGGGCTGTGTTATGAAAACTGCATATGATCTTTTAAATTTTTTTTTGTTCTTTTTTATTAATAGGTTTTTATATATATAATAAGGTGAACACTGATTCCTAATACGACCATCTCAGGGTGGTTCCCCCTCCGTTGTTGTTCGCTTCGCTCGGGTTAAATCGTTCGAGTTAGTGTTAGCCCCAGCCGCCGGAGGCGAAACAGGGTTCAGAAGGGGGGAGGATCCAGGGGGGAAAAGGAGTCTGGGAAACTACGGTAGTTGCCCGAGTTGCCTTTATGAGTTAGGACAAGTCGTAAGAGTGCACTGTATACCTGTATATAATTTCACCTAGTTATAGCTTGCTATAGTTATATATATAAGGAAAACACGGCTGCTGATATTTCGTCATGCTCTGCGACTATAGAAATCCTTATCAGATCTCGAGCAAACTCTATTTCCATTTATTGTAAAAATCGAGTTGGAAACTCGCAGCCATACATTTTGAAGTTTACGGAAACTAAGAGTCATAGATTAATAACAATCCGGATTCCAGAAGAAGAATGGATGTCTGAAATAACTGTCAGGAGAAATCAAAATGAGCCGCTAGCGGGAATGGAAGGCGTAACATTAGCTTTTATTCTTATATCAGTAAACACACAATCGAGATGTTTTACGATGGACCGGGCGGCCTTGTGGCCTAGATGAAATTAAGACGATAAGAGGTCAAACAGGTGTGATGGAATCGACATATGGAGGTGTCACTCAGGTGTGCTGACGACTAGACGCCGGTTCGACTCCGAAGGACAGTAAAAAGCACTCGTTCCTGAATACAAACACGTATGAGGGTTTTTGGTGCTTTTCCTCATTGGTATTATTGTAAAACTTCTTACTAGAATATGCTGATATAAGAATAAATATTTAAAAAAAAAAGATGTTTTACGATAATATCACACAACGTTAGCTTTGTGCTCACATTCTACTTAAAAGCATATATTCTTTTAAGAAAAAGAAGCACTCGAATGACCGCGTTGCCGTTGCTCACTCAGCCTTATCTTACCATCACGTCTTGGTGCATAGAGAGGTGAGTCCGTAGTTAAAGCATCAACTTCATCATTCTGAATTTATTATTACAGTAACGACATAATTTTAATAACCTGTATATAAGGGAGATCTCATTTACCTGGGTTGAGTCGATATCTTAGAAATCTTTTATAGATTTATATTTATATATAGTTGAAGCACGACTTCAAATTGTCCTTTTTTCTTTTTTCTTTTTTCTCTTTTCTCTTCTCTCATTTCTCATTTCTCATTTCTCATTTCTCATTTCTCATTTCTCATTTCTCTTCTCTCTTTCGGTTTTGTTTTAGCAAAAATTATTAGCATAATCTTAGAGAAAACAACTTTCAAAAATAGAAGTCGATAAATTGACAATTGAAGACAAAGTATAAGGGACTGGGAATACCTCAAGCGAGACAAAGAGCCCATTCACTCTTGAAACTCCCGGAGCTTGTATACGAACATCGTAAAAGTTATTTATCATCATAAAAAAAGGAATTTCAATTCTTGAAAATAATAATACATGGTGTCGACAAGACGAAGTACTGCTTTGGCTAATGCCACTGCAGAAATGCCTAGGTCCAATGATGTGGCAGCGACGTATGTAGTCTACCTGTCTACCTGATCGGTTCTGATCTGAAAGAGACCATACGGTGTCGTAGTGATATAATTGTTTTCTCCACTAACTTTATTTTAGCTGGGACTTGATAGAAAAAGGAGTGAAGATGTTTCTTGTAGATGATCTTTCGAATGGAATTAGTACTGCTATGGTATGTGTAAATTGCCCCCTTCATAATGAGGCTCTTCAACCCATCTAGCCTAGATCCAGCAGCATCTCACTGGCTGTTTATTAGAACTAACAATTTTCTTAGTACATGAATGTTTATACGTAAGTGGATACAGATAAATCATCTTCGCCTTTATTAGAATCTTGCCGCCAATATGACTTCGCTCATTGCCTGTAGACTAAGGAGGCATTCTAACTCTTTCTATATAGTGCTATTTTTAATTTCTGTACGTCACAAAGCCCGTCACAGGTTAGAATACATCCCGTATATGCTGGAAACAAAGCAGGTGCTCAATTGTTGGGTGCAGAACTATATACAAAGCTTGAAAAATATCTTGAGGGCCACTTAAACGTCATACGACGCCAATGCTTCCATTATTCTAATGATGATCTAGTACAGTTCTACACTAATACCTGCGATCGTTACACCACTGGAGCTAAATACCTCAATCACGTCTTTGATTACCTTAATCGTCATTGGGTTCAGAGGGAACGGGATGAGGGCCGGAAAAAGATATTAGATGTGAATACCTTATGCTTGGTTCGCTGGAAGACTCATTTGTTTGACAAAATTCAACCAGAATTGATCACTGCTTTACTTCAAATTATTGAACGTCAACGAAACGGAGAGGTCATTCCAACTGGAATTATCAAACAAGTTTTACAATCAATGGTTTCTTTGGGGTTAGATGAGAATAATCCTAAAAGGACCAATTTATCTGTTTATACTACCTATTTTGAGGAGCCGTTCATTGAAAACACTCGCGAATTCTACACTAACGAATCCCGCACTTTCTTGGCCAGTCATAGTGTGGTTGAGTATTTGAAGAAGGCCGCCACTCGTCTTGAGGAAGAATCGACCCGTGTCAAGACTTACCTGGATCCCCATACTGAGAAGGACTTGATGAATACTTGTGATGAAGTCTTGATAAGTGATCATGCAAAGGCAATTCAAGATGTTTTCCCGGTATTACTAGCAGAAGACCATCAGCAGCATTTCAATTTGCTTTATAAGTTACTGAAGCGGGTTCACGGACTGGTTCCGATTCAAGAAGCTCTCGAGAATTATGTTAAAAAACAAGGTCTGGAAGCTGTGGAGAAATTGGTTGCTGAGCAAAAGGAAAAGAGAGAAGGAGCCTCTGATGGCCCAAGTACTGGTAGTAGTGCATCTGGTCCTGTCGACGCTAAGGCCTATGTTGATACCTTGTTGCAAGTCCATTCCAAATATACTGAAATAGTTGCCAAATGTTTTGAGAATGATGCCGAAATGGTCAAATCGCTCGATAACGGTTGTCGATCGTTTATTAATACAAACGCCATTGCTAGACCTGCAGGTAATGCTGGTAGAGATTCTAAAACTCCTGAGTTACTTGCCCGATACTCGGATACTCTGTTGAAGAAGTCTTCCAAAAATGCCGATGATTCTGATATCGACGCCAGTCTTAATGGTATTATGAAGATCTTCCAGTACCTTGATGAAAAAGATGTCTTCGAAAAGTATTATTCTCGATTGTTATCCAAGCGATTGGTTAATGGTTCCTCAGCTTCTGAGGATGCTGAGACCAGTATGGTAGCCAAACTGAAGGAATCTTGTGGTTACGAGTATACCAATAAGTTACAGAGGATGTTCCAGGATATGACCACTTCGGCTGAGATGCAGAATGAATTTCGTGGTATTTTAGAACAGAATGACGTAGACTTTACGGCTTATGTTCTAGCCGAAAGTTTCTGGCCGTTGCCCAATTCTAAAGCCTCATTCAAGTTGCCTAAACAACTAGCTGGTACGTTTGATAGATTCCAACACTTCTATGGTACAAAGCATTCTGGACGTAAGCTAATGTGGTTGTGGAGTTTTGCAAAGGGTGAATTAAAGGCAAATTTTGCGAAGTCTTCTAAAACGGGTTATACTTTCCAGGTTTCTGCCTATCAAATTGCTATTCTATTGCCTTACAATGATGCAGACACGTATACTTATCAACAGCTATCGGAGATAACTGGTCTCTCCAAGGACGTTCTAGCGAATTCATTACATTTCTTACTTAAGGCAAGAGTTTTAACCCAGTCCCCTGCTGATGTTCCCGTTGGTTCTGATGATACCTCGTACTCTCTCAACATGAATTTTAAGAGTAAAAAGGTTAGAATCAATCTTAATCTACCCTTGAAATCTGAACAGAAGCAAGATACTGAGGAAACTCAGAAGAAGATTGGGGAAGACCGTAATGTTTTCTTACAAGCAATTATTGTTCGAATCATGAAAGCGCGTAAGGAGTTGCGACATGTTCAGTTAGTCCAAGAAACCATCAACCAGTCTATCAAAAGATTTAACCCCAGAGTTCAAGAAATCAAAATGTGTATTGATACTCTAATTGAAAGAGAATATCTAGTGCGTGTTGAAGGTAACAAGTATCAGTACGTCGCTTAGGTTCCTCGTCCCCACAACCGATTCTTAGTTGGTTTATTTATCAGTATCATAGCGACAAACAAAAAAAAACAGAATGAAATACTTCTATTAATAATAATATAATTCTTTAAGTTAATAAATATATTCCTTGCTAATCTAATTTCTGCAGTAACAGGTCGTAGACTCATATTTCCACTCCTCTCAGCCGACTACACGCTTTGGAGACATTTTCTTTCCCTGTGAGAATTATAGATCCGCTGCCCATATTGTACCTTAAAACTTGATTATTAAAGCCCTGATGTTTTGAATAAGCAACGGTCGAACAGAGGGAAAAGCAGGAAATCATTGTATTCAGACTATGGACAATGGTCATACATATGTTTCGAGGATTAGAATTAAAGAAAAGTATGCTTTACGAAACAGTAATATCGTCATGAGAATCAACAGCAAGACGACTAAGTACTAGATTCATCGATGTAACCCACAGATCGCGCTCATGACGGGATCGAGCCATAAATACCATCGAAGTACCACCGACTCCAAGTCGATTAACAGTCTTAATGGATTTCGCCTTTATTTTGCCATCCTGAGCTCGTCTGCTTGTTGCGGCATAACTTTTCTTGCCAAACCAAAGAACAAAACAACGCAAGGATTCCTCTTCTGCTGATTTCCAGCCATCTGCATATGCCCTCGGGAGCGCATGCCTTCCAGGATTGTCCGTATTGAACGTCTTATCGCGGTCTAACAGGTCACCGGAAGTTAAGGGCCCAGAGTATACATAGCACTCAGACAGCGATATACTTTGAATACGGTGACAGTTTACTCTCACCGGAGAGTCGGATGTACTGTTACTGCTATCAACAAAAGGCGAATAAAGAATAAGATCTGTCAGAGTTAATACAACGTAATATTTTCGGAACGTTGAAAACTTGGAAGGTTTCTGAAACAAAAGACCTTTTCGAAAAAGGCTTTTACTGCACGAGACACCTGCGATGTTGTAAGCCCTCGAGTCTGCGATACCTTGGTCAGTTTCCCATTTAGAAGCTGCTTCACCAACAAACGCTTCCGCATCTTCGTCAATATGCAATATTTCTAAGTTCTGCTGTCGTATGGCATTCGTCCTGTTCATATCCTCCCTTACCCGTCGTTTCCAATAAACCATCAGGTCGGATAGTTGACGTACCCAAGTATCTCTTGCCTGTGCATTATGAGCTTGAAGATGCAATATTTGGCTATTCTTAAAAATTAAGTCGAACCTATTAGAGCTCCCGTCAGTTGCTTTAACCTCCTTTACTTCCAGGAGATCAACAAAACCATCGGAACGTGAAATCGACGCAATCCGCCGCTTCATTTCAAATTGGGCTATTTGATCATACTGGTCAAATTCATCCACATTCTGAATAGTTTGGAGCCACTCTATATTCCCGTTATTATCTACCCGATAGGGTGCCACTTCTGAGATCAAAGGCATGCTAGATATAATATTCCGAATATTACGAGTAGTGCCATTGTCATGATTACTGTCGCCAATGTAAGGAGGCAATGCTCTAGTAGGTAGTGAATAGAACAATAAATGGTCATGAGAATGGAAATATGTCTTGTTCAGTAGCTTCTGTTTACGCACTTCTCCACTCCACGTTGTCAATCGAGTGACAAAGCCTTCAATGGGGTAAGGCTCTGACATTGTAATGCTCGGCTTATTATGCTTTTTGATCGTCACTGGTAATGAGAATGGGATTTTAGGTCTCAACTCCAATTCATGAGTTTTCATCATGGCCCAACTGGATTGAATTTGTGAGCCTCTTAAATCAAAAAGCCATTCCAAGCGGTCGTATCTCCTCCATGCCAATCCGATTTTGACGGCCCCACACCAGTTATTGTTGATAACGTTGCGAAGAGATTTAACCTGACTAATTGATTCAAGAGCCCTTGCAGAGATGTATGAAACCAACCAACTGGGAGCAGAAGAACATCCAGTTACCTGCTTGAGAGACAAAAGGGCCTCCTCCTGGTCACTTTTCATACCGATATCTCCAAATGGTACCTCAACTTCTATCGAAATTCCCAAGTCAGGAACTCGAACGGTTATTAAACTATCTTGACTAATCCCGACAACACTTGCTAAGAACGATAGCCAGTTCATTGCCGAAACATCTGATCTGGCTCGTAAGATATAAATGAGAGTTTCTTTCTGAACATTCACAGAATCTAAACTCTGATCCTCCCATAAGACTATGGTTTTATCTAAAGATGAGTATAGGTTAATGACAAATTTCCTACCAATAGCAACCTCGATTTTAGGGAAAGCTCTTCTGTTGCTGTTGTTGTCCTTCTCATTGATTACTCTAGCAATATGTCTAGAACTATAGAATTGAAGCAGAATAGGAGTTAACTTATGGCCACTCTTACGGGCAACTACTACGTATTCACGCCATCTCTGCACAATCCGAGTATCGACGCTCTCTATTTCATTAAAATCAGCAGGAAGCACCGCCTCCTCATAAGGCGACTTAACCATGACCAGCAGCTTTTCAGTCATTACCATTTCACCGGCCTTTTTGCGTCTTAGAAGGCGCTCGGTACTAACAATGAATGATGCCTTACGTTTTTTGATTTCTCGTCTAACATTGCTATGTCTTCTGCCCATAGAAGTGCTTTTTGTCCTGATTTTGGATTTTAGTTTCGATCTACGGTCTATATCTAGCATTTGTTGACGAAGTTTTTTGGCAGTATTATCCCTCTCGAGGATGCCTGACAGATAAGACCGGGCTGAGCGGGAATCAACTGGTATTCTTCGGTCAGATTCCCAAACGGGTGGTGATACCTCACTAGTTTGATCATCTCGCTTCTGACGTTCAATCCGAGACGGTGGAGGTGTTCCAGTCGGCGGAGAATTCGTACCCCTAATTGTTGATGCCGAAGAAGGATTGTAAGAGTGTAAACTACCATCAAAGTCGGAATTAAGCTGATTATTATATGATGGCTGCCTTGAAATTACCGGTTCTTGTTCACTCTCACTTATAGACTCCTGAGCAGTAAAATAGGATTGCATAGAGGCCATTGTTGACACTGAAGCATCCATTGCAGTCGAGTAGGGACTACCAACCTGTCTAGTGTCCCCGGTGGGTAGTGGTTCAAGGTCAGAATGAGACGATAACAGATCACTTTCACTGCCGATACGACTAAGAAGGAGACTTGTAGAACGAGGAGATTCAGCCCCCCTAGAATTGTCAATTATTCCATGACCAATGGCCGGTGAGTTATTATTCGAAAAATTAGAATCAGTCGTAGTTGAATTGACAGATGTCTGCATCTTTGTTGAATTTGTGATGAATTCATTATATTTATTGTTATTGTTATTACTATTATTATCGTTATTATCATTATGATGTTCATCGTCATCACTATCGGCCTCACCTTGTTCGCTATGTCCCTCTGGATCAGATTCATCTCCGAAATCAGCACTATATACTGGTAGAGAATGAAGATGAGATGAAGCCTCAGTGGTTAAATATTGAGATGGTAAGAGATCATCAGATCGTGACGGAGCAGGATAATCGCCAGAATTCCCAGGATGAGACGATACATCATCACTAGAAACAGAGTCTTCTTCTTCGTCAACTAACGCCTCTTCAGCCGAAACTAATATATGAGGTGATTGAGGTACCTGGGCAACAGGAATCATGTTATTAGATGTGGCTATTTCTGCAGTTGTATCATGAGAGACTCTTCGCTGGGCAATGACAAGATCCTTTATAGCTTGTCGGACGCTATCAGGACCCACTAATGCCTGGTCTTGATTCGGATCTTGTTCAATTCTCGTTGTTCTAGTCTGTGATGTTGAAAAAGTGTTATTAGGAGATTCAGAAGAATTAGGTACTTCCCCTCCTAGACTTTGGTCCTGTCCTTCCGGCCATAATCTTGAGTAAACATTAGGAAACATTTTTCTCATCTTTGCCCATGATCCCCAAGATCGTCTATTCGCCAGCAACCATTCTACAGGGAGAGGACCAACAAAAAGTATCCTTGACTGGTGGTCAATTTGTGATGGTACCTCATTATACAGTCTTAAGGCGGTATAGGACGTTTTACGAATAACTTTAAGTTCATTATCTACATCATCGCCACGATCCATGATCGTCATAGTCGGTAGTGACGAATGTGGAAGGTGCGGCAGCGGTGGCAGCCCAGTCATGTTCAATTCATAGCAATCTATCAAGAAGTAAAGTAATTTGTTAGCAACTCTTCCAAACCTAATGTGTCTCTGGCGGCTGAGCCTAGAATCTCCAAAGGGTGGAGCGTCGCTCGGTAATTGGTTCTGTCATCCTTGTTTGCCTCGGCAGATGATTCACACAGAATAACTCAACTTAAGCTTGCCCTGCAACAACTTACACTATGAACACACACAATTTTTTAGAAGATGTGAACAGTTTTCAGGAGTTTTTTTTGTTTCAGCTTTCTGTCCAGTATCTTCATTGAATGCTTCTTCTTATTGTTTATGTGTCTAGTCTACCTTGAGATATGTGCAATAACGGTTAATGTTAACTTATCGAAGCTAGTATAGCATACATGCATATTCGACTAAGCGCCGAAGTCATCACTAGAACATACTAATTGTAATCAGCAAATAAGTTGCTTCATTTGAGACTCTACTGCTGCTATCGACTAGATAATATCTCGGAGGAAGCTCCAGTATAGTAGGATTATCTGCCGGGGAAGAGCCCCTCGTCTTCCTCCGGTGGCTGATACTTAATTTCAGGCCGGCCTATACATAAACATTCTTCGAAATTCGGGAAATATGCTTATTCAAGGACCCCAATTCCCTATGAGATTTCGACTTTTCTCGTTAGTTTGTTGTCAGAGAACCATCTTTGCAAAAAAAACTCCGCAGTCGGGCTATCACCCAGTCTATGTGTTTAGAAATGAGGTACATGTGTTAATGGCGGTTGAGCAGAGTCCCACCGCCAAAGAGAAAGGTTAGATGCCGTAAAACTGAGCAGATGACCGACCCAATTCGAGGCTCATATGATACTGTACATTATATCGCGTAAGACGTCACGATCAAAAATATCTGTCCGTTACAAGAATTCATTTAGAATCAAATTTTGTTGTTGTCATTCTCTACATGCATTTATATCAGCTTCATAAACAAGCTATTTCCATATTATTTTTTTTCCACCGACGCCTCTTCTCTTAAACCGAATCAGTCAAGAGTTTATTAAGGCGGGCAATCTTAGAAGAAACACTCAAATCAACAGTTCGGTCACCAATTTCAACAACTAGACCTCCCAAGATATCTGGCTTGATTTCATTGGTAATACGCAATTGCTTACCCTCACCTACGAACTCCGATTTGGAGATAGCGGCCTTGAGACGACCCAAAGTCTTCTCATCAAGGGCACTGACAGAAGTAACAGTAGCATCTACAAAGCCATGGTGAGCATTACTAAGAACTTCAAACTTAGTAATAACCTCAGACAATAAACCCAAACGATTATTATCAGCTAAAACCGACAAAAAGTTACTGACAGTCTTATCGAGTCCAGCAGATTTGGCAATAGTTTCTACGACAATTTTCTTTTCTGGTGCAGATAAAGCAGGGTTGCTAAGAATGGTTCCAAGTTTCTTATCTTCGGCAATTAATGACTTTAATGAAGATAATGCCTTCTCAGTGGCCTCAATTGACGATTCTTTGGCAGAGGCAATATAAAGTGCTGAAGCATAAGATCCATCAATCCCAAACAACTGAACAGGAGGAACAGTCGAAGCTGTAGCATATGTACGAGCAATAGCACGGACTGCTAATGGTTGACGAAGAGCTCTTACAAACATTTCCTTTTGTGGATTAAATATAGTTTTGTAACTAAATATGAAGAAACCAAATGAGAGACTCTAAGGAGATGTGCAGACTGAGTTATAGCGAAAACTTGTTCTTCGCGAGATTTTGGGAACTTGGAAAAAACCGACAAATCACAGGCCGTGTTTCGCCCCGAAAAGCCGCACCAAGACTAAACTCCCAAACGACGAAATATATATGCTTATAAAAGCCTTTTAATCCCTTTAACAGATTAAAACCGGTCATATAAAACCTAACCTCTAAACCGATTCTGTTGGATCATGAAATTTTCAGTTTCATTTCATTACATCGAAAGGACTTAAAGAACAGGTAGAACTGCTATTGAAGCTGTAGTAGGAGCAGCAGCAGTGGTAGTAGGAAAATAGTAGGGGATCTTACTATTGAATTCTATTTATTAAGCGAGGTTCTTTTCTTCTGTTTAATGGTTGCGCGTTGTTTTGCTTGATCATATATGTACATCAGTTGATAGATACAGACCAACAAGAAAAAACGGCATCATGCCATCACTATCATCATCATCATCATCATCTCCTCTACTCCGATTGAGTAGGCGTGGTTTCACTGCCGATAAAGTTTCCTTACAGGTTATTCATCGGCTCAGATTCGCTAGTACCGCGCCGGAGACCAATGGTAACAATGGTTCAAAAGAGCATGGGATCACTCCCGCTGATACCAATATAGTCCTCCCTAAGCGGAAATCTTCTAAGGCAGAATGGGCTAATTCAGTTCAATCGAATCAATTGCAAAAGGAACTAAACAATCTTGAAATTGTGCCTTTTGGTCAACGATCTAACCTTACTGAACTCGAGGAACAGGATAGTGAAATGAAACGTCAACTCAAACTGTTCAAAACGGCTGTGAAAATGAAAGCCCCTAAGCCGATCTCTCCAAGTTTGAGATGGTACCGTTGGCCCATATATCCTTATCTATATAAAGGAAAACCTTTGAAAGCATTGACCATACCTCGTAAAAAGCATTCAGGCCGAAATCATCATGGCCTTATCACTGTTCGACATCAGGGAGGCGGTGCCAAAAGAAGAATCCGGCTAATAGATTTTTTCCGATTAGATTCTGGAGTCCATGAAGTTGTCAGAATCGAATATGATCCTAATCGTAGTTCACATATTGCCCTTGTTAAAAATGAAGATACTTCTGCCTTTTCTTATATGTTAGCATGTGTTGGATTAAGACCTGGAGATAAAGTGGAGTCATTTCGCAGTGGTATTCCACAACGGATTATTGATAAAATGAATGGTGAAAATGATCCAGGTATTTTAGCTACTCATATTGCGAAAAAGGGTAACTGTATGCCTCTTAGTATGATCCCATTAGGAAGTATTATTCATAATATTGGCATTTCTAAGATTGGTCCTGGTAAATTGTGCCGCGCTGCTGGTACTTATGGTCGTCTTCACGAAAAATTGTCTGATAAGAAAAAAGCAGTAATTCGTCTGCAAAGTGGTGAATATCGATATGTAGCTCTTGATGCTTGTGCTACTCTTGGAATGGTTAGTAATCCTGATCATCAACATCGTTCCTTTGGTAAAGCTGGTAGATCTCGTAATTTTGGTATCCGACCTCACGTACGTGGTGTAGCAATGAACAAGGTTGACCATCCTCTTGGTGGTGGTAGAGGTAAATCTAAGGGTAATAAGGTTCCTCAATCTCCATGGGGTGTCCCATCCAAGAGTGGATATAAGACCCGTAGAGGAAAGAACATTAATCATAATAAGATTCGTGATCGTCCAAGAGGTAAAAATAAGTAGTGAATTATAGTGTATGGCGGGCTGAGCCAAAGAAGAAAAAAGTTCTCCACACTAGAGCAGAGCAATCGCACTTGTATAGTATGATTCATTTTTTTGTAAATAATATAACTTTATATACGTACTTATCACATGACGGGCCCAATATATATTCCTGGATGTCATCGCTATTCTTATCTGCCTCCAGAGGTTGGGGCCTTTTTGAACCTTGCGAGAGCTATGCAGCCCGGGGCTTCGGAACACTCAACACTCTAAAATAAAGCTAAAATTCGTTAACTTTCGATATATTTTAAGTATTACACATATATAGTACAACGAGTAGCATTCCCTCAAGAATAATTATTTATATTTCTAGGTTGAATGTTTACAATATCTTCTAGTTTCCCTCCTGCTTCACTGGTAAGCGAGGCGCATCACCCAATGGTCCAGCATTAGACGTCAGCAGAAACCTGTACCAGTCACCCAAATTCACCGTGTTCGGGACACCTCCAATCATATCATCAGCAGGGGAATTATGACCATCATAAAATACATCGCCAAAGGATTCATGAATAGAAAATAAACTTTCATGAGGCGCACCACTTCGATCCGATGGTACGTCGGGAGATGAATTTTGACCAAAACTATTGGATCGAACACTCTCTGGGAATAATTGCGACGGCTGGAAGTTCTCGAAAAATGAAATTGAGTTTGGAGATGTACTTGTAACAAGGAATAATTCTGGTGAAAATTCGATTGCACCGCTTGAAATTGGTTGATTCGCTTGATAATTTTGCTGTGGCTGCTGCTGAGTCTGTGGGGCCAATACCGGTGGTGGTGGTGGCGGCGGCACCAATTGTTGATGATGTTGCAGCAGCTGATGTTGAGGATCTTGTCGAACATATGATATATTTGAACTAGATGTTTCAACAACTCGACGAGGATCAAACTCTTCTTCGAATAGTCTCTTTTGTGATGAACGACCGTTACCATCGGGGGTCTCAGTACCAGAAGCAAGTCGTGACTGAGCAAGGTGAAGGCCTGGAGTAGGCTGATCAGATGGAACAGGTGAACTAGTCGCAGTACTAGCTCCAGTACCTTCTTCGGAACTAGTAGCGGCAGCCAGACGTCTCGCAGATGCAACTATCTTTGCTCTAATTCGACGATCAGAATTCAAAAACCTAGCCAACTTACAAATCTGATCAGCAGTATCCCATACCTGGCCCATAATCTCTAAAATAGTATGACATGATTCGACACCTCGTTCAGCACTTTCTACAACTGATTTTGAAGGTGACTCCATTTGATAAGTTAAAATAATCATAGCAGATAACATAGTATAAACCATAAATGCTGGGCAAAACTGAAGTTCATTAAACGCCTTAAGGTTCTCAGCAATCCTTACAATCATATGAGCAGCCTGAAAGGCAATACCCCAAGAAGGATAAGAAGGAACCTTGGATCCATTCGAATTGGGCCCGGATCTTCGATGCAAAATATTCGATCGATGGACCAGGCAAAGTACCGTATAATATTGAGCATGAAGTAATGCTTTAAAGAAATCATGGCTTCTTTTATCCTTGAGTGAATATTTCAATTCAGGTGGTAAGTTATTCATCCAGGCAGCCATGGCCATATCGCACTGAGTAACATCGGGAACTTTATTTAATCTTCGAGAATTTTCAGCACCAACTGAATATTGTTCACGGATAGTCAATCCCATAATCTCAGATAACTTGACAGAAGAAATAAAATATAGAGCATGCTCCCTATTCACCGGGTAGGGAGAAGGCTTATCAGGTTCATCTTCATCGAAATCTTCTAAAGTAATCATTGGAACATCGGAATCTTCAAGGTTGATCATTACAGGTCGACCCATAGCAACAGCGGTTGATCGATCTCGTGCAAAAAGTCCCCACCAAATTCGTTTCCACATTTTCTTTTCGATAGGGAGGACCTTGGATTTCTCTACACTACGATGTAATCCAATTCCCTGAGCAATAGTTAAAGAAACTCTAGTCCAAAAATACACATTATCAGTCACATAATCGGGACCAGCTAGATACCAACCCATTAATAAAGTACTCTGAACCACTGCTATTCGATCAGTTTCATAATTAGCATCAAACAATGCTTTTGCTCGTTTATAAAAAGTAGCTGTGGCTAACTTCGAGGAACCAGTTTCATCCTTTAATGCAGGATTAGTACATACACGAGATCCAGCAACTAAAATAGCCTGCCTTAATAACAATGATGGAGGGTTAGCTGGATCATTGTATTGTCGCATAAATTGAGTTCGATTAATAATGGGGATAATCGGATGGATCTTTTCAAAATAGCATTCCACAAGATCATCACAAAGTTCTTGAGCCGGTAATAAAAACGCACCCTTAATCTTTAAAATTTCAACTTCTTCACGATCCATTTGTTGAACACGAACACCGGTTCCTCCACCTGCATTACCGGGGCTTTCACCAGCAGCTGCAAAATAAAACGCCTCTGAATCAGGCAGATTATCAAAAATCAAATTGATATTAGATGTTGACCCCAAATAACCTAATCTTCCGGGTTGACGAACACTCTGATCTAAAAACTGTTTCCAATTCTCCCTGCCGGCTAGAACCGAAGTAGCAAACGAAATCTTGGCCTCGCCCGGACGAACTGGTAAAGCATTGCGTAGTTCTTCGGGTAATGCCGACTGTGCAGAGACGTTATAATTTCTAGCCGCCGCAGTTTGCGGTGGTATTGACGATCCAAAAGAAGTTGGGTTTGCTGTCGACGACGTCGTATTACCAGTATAAGGGCCGCCTCCATTTTCCAACTTCTGCTTCTTTCCAGTTCTATAAAAAAAAGTTAGCTTAAAAAGGGTAGACAATGAATTGACTCGATAACATTGTTTTGACCAAGGCTCTGCCCATACCCATAGCTGCTCGCTTCGTAAGAGGCTATTTACGCCTCCTGTGAGAGTTTATATGGTCGATACGGTCGATACGGTCAATCGCTCATATCCTATTACTAACCTGTTTCCTTTCTTCTGACGAACTTCTGGGATTCGGCATTCACATCCGAATGCCGTACAATTGGTGCAAGGCATATGAACTGTCACATCACAACGAACTTTCCTGGCGTGGCATCTAAATTTGTTAGAAATCAGAAAACAAAAAAAAAATATCTATGGGAGAATACGATCGACCCGATCATCCCCGACAATCCGACCTCGAACGAAGCGAGAACTACAGAATTTGCTCCATCCAAGAAAATCTGTTACATACATTTCACAAGCTCTTGCTGCACGGGACTTTGCGCGGCGAAAACTGCTTCGACCTTTAGAATCAAGAGATCCATCATCAACTGGACTGCCTTCTCTATCCGGATCTTGATTGTTGTCAGAGGAAGACCCATTCGTGTCGGGATTTAATGAACCATTGCTATTCTTTGCAGAAGGATTAGGAGAATCATTTGAATTATTTTGGTTTATACTTTCGGGTTTATCCGAACCAGTCATGGAGGAATTGATGTTATCACCATTTTGATGTTGTGATGAATAGTTGGACTTGTCACTTGTATCATCTTTAAGAGTTGTAGCCGAGGCACTGGCTTTAGTTGTAGCTGCTGGTGCCATTGGTGCCGCTACTTTCGACTTGGATTTAGAAGTAGCAGTTTTCATAAGGACGAGATTTAATTCCACAAATTGGCGTTTGTAATATTTACAAAGAAGATTAAAAGTCGAACTCAAATTAAAAGTTCAAAAAATCAAAAGGTAGAAGGCAGAAGGCAGAAGTTTTTCTTTATCCAAGTCAGTAAAGGAAAACAATAGTACTCGCAAAAAAAGTCCCATAAAATGATCTAAAGATTTTTTTTAAGAAATAGTAACAGCAAGGCGTTCCAAAATCCTCTCTCTCAAAGCAGACTCGTCGAAATTGAACTGAAATCTTTTAACAGCTCAAAAAGTTCTCCGAATAAATTAATTAATTAAATACCTTTAATTTGATTCAATAAACACTGGAAAAAAAAAAAAAGAACCGAAGCCATAAAGAAGCAAGAGTTGCGAGTTATATATAAAAGTTACTTATAACTCGTTAAAGTTACTACTTACATCTGCAATAGTAAGTTAAGTGGGCGCAATGGACCGAATAACGTTATCGATAGAATTTTATTACAGGAAGACGGTTAAGGTTAGTTAGTACTTTGGGCAAGGGTTAGTCTCTTATAAATTTAAAATATGCTTAAGGTTAAGGAATTTCGGGATAGTTATCCTTATTTTTCAAACCCCACCTTTTTTGTTTGTTTTGAGGGGTAGACGTCTCTTTACAGAAGAGGGAATCCCAGAAAGGTACAGTTCCTGTACTGAGGTATTATTTTCTGGCTAAAATAGATAAGTTTTTCTTCTCAGATGGGCTAAGATGGCAATGACAGTAGGTCTATTGCTTATTATTCTGACAGAACTCCGAACTATGCTCTGCAGTGGTCAAGAAAGTTAATTGCAATTGAATGAAGCGCATTCCCGCGTGTACTACGGGACAGCGGCAGTAGATAATTTTAAATTAGTTGGATAACTCTGATTATTAAAGTTATTTGTTCCTGCTTGAGATGATTGCACACGATCCTGCTGTCAGTTGATACTTGTCTTCTCTTCTCTTCTGATGCAGCAGTTGGGTGATAAAGGGACCTTCTCAACCCCGTCAGGGGCACAGCCCCCAGAAACTGCTGACGGATCTAAACCCACATCGAGGCTTCCGTCACAACCTTGGGGTAGACAATTCAATCACCTAAACCCTGGAGAAATGGTTAACATGATAAGCTGACTAAATGCCTGTATTTCGGATCTGATTTCCGTAGTCTGTGAAAATTGGATCTGAGGATGATGAAGTTTTAGAAGAAGGGCCCCTAAGTACAGGAAATATTTACCACTAGTTAACTGTTACGTCATATTAAAGTTGACCCCTGTTATCTTAATTTAGGCTCGTTTGCGAACAGGAGGCAAAGCGGGGCACCATGAAAAACCAGGGAAAGAGTCCGAACAGGCCCAAGAGGGCGAAAGAAGGCGGGGGAAAGAGCGGTAAGTTTGGTACAGAAACCGTTGAATCAATTAATTAACATTTTCTGGCTTTGGCCTAAGTAAGGCGATGCATGCAATGCAAGGGCAAGGAAAGTTGAAAGGCGGTGGCGTCTTGCCAGCGTTAAATTTGAAAAAGGTTAACTAACGCCAAACCGTAACTTGGAACGTCGGAAACGTAGTTGAGAATCGAGAGTGTGAGAATAGCCCAGTAATAAATTAATATTGGTACCTAGGAATCCTAGCCACGGCTAAACAGAGTTACAGTAAGCTTGCTAAGCTCAGCCGGACTGTTGGGCCGTATGAGAATAGCCCATATATAATAAATTGGTACCTAGGAATCCTAGCCACGGCTAAGCAGAGCATTGCTAAGCTTAGCCGGACTGTTGGGCCGTATTACATAGTTCTACATGATTCTGTACAGTGGAGTATTTCATAATGGGTTGGTGGTTTCACTACTACAATTTGTCTGCCCAATTAATGAGGGGCCAGTTGCCCGACTTCGGATGAAAACCTAA
>JAJMIF010000005.1:166086-291636 GCA_030583505.1 Sugiyamaella castrensis | reverse complement strand
TGAACGAGTAGACTGAACGAGTAGACTGAACGAGTAGACTGAACGAGTAGACTGAACGAGTAGACTGAACGAGTAGACTGAACGAGTAGACTGAACGAGTAGACTGAACGAGTAGACTGAACGAGTAGACTGAACGAGTAGACTGAACGAGTAGACTGAACGAGTAGACTGAACGAGTAGACTGAACGAGTAGACTGAAAGAGTTGACTGAACGAGTAAACTGAACGAGTAAACTGAACGAGTAAACTGAACAAGTAGACTGAAATGAAGAGCTGTGGGTCTGGAATAGAGTGAGAGCTAGTATCCAGTCGTCGGATGTACAACCGGCGATCGCATTAATGAAGACCAATACTTCGGCCATTGGGCTCTGTCCGGATTCAGGGATGGAGCCATCGAGTGAATAGTTTTAACTCTCGTCGTCGAGGGACCACCATGGTCGTGTTATAATAGTAAGTCTTTGAATTCATATGATTTGCAAAATTGGGTAATGCGAATTATGTGATACCGGTACAGATGCTAAACGCCGTTAATGTTACAAGTCACTGAAGTCAGTAACGCCTAAAAGTGTAGAAGGGCCCACTCCGTTTCCGTTTTTTTTTTAGTTCTTTGGCGGGGGCCTCCCCACCTAATATGTCAATGATTCGAGTTGTTTGCTATAAATAAATTGCTAATTACAGGACTTTTGTTTGAAAATGTTTACTACAAAGTAATAAGTTGCGAAAGTCAAACTGTAAAACCGATGAATTGTATAGCTCTCTCTCAGAATTGATGCCCCGGCGGCTGCCCCATATAGATTATATTAGAGGTGAGGCCAAAGGCATCTATGCCCTAAGAACCTTAGCTCTCTAAACCCTCCATAGGGCAGGCTCCGCTCACGGCTCCGAGCAACCTCGAGGGCAGACTGGCAGACCATCTAGGGCATATCGAGAGCTAGTGTCGCCGGAGGCAAACTGAAAATACATTATCGTCAATCATTGCTACATAGTTTATTATTTTTCTGTTATTCACTGGATTTATTAAGAAAAACTCCACTAGGGCAGAGAGATTCTCAGCAACCGGTCTTGACCGAACGGAAACGCTACAGAGAGAAATTAATTGAGAGGAAGTGGAAATCCGTCATATCAATTTATTTAATAGCACATTTTTTCTAGCAACAGAATAATCAAGTCAAAAGATATACAGCTGTTATCATTGACCACCGTCAAGGCGGTCGAGAAAAAAGAAACAGAGGGAAGAAATGAAAATAAGAGTTTGGATTAAGGTGTCTTTTGTATTCTATTCGACGCCGCTACAGTACTCGTTTACTAATCAGGGTACAATAATAACTCCGGTCGGCCACATGAGATCTACTCACTAAGTTTAGGACTGCAACCTTTGTAGCAATTATGGCCCCTGGTTCTGTTTTGGATCTGATGAGCCTTTGGCTTGGGCTTCCTCGGGCAGGTGGTGACGAGCGAAGCCAGATTCGTGGATTATTATGATATGTTCATTCTATAGATAAATAACCTAAACGAGTACTCTCAAAACATAATGAGCGTTTAATTACATATATTTCTGATGTTAATATATAATGATGAAGCGTAAAGGATTTGAGAAACGTACTTTCTAGAATACCGACTTAATGTCAAGTTAATGAAGCAACAACTAAAGCATTATGTTTGGTTGATGTCGTGGCAAAATTATAAGAACTACATGATTAGGAATTGGAGGAATACTATTGTTATCCTTTTCAGTGGAATTAAAATTAAGAACTATTGCCCAACTCGCGGTTATATCAAAGCTTTCCCCAGAGGGGCCCGGACCAGCTGGCACGCAGGTCCAAACACGTGATAATATCCTGTTATTACAATATTTCAATCGATCTAGAAAACTTTCAAATTTTCACCGGCGGAATATTTATAAGTTTTAAAAATATACTCCCGTTACTATAATATTTCTGTGCACTTACAGGAATATCAAAATTTCACAAATTCATCGACTGGCTCAGACTCAACTTCATATCTACTCTGTCGTAAACCATCCGGTTTGAACTTTTGGTTTATCTCTTGTTTATTCATTATAATAGAATCATCGGTATAAATGCTCAGGATAAACTCAATGGCTAGGCTAAGGCCACTAACGACGTTGGCTTCGTCATCATCATCTCATAACTATAGCACACTTCGTCAGGTAACTCATGTGAAAAAGTCTTCTGAACTACCTCATGTTCCTGAATCAAAACCATTCACACCTCATGAAAACGTTGCAAATCAGTTATTCCCAAGTCTAGATAAAGTTTCTACTTCGGATTTGGTGCTCAACAAGAAAAATACATCAGCCAATTCATGGTATAATATCTCTCGGTCCCGCTCGGGATTCCTTCCTGTCTATAGTGAGATCAAAGCCGATGGTTCGGTCAAAACCATTGTACGAAAAATCGAAGGAGATGTGTCTTTATTAAGGAATGATTTGAAGCAAGCTTTAGGTATTGTTAAGAAGGATATCTATATTAAAGATACTTCTAAACAGATTGTTATCCGTGGAGATTATGTTGATCAGGTAAAGAAGATTCTGAGTGCTGCGAAATTTTGAATCTGCTTTGTCCTGATTTGATCGCATGTAAATTTATATTTAATGTCATATTGTAAATACAGAAGAGTGAGAGAATTCTGTCTCTCTCCAAGTTTTGGCTCCGGCTGCTGGGGCTCTGCCCAGACCCTGTAGCTCGCTTCGCTTGAGGCTGGGTGCTTGCTGAACAACGACAAGTATCCTCACTGTCCTGCTGCCAGATGCAGACATCAAACCCGAGACCTAGTTAGATCAATACCGCTTAGGTGTTCATGAAAAAAGAATGCGAAAATGCGATCTGGCGTAGAGTGATTCTGAGCCAGAGGTAGGGCTAGGATGGACACAATCCTCTAGGCACACACTAACGTCGTCCAGGTTCAAAATCGACATATTCCATTTATTACATATATATAGACGATCTAAGCAACATTGAACAATGAGAATTGTCGAACAATACCAGGTCCATGCTCATCATAATCTTGCTTTGTATAACAATAATTCTTAAATTCAGCAGTTTGAGCAAGTAAACTACCCCCAAACCATACGGCATTACGTTGACGCTTATGAGTGATTACTTGTACATCAATTCCAGAACTTTTAGCTCCTCCACTTAACTCCTCACTACGCTTTATACGGGCATCAACCAATGTCTTAATATCTCTTTGCAAACGACGACCAAAATCTTTAAACATAGTGGACCCACCAGATAAAACAATATTCTTATAAAGACCTTTACGAACATCTATAGGACTTGATTGAATGACAGTATCAACAACAGTTGGTAAGGGAGTTAAATAATCAGATGAAGCGATTTCGGGATTGAAAAAGATCTCTGGAGCTAAGAATTGTTCATATCCTACATCAACCGTTACTTGTCTACCAAGTCCCTGATCTACAATATACTTCTTGAATCGCTCAGTGGGTTCACGATCAAATCGTTTAAACTCGTTGACAATATTAGGACTAACATAACAAAGGTTCTCCTTGATTCTTTCTGCTGTTTTCAAACTACTATCAGGTTCATTACGATCTCTAAGCAAACTTTGTATGAAATATGTAATATCTCTACCAGCAATGGGGATATTTTTAATGGCGGATCCAATTACATATCCTTCTGCCACAGGAATAACATGAGTAACACCATCACCACTATCAATAACAGTACCAGTCAAAGGTTGACCTACAACTTTGCTAGAAGTCCATGAAGCAGCAAGAGCTAAAACAGCCTGAACAGCAATATAAAGACCAGCACAATTGAAAGTTTCAAACATGATTTCAGCAGTATTTTCTCGATTCTCCGGAGGGTTCAAGGGGGGTTCAGTTAACAAAAATCGATGATCTTCAGGTTCGCATCTTAAATATTTGAAAATCGAATTTTCCCAGAATCGTTCCATATGATCCCAATTGTCAATTTGACCGTGTCGAATTGGATAACTCAATCCATAACCTGATAGTTAGACTCCAGTAACACTACTTCTGGCCGCGTGGTGCTCCGCTCGATGTTAAGAGCGTCCAAACCAATTAAGGCACTTACCAGGACCATTACCCGCCTGCAAAGCTTCGTCACCAATGTAGAAATCAAGATCTTCAGTACCACGCTTTTTAGACAAATGACCTCCAGAAGATCCACCACCAGTTGTAGAAGCACCTGACTTTGATTTAGATCCTCCACTGGTCGAAGTTGCAATAACAGTGGGGAAAATATATGACGGGGAATCGTTTCCGGCAAATCCTAACTTAGTAAGACCAGTACCGCTATATGTGTTAGTTAGAGTTTGCAAAAACAAAAGAAAAGAGGATCTGGATAGGAGATGAGTAGAAATGTGACCGAGAATAAACCAGAGCCAAATTATTGCAAGAGGCCAGGATCCCGCCGAATAACATTCTATCAAGCCGCCTCAGACTAGTAACTCGCTCCGGCGAACTAAGCAACCAAAGGAGACAATGCTCAAGAATTTTATGAGAGCCGAAAATCTCTTCACCTGCCCGATAACGATTAACTGATTATTTTCAATACACCAAAAACAAGCGGGAATTATTAATACTTGCTGGCCGTCTCATCCCAATCATCCAATTGCCAGATATAATGTTACAAATCTCAATTTCAATCAATCAGTCCGAACGAAGGGCAACCAACCAGCCTTTATAACATTTCGCATTTCGCCTCCCGAAAATCCCCAACTCAATAATCTCTACAAATTCTATGCCATTCAACAATTAAAAACTCCACAGTAACAATAACAATCACAATCACAATCACAATCACAATCACAATCACAATCACAATCACAATCACAATCACAATCACAATCACAATCCATAATTCTCCATTCTCTTGACTTACTTGTCTAATTCAAAGTTAGTAAAACAACACATCCACAACAACCAGAGTATTCAATGGACTTCTCTACTACTCACCCATAACAACAGCCGGAGCACCCGAATCAACCATCTTGTATTATTTTTCCTATCACTACTATCCCTTATGGTATTGTCTCCTGTTGATTTCTTCGTATACACAGTAAGAGACAGGACAAGGTTTGGTTAGATTTAACAAATACACTCAGTCCGTCAATCCCTTGGGTGTTATCGCTATAAAAAGGATTATTGAGAGTCAAGTTCTTGTAAGGGAATTTTATGCGTAAAAAGGTTACTTTGACAGGCTGGCTGGCTAGCTGGCTGTACATTATATGTAATTATAGATATAAGAAGGCAGTTCGACTTCAGAAAACAAGTTTAGACAGAAATGATCAGCTTATGAAACTTAACTTAAGTATTAAAAGGTATATTGATCAGAGCCTTAATATTAATCGTACTGACCCGCCTACGGATCCTTCTGTAAATGTTGATGTTATACCTAGTCCACCATCGCCTGATGTGTTAAGTGGTGGCGGTGTCATCAATCTAGAACGGCAGAGAGATGAATTGTGGACGTATATGGCTGGCTATATGCAGGTTCGAAAAGCGGATCAGGAGAATGACATCGGTCAGAGGCAGAAATGGTTAAGAGAAAGAGGCCTATAAAATCAATCTCGCATAGAAAACTTCATCGGCTAGCAGTGATGTGACGGTGATGTTAGTTGTTCACAACATTCACATTGGTGGTGTGTGGATAGAGTCTAGGGCTCAATGATAAATTACTGCAGAAAATTATGTTAATATTAATTAAAATTTTTTTATATATTTATTTCCAACTGGGTTTTTCCAGAACGAAAACGACGCTTGCTTCACGATCAAAAGTCATAGAGAAAGGTCTCTTACTCTTGACCAGCCTTCCAATTTCATTGGAGAAGAACTGCATCCAAAATATAAATGAATCTAAGAAGACAAAATAACGATTTAACTATATCCCGCAATGTTTCTTGTGTGGTTTATTATAATGAGATGTTGTGTTCAAAAGAATATGGTACATATGTGAATGAAATAACGATAAGAAAATCCGACGTGTACGGCAAGGGATATCCTGAATTCCAGATTATAGTGGACTTTTGATTGCTTTATCATTGCAGAGATGTCTAATTATCAGAATGGGAGACTCAATTTCTTGATACTGAATAATGAGTTATCTTCTGCTATATCTTTGATGATAATGAGACACAAAAAACAGATTTAGGCAAAACAGTATGGCGGAAACATTGAACAATCGGCAAGCCGACTTTCAAGCCATGGACATGACTATATAGTTGGATGGTATATTTTTATTATGATTACCACGTAAGTGATAACAAAATAATTACGTTTCCGTCCCTGTCTGCCACCCTAACCAAATCGCCGTGTTAGTAAACTTCAATCGCATTCTAAGTGGTTTATTAAGAGAGAGTTATTAGTAATAATATAATTTTTAATTTTTCATAGGCAATTTTAGCATTTTTCACCTTCATCCCCGAATTCAGAGGTTGACCGTAATGCAAATCTTTAATAATCAGATACAATAAAGAAACTACTGTTAATTACTGCTTGGCGAAGTCACTACTACTATATATTTGGCCAGGATCCTTACGGCAGTTGACGAACATGTCAAGTTAACAGTTAGAGTCAGCTTGCTCATTACTTAGCAGATCGGGGTCCCAACTTCTTTCTCTTCAAGAATATCTGAACCATTCGGAACGCTTTTCCTTTCGTCTTTCACAAATTTTACTTCGGTCCAGCGCTGCAATCTTAATCGAGAAAATATGCCGATCTGATATCAAAGGGTAGCTCTCTCCATCCTATATTGTTGAATTTTAAAGCGGAATAATGGGCATGATTTATAGCCATCACCGTTATCTTGCCAACTTGTCGAAAATACTTGCTTTCATCAGCGAAGCACCATGTCCTTCGTGTTGCTACATGGAACTCTTCAAGACCTCTACAACTATCTAGAATCTCTTTAATGACCGTTCCATTCAATGACTGACCACGCTTGCCTAGATCAAGGTAAAGATGCGTAAGATTTGAACAGTTTCTTGCTAATCGCGAAAATGACTCCCCAGCAGGCATTTCATTTCCTGCAATATATATGAGTTGAAAGTCTGGAATGAATCGAAAATAGCTAGCTGTCTAAGCTCCTGATTATTGCTTGACAGTGCTGCTATCCCATAACTGGATATATCCGTAAAGACAACATTAACAAGACGAGGACAACTCCGGAATATAGATACGTCAAAGAACTTACAAACGAGATTTTCTCCCCAATTCAATCGTCTCTGGTCGATCAGTTACAGGATCTAATTGCAAAACCAACGACTTGACTCTAAGCTCAGATTGAGTTACTGACAACCATGGACAATTATCCCAATAGTTTGACCGCGATCAAACTGTCATATTCTGAACCTTAGACGGTAGTCTACTGAGATAAAAGATGTTATCAACTGTTCTATTTGGTACATCATCAGATTCCAGATGTATTGAAAATGACTTCAGTTCTGCCAACCCGCTCAAGTACCTCATTGAATTCGACTTTATTATTTATATTGATCGGCATGCCTCTACTGATATACTTATAATGAAGAATCAGTACTTTCAAATGTAAGCATTTTCTCAGACGAGGAGACAAGATTATCTCCAACTCCAGGATTCAGGTTTTTTACTATCAAATAGTGATTTATTGCCAAGAGTCATCAGGGATAAAGAGACATTGTTACCATATTTTTTGAAACAGTCATATATTCGGTTATGGTTTTGAGATTTTCAATATTACCGGGAATGAATATAATAATCATGAAAATGAAAAAATAAATTGATATTCGTTAACTTTGGAAATGGCCACTAGAAGTACTTCCTTAAGATACCTATTGAAATTCATGTCGAAAGTCATGCCGATGCTAAAATCTCTCTTGGAATTTGGTACAATTTAAGCCTTCTGGACCTCTTCCGAGTGAGAATAGGAAACAAAAATCGAAACATTTCTGATTCATTTAAGGTTACTGTGTCGGATATCTCCGTTACAAATTAACGCCGCCAGCGCTCTATCATGGAAATTGGGTTTGTAATACTCGTTGAAACTCTGATTTCGTGACATTGGATCTTGCAATTCAAACTCTTCGTTCATCATATAATCTGCTGCCTTGAAGAAGTTATACGATGGCTATCCACTGCTGTGGTCTCTCAAAATCACATGGTTCCATAATACAGGACGCACCAAGTCATACGTCTTCTTGATGACTATACTGAGAGAGCAATCCCTATGTTGGGTAAATATTTGATAATAATATTCAGAAGTAGTATGTTGTCTATTTGATTCATGTCTAAATCAAAGGTAATTGGATCTTCGGTGCAATAGATCGTGAGTTGATCGAGAGAAAGGATGGTCGATATCTCGGCAAAGGTCTCATAAGATACCGCGATTTAGTTATACAAGTTACAAATTCCTCGTCTTTGCAGCTTAAGGATAACCTACTGTGAATGTGATAACGTTAAACATAAAGATGTAAGTCCACAAAGATTGACGCCATCAGGGTCCAATTTTACAGAACGAAAGATAACATTTTTTTAAGATTCGACTATGCCAAAAAATAAAAACTTTTCAAGATATGGGAAAAAGGCTGGCATATGTTTCGGCCAATATTAAAGTTTTTCCTTTCGACCCCACCTTGCAAGCGATAGGTACTAATTATTAAATTCAGCAATAAATTTTATTCTTGAATGTTTTGGGCCTCTGAGTTTTGGGGCTGAGAGGAGCTACATTATAATTCCATAAGAATAGTCGAAAAGAAACTTGGTCATGGATAACGAGACCAGTTGAAATCTTCCATTATGGTATTCAATCTCTCAAGAAGTTTGAACTCTTTGATCTCCGCAGAGATCTTAACTGTCATGAGCAGCTCAGCAGACGCTTTTGAATCTCGATCAGCTGTAACGTTATTTGATCAGCGTACCAATAAGACAGCTCCTGGATAATTGTACGAACGCTAGATATTAAATGAATTTATTCTCACTATAAATGAAAAGATCTTGGTAGAAAACTAGGAGGTATTTTCTTGTGGTTGGTTCAATTAATAGATGCAGCTACAATTTTAATTATATAAATAATAGAAAATTGGTCATTCGCTATCAAATGGCAGCGGTCATCTCCTCCTTGTAGGCGGAGATATCAAAGCGGAACAGCTCGTGTATTCTCCCGCTGTAATCTCTATTGGTCACTGTAGTTAACCAAGGACCGAGATTTTCAGTTGCTTTAAACCACCTGTAAAGTCTGCTGTCGATATTGTTTCCGATATCTGCCGTAGTGGTTATACAAAGCTCTTCCAGATTTCTACAGTTGCTTACGAGCTGTTCAATGACAGTTTTATTCAACCGATCACTAGCTTTGTTGACATGGAGAAACAGATGCGTAAGGCTTGGACAGCCAGCAGCTAATTGTGATAATGAATCATTATCAAACCTTTCATCATTTTTAAGATATGAGCTAGGAAAACTATCGTATATACCGATAATAGCTAATTGACGAAGATCATGACAATTGGCGACCAGTGCTTCCATCCCATTTTTAAAAATCTCCCCAAAGGTAACGTCAACAAGACCAGGACAACTCCTGAACACCGACACGTCAAAGAACTTAGGGATCCACTCTCCAGTAACATGAATACTAAGTAGGTTTTCTCCCCAATTCAATCGGCCATTAAAGAATATTTCTTGGGACAGAATGTTAGGGAATATATAGAACTGCAAAAGCAATGACTTGACTTTAAGCTCAGATTGAGTTATTGACAACAGCCACGTATTGCTTTGGCACATAGCTGCGCTGACATAAACCGCCAAATCTTGAACTTTCGATGGAAGTCTACTCGCATCAAAAGTATCGAGAACATTGTTTTCAGTTACTTGAACAGAACTTATTAAACTTAATGTAAATGACTTGAGCTTTGACAACCCACTCAACGCCTCATTGAGATCGAGTTCATCATTTGTTAGATCCACAGAACCCCAAACAAAGAATTGGATCGCTAGTACTTCGAGATTCTGGCAGTTTCGTAGCCATGTGAAAAAACCACCATCGGGGAATTTTATTTCCTCACTAATTTGCATAAATAGCCAGATAATATGATCTGTAAGTCCATTATTCATGTTTATAACATCAGATATTAGGTTATCAGCAGGAATCCTTATGGATAAGGTGACGGTTTTAGCATTTTGTTTTGAAACAGTAATATATTTGTTTATTGTTTGTAGAATTTCAGAATTATTGAGGATATCATCAAAAAGAGAATAATCATCATCAGAAGGATACTCATGATGGTCGTAATCATCAAAATCAAAATCAAAATCAAAATCAAAAAATAGATTGATATTGGTTAAATTTGGAAATGGGGCGTCGTCGTCCTCTAGAAATATCTGGTTGATATACCTAAGAAAAGTCACCTCAAAGTCACAATCTCTCTCGGAATCTTCTGGCAAAATATAAACATTGTCGACATTTCTAGGACTAACAATGACTGAAATGCTTCGAATATATTCAAGTGTATTTTGACGGATATTTCCATTCCAAATTGATTTCGCCAACACTTTAGCTCTCCTTCCATTAAGTTCGTAAAATATTTCCCTCAAATTCCGATGACGTGGCCCTGGAGGACCTTCTGGCCACGCAAAGTCTTCAACGATCAGATGCTTACAAGGCTTGAACTTATCACGAAGTACATAATAATCGCCGCTGTCTTGCAAAACCACATGGGACCATAGTAGAGGACATACCAAGTCATGCACCTTCTTGTTGACTCTACTGAGAGACGCAAGGTCACGAGTGGATAGGTATTTGGTAATATTCTCGAAAATTTCAACAGGCACATGTGATATTTTATCTATTTGACCCATGATAATGGGGGTAAGTGGCCAAGTGACGAATGAGGTCAAGCAAAGGCTTATTTGTTATTATCTGGCCTATATAAATTCCTCAGTTAACTTTCTAAAATTAACAACTTCTCAAGTTAATTAAGCTGATACTAATCATAGCTGTCAACACGACATGACTGATAACACTGATGGGCATATAAAATTAAATTACGCAAAGAATGTGTCTCTCCTGGCAAGTTATGTTTTCTTCCTGTCTGATCAAAAATTCCTTGAGTCTCCTCTTCTTAGAATTAAAAATCACGAATGCCTTGCCCTGTCTTAAACACGCAATTTAGTGAGAAAGAAAGAAAACAAGAAGAAGTTCCCCAGAGAGGGAAAACGACACCCGTTATATAAGTTGTAAACCATGCGCGCATAATGTCAATTGCATGTATGAACGACGGCGCCAACTGTAAGTTGTTAACCTTAACTAACCTTAAAAAGGTTAAGTTAAAGTTAACTTAACGGCAACATGCAGGGTCCAACCGCCCACACTCCAGACGTTACACATTGACAGTTACAGTGGTAAATTATTCGAAAATTGTCAAACATTTGGAATATTCTATTTACAATTAAGATGATAAATTCCAACGGTTAAAATGCTATATCAATATACTATATCAAAAGGTTCTGTTACAACCCCTGGAATCTCATTTGATTAATGCTCTTGAATCAAACGACCGCCATCATCTCCTTAAACCCTTCAATATCAAAACGGAATAGTTCAAAATCTTCCTCTATAATTGCGCGTAACCCTTTATCCAGACGGTCATACCATGGCCCAAACCCCCAAACCGGGTGAAACCACTTGCCAAGTCCACTTTCATCTCTTAGTTCGATAGAATCAAACATCCTGCCAAAAACTTCAGACCTGTCCTTTGGTGCTGTGTCCACGTAGAACTCTTGAAGATTTGTGCAGTTGTCTAGGAGCTCTTGAATTACTGTTGTATTCAACGGATCGCCATCATCGTCTACACGAAGGTACAGATGCGTAAGCTCAGTACAGCCTGTAACTAATTCTGATAATGAATCTGTATCGACGCTTTCCTCGAGTTTAAGATATGAGTTAATATGTGTCTCATATCTATTAATGATAAGCAGCTCATGAAGGTCATGACAGTTACTAACCAGGGCTTTTATTCCACTTTTAGATATCTCCTCGAAGGTAACATCAATAAGATGAGGACAACTCTGGAAGACAGATACATCAAAGAATTTAGGGATCCATTCGCCAACAACGACAATACTGGCAAGATTCTCTCCCCAATTCAATAGCCCATTAAAGACCGTTCTGGTGGACGTGTTTTCCACCAATAGAATGACAAATGCAACGATATGAGGTTGAAAATTTCGTTGAGGTCAGAACGAGTTATTAGCAACCACGGATTAATGTCATCTGTTAACCCTTTGTAATTCCTTCTTGGCTTCGATACAAGTGACAAGTCTTCAAGTTTCGACGGTAATTTACTAGAATCAAAGTCAGAAAGATCAGAAGTGGTGACAGCTTTTGCAAGAACAGGCGACAGACTTAGTGAGTATGATTTTAGATTGTTGAACCCAACCAATACGTCAGTGAGAGTGGGAATATTTTCCGTGCCAAAGCGCCTATTACTTCCATATTCAATGGCCAATACCTCGATACTCGAACAATTTCCGAGATATTTGAAGAGATCTTGTGTACAGAACATTTTATCATTAATATTGTCATCAATAGTGAGAAACAGCCACCTAAAAGCATTCCAAAGTCCAGGATTCAGTGTAATAGAGTGGAATAGTGATTCATTAATCGGAGTCATCATAGATAAAGCGATGGTCCTGCCATCAATTTTTGCATCAGCAATATACTTCATTATACTTTCAACAAGGTCAACTGGAACTTCATACCCGGAATAAAGTAGATTGATACTAGTTAAGTTTGGAAACGCGTCATGGCTGGTAAATATTGATTCAAGAAACTCGCTGAAAATCACTTCTTCGTCCAGATACTCTTCATAACAATGTTCCTCCAGAAGATATTCTACATAGATTGTAACAGTTCGGATAAGTTCAAGAGTAGTATGACGGATACTTGCATTCCAAACTGCTTTCTCCAGATTTTTTTCATAATCGAAAATGGGGAAGTGAAATAGGTCATTCCAAGGAATTTGCTGTTTTCCAAGATATGCTGGCCATGCAAACTCTCCTTTTACCAGGTAGTCAATTCAACTCTTGAAGTGAAATGGAAGTACACCTTCACTGTAGTATCGAAAGATCACATGTTCCCACAGTATAGGACATGCCAAGATATAGATCTTCTTGTTGACACAAACGAAATATCCAAGAGCGTCGATGGGTAAATATTTGATAATTATATAAAGAATTTCATTAGGCAGAGTAGATATTTTTTTTTTATCTGTTTGATCCATTTGTTGATAAGAGGTAACTCGGCTTATTAAATTTGTTTCAGTAATGGCCGAGAGGAGGATTACTTCAGAACGATATCTCAACAAACTACTGGCGATATTAATCCCTGGACCGTTCAATTAGAAGACCCGGAATTGAGACAATTATTTAGATACAAGCTTCGCTAAGAAAAGAAGGGGAAATGTCTCAAGTCAAGTTAATGCCTAAGTTACTCGACTATGTCGCAAGAGTTAAGTAGAAAGAAATAAACAATGACCCAGCGGAAAACGTAAAATACCGGTAAGAAAATGTACTAATTATTATTATTATTAAAATCTACTTCGATCTTTGCCGTCCAAAAAATAAGTTTTCAATTTTCAATTCAATTATCATTTATTATTAATAATTGTCTATCTATTTAAGCAAATTGAGCTGTGAACCAGCGACAATAGGTGTCAGTGGATTGTTCGTCTATTACATAATCACATATTGTGAAATAAGTGAGCACGTCATGCTAATTTCCACTGAGAATATTACTGGATTGAAACACCATATTAATGCTAATATTGGCATTAATATCTAATGCTATTATCTGACATTAATATCTAATGCTAAAAGACAAACTATGGTCTACCCTAGGTTGGTGGAGCTAGCCACTCCATATCTCTAATATATATATAGAGAGGTGAATCCCTCTTTAAATCTGATGAGTACCGGGACAGTAGACAAGCTGTCAGAGAGACAACCTTGACTTTAAGCACTAATAGTTACTACTGAAGTTTATACACCTGAAGTTATCTATAGGTTACTGCATGCTGGATTCCGACCGAATAGAAAACAAACCTCACTCATATGAAAAAGCCAGGAAACGATTTTTATTTCGAAATGAATCCAGTTATTCTTCTGAATCACTAACACTAATATTAATAATGGCGATTTCTGAATTTCAACAGACACGCGCCGACACCCCATCTGCCTTTAGACTACAACAGACTTCAGAGAGAGTAGGTAGTCTTTATTGTAATATTAATTTTTAGCGAGTCTATGAATGCACGTGTAAAGATATTGCCGTCTCCACGACCTGTGGTAGGTGCTCTACGTAATAATCCATTTGCACCTATTGTGGTAAGTGGCGGCAGAATAGCAGTGCTCTCTTATTACTTCCCGATAGCTAGGGATATGTGGCATTGGCCTAATTCACAATCTGAATTCGAGAGCCCAATTGCCGGAGGAGGTGTTATTTTTAAACTAACTTTGGAACCATGTCATTGATGTATAGCTTCTACAGGCTTATCAAGGAGATTGGGAAAATGCACCCAGTGGACTGAATTGCGAAATGAAATTGGCGTTATTGAAGAAAGAAGGAGTGATATTCGACGAGAAGGGAATATTAACGAATAAATCGAGATTGTTGGAATATTTTTTCTTAGTGAATAGGTATAAATAAATTTGAATTGAAAAACAAATAACTGAGTATAGCAAAAAGACACCAGGCTTTCGGAGGCAAATACCGGATTTGTTTGCCTCATTGCCCGAGACCCCTTCTGCTCGCTTCGTTCATATATCTCACTGAGCAATCTGCTATGATTCCAGCGTCTGTCTCTATTTTATAAATTAAATAAATAACTCCATTAAATAATATATACAGTAATTAAATCATAACAATTGTTTTTGTTATTATTTAAAATAAATAGGTATAAAGCGCTCGGGCTTTATATTAAATTATGTGAAATGTTTTAATCGAAGAACTGCATCCCCCGGCTTGTACTGGCTTGTGTATATGAACCATCCAAAAATTAATTTTATAACCAGACTATTTAGTTCATCAAAAGAATTTAAATACTTTTCATACCCATTCATATTAGTTCAAATCCCTTCTTGTATACAGGACCCCTAGACAGGCGAAAATTATGTTATTGGTTTATTTGAGAGCAACAAATTCAACCACAAGAAACTATAGGTCGAGGGACTGCATCTTACCCCTATCACATTTAACTGTTAGAGAGGCCTAACTTACTACATTGTTACTCATTCATTCGTGTTAACCAAAATCGCAGTCGATCGGTTTAAACGACCTGCCTAGCGAAGCCGCTCTCGCTTGGCTTTCGTTCGCCTAGAGCTCGGGCAGCTGGGGCAGCTGGGGTAGAACCCCATAGCTAGGGAGGGGTCTTGGTCAGTCGAGGAGACAGCATCTCTCAGTATACATGTATTATTATCCCTACACTACAGTATGGTCTAAAAGAGATAAGCCTGTTATAACTTGTGGATGAACTTGTGGATGAAAAAAAAAAATTGAGATAAGTATATAAAATAACGAAAAGAGTAAACTCATACAAACAAACCCCAGCTTGGAAGAAGATAAGAGATTGATGACGTAATTACTTTGAACAGTTGATTATCTGAAACCAACGATTGAGCTTACTTGGCACATATACATAAAAAATCTTGGCTTTTAAGATCTTCAAATTCTGCGACGGTCGTGCAGTTACCCATTAGGTCGATAAGCTGCTAGCTCTTCTGAAAGTGGTGTGCATCAGAGAAATCGGGAAGGTTTCATAAATGCATGTAAACCTAACACAAACCCCAAGGCGATATTGGTAGCCCCAGCGGTCGGAGGTAGAATGGCGGTTATTTAAATGTTAAGCTGGTTACTTTAAATATTAAGCTGTGCAGTCAAAACGGGGTTTCCGAACTAGGGTGGTTTCCGGAAAATAATCCCAAGTTTTTGATTAAGAAATATACCCCACTCCGCACAGGGCGTAGCCGTGGCTAACTCTCGATATAACGATTGAAATATTGTTATCCAAATGGGGAAGGGCTCCTACTACCCTAAACCCTATTTTTACTATGGTGATTCCGGGGCAATAGTTAGGAAACCCTTTTGACTGTGCCTTGATATTGGCACTCCGGCAAAAAAATATAATTCCGTCCAACTTATGTTCTCTTCATGCAGTTGAAATGATGGTTATGCAGATAATGATGCTATAAGTTAAGTTAGTTAGTTAACTAGTTCACTCTATTTGTTGTTACTTAAGTTAGTTCAGTAAGTTCGGTTGTATATGCTGCGTTACGTTCAGTTCTAAGTAGCCTACAGGCCAGAGAAGAGAACTGTATTCCGTCCGTTATTTCAGACGAATTGAAAACTAGTTTCAACAAAGTGCGACAACGTGACATCTGATGGATAGAGATCCAAATTGAAACTTTACGGTTTCTACTATAATTAGATCTAATTTCTTTTATAGATCTCACATTTGCTTAGGCCCTGCGGCATGCTAAAGGTTCAATGAGTTTAATTAACAGTTAACCTTTCGTTAATGCTTGATTCAATTGTGTTTTATCCTCCACAAGGTCAACGGTCAGTCGAGCGCATGGTTAAAGTAGTTCTTTCACCAGCTCTTAAAAACACTTTTGGCCCTTTCAGAACGTTTCATATTCCGGATTAGTACACAATCGATGATTGATCAACGCTTTTTAAACGCGTTATTCGCGTTTATGCATTGCATCATCACAAAGCACCCTTGCCGTAACATGCCTGAAGAGGGAATTCGAAAATAGGGGGGTTAGCTAACTTCGTGACTCGCCTGCTGCAAAAAGGGGGCTGGATATCGTCATTAAATTTGATTTGAAACAACCTACCAACCACGAGCCACTATCTACTAACTCCTTACCGTAGCTTTTTTTATGTCATATACGTGAAGAGGTTACATAAAGCAATTTTTTTTCTCCTCCCTCTATCACATTTCTTATGATATGATTTAGTTGCAATTGATAGTGGAAGCTCAGATATCAAAAAGAAAGAAAAAACATCTTCCCTCCCAGTAAATAGGCGAGGTTGGAAAAATGCTCCGCATTTTTGGCATCTTCAATCGGAAATGGATCCGTGAATATGACGATACCAAGTTTGACTTGATTGTAAGTTTTGAATGATTTCACTCTTGAGAAAATATTTTAATCCGAGCAAAGCGAGCAACGGGGACATCACCCCAGCCCATGTTGGAGACAGATGGCTAACTATCATTTTAGGATCTTGATCAATTCACTTCAACATCTTTCAGGTATCTGGCTGGTTACCTTGTCATGTATGTTGGAATTATTATGGCATTTGCTGCTTTTGGTTCGGATATTTATACCGCAATTGTTCTTTTGGCATTTGATAGATGGTCATCAACTATTGAACCTTTTGTTCCATTTCACATCTCTAGATGGATATTTGGAGGGTGTATTATACTATCAGTTTTACTATTTATTCATGATTATATTGTGGCTTTGACTACAATAAGAACAAAAAATATTAGTTTGAATTACACTGATCCAATTGCCAGAAATATTTATAGCATTCGAGCTTATAAATATTTTTGTTTATTTGCTAAAATCACCAAATCTAGAAATAAGACTGAGTATCTTGCACTTTTTGTATATTTTTCTTTCAAGGGTTGGATAAGATTAATATTTGCTGAATCTCCAAGACAAGTCCTTAATGCTTTAACTTTGTATTCAGTTTTACAAATATCCGATGACTTCGTCCAAACTGTTGAGAAATTAGCTCAGCATTCTATTATTGAGGCAGTAGTGATTGGATTTATGGCATTCAGTTTATTGATTTGGGTAATAAATATTATTCAATTTGGATTGGCTTTACTGTGTGCTATTCCACTCTATGTTCATATTGGTGACTCTGCATCTGGATTAGAAGAATATTGTTGTATAAGAATCAATCAAAGAATTGCTCAAATAGTTGAAAAAAGACATCGAAAAGGACTTATGGAACTTGTTGAAGAAAATAAAAAACTTCACCAACAACCCTCATTACCTAAATTGGATATATCAAATCTTGATGATGATGACAAGGAACAATATTCAGTATCACAACGCAGTGACAGCATCCCGACAGTACCTAGATTACAACCAGAATATTCTTCAACTTCATTGAATACTATTGGTAGTGGTAAAACGATTGATGCTCGTGAAGGATATGGATATAGTGAGCCACCAGCAAATGATAATGACATGGCTCCTCTGCTGGATCAGAAGTCAATAAAATCTGGTAATAGCCCGATAGCAAATATTGATCAGGTTTATACGCCTAACAATCGACGTCGACCAGTTGTGCCAGGATATTCATCAAATAATTCTATACCTCCATCGTATAACCAGCAATTCAATCGGCCATACAATCAGTCATACAATCAGTCATACAATCAGTCATACAACCAACAGGATATTCCCAGAGGGCTAGGGCAATCCAGAGGGCCACCTCCTTCTAGAGTAGGATCTAATGGTGCATATGGACCTTCAAATGGTCCTTACGGCAATCGTAGAGGCCCTCCTTCTAGAGGCTCGTCCCGATTACCGCAACATGATGAGTATCGTAATGCCCCTTTCCCGGATGCCAACTTAGATCTGAGAACAAATCAATTTCCTGATTTCAAGAGAAGCAATAGTCGACCAGAAATAAATGGCGCTCCTTCTGTATACCCAACTGATGACAACATTGTGATCAACCCTATTGCAGTTGATAAGGTAACTAGTGCCCGGGTTCCTGTCAACAACCCTTTGCAACAGCGACAACCTTACACAACCCCAGGTGGTGATCAGCCGCCTCGAATATTGACAAAGCAGAACTCAATGCCTGTATATGGTTCTAGCAATAAGAATGTTACGCCGAATTTAATTTCAAGGCAACAAACTATGCCTGCTAGGATAGAACAAGCCACTAATAATGGAGCGGCACCTATTATCCAATCTCAACAAGGTGTGATTATGCAATCGTCACCAAATGAACCATTATTTCCGGTTAATCGACCTAATCTCCAAGCAAGAAAGAGTAGACTTTCTCCAGATGAGTTGTTAACCCGAAAACCCAGGTTACCTTCATTTGATGATAGCGATGGTGACAGTGACAATGACGGACCTGACCGTGAGCCAAAACTACCATCATTTAAAGATGATTCTATCCTTAACCGTGAACCGACATTACCATCATTTAAGGAGGATTCTATCCTTAACCGTGAACCGACATTACCATCATTTAAAGAGGATTCTATCCTTAACCGTGAACCGACATTACCATCATTTAAGGAGGATTCTATCCTTAACCGTGAACCGACATTACCATCATTTAAAGACGATTCTATCTTTAACCGCGAACCGACATTACCATCATTTAAAGATGATTCCATCCTCAACCGCGAACCGACATTACCATCATTTTAAGATGACCCTTCCATAGTTGATGGTGGACCAACGTTACCTTCTTTTAAAGATAACGCTTCAATAAAGCCAAAAGACAATCAAGCTGTACTGAATCGTGAACCAACATTACCATCCTTAAAAGGCGATGAATCTATGTTTTTGGATCACAATCAACGTTCTCCTCCGTTTGACCCTTGATCCAATAAAACGTAGCGGACCTCCACCATTGGAGACTGTCCGCTACAAGTACCCCACCATCGGAACGAGAGCCTACGCTTCCGAAAATTTTTCTTGATGATGATGAACAGCAACAGCATATTAAGCCTGCTGGCGGGCAATCCAGTATATTTTTCTGATCAATATAATGATGAATGCATGTAAAAATGAATTTTTTATTATCAAATGTCCCAGTCCCCCTCTGGTGGACGGGGGTTCCAGCCAGACCTGGATCTCTCGCTTCGCCGACTGGATCTCTGTCCGAGATCCTGTTCTTTCGCTTACAGATGAATGACCTTCACCATGTCCACGGCCCCAGAATTCAGGTTCGACGACTTCACTCCAGCCGCGTAAAACTTTCTACGGTCAACGTATATTTGTATCAATTTTTATCTAATAGCCACGGTATCCTCCGAGAGTCAGGGGTAATTTAGCGATCGACTTCACCAGCTTCGCCGTAGTACGGCTGTAATTTAAGATCTGCAGTAAGATCTTATCTGATTGGAAAGACCGGATTCCGACGTGCATAGAGTGTCTAAAATGACTAAATAGTCCATCGTATTCTGGATTCGCGAATTTCTTCGTTCCATATTCTTTCTCCTAGTCGTTTATTTTCTATGTCTATAAGATTGAAAAAAGAATGAAAGAACTTTTCTATCTTTACAAGAATGAGAGAACCAGTTCAACTTACTACATTTCATCAAGATCAAATAGATCTTGATGGCAATGATATTGAGGAGGAGGATGTCTTCTCGTCGTCCTCATCTACTCCTGATTCTAACATTATTAACCAATTAGAAGAACAAGATCAAGCACAACATAATAATAACTCATCGGCATCAAAATATAACCGATATTTTATAGTATTAGCGGGGTTTATTGCTAATTTCATGGTTTTTGGTATAGGATTTACGTTTGGTGTATTCCAGGACTTTTATCTTAGTCCAAAAGGTCCATTATATGGACAGTCAGCGGCCATAGTTTCTATTATAGGTTCAGTAGGAACATGTTTGACATATTTACTTACCATTGGTAACAGCTGGTTATCACGTTATTTAAGTATTCGTCAGATAATGATGTTAGGATCCGCTCTAATTGCAACAGGACTTATTATTGCTTCATTTGCCAAACAAACATGGCAATTTGCTCTATCTCAAGGAGTAATATTTGGAATTGGCTGTTCAATGACCTATATGCCTCCAGTTGTACATGCACCCCCTTATTTTACTACTCATCGAGGAATTGCTATGGGGCTTATATTTTCTGGAACTGGGATTGGAGGTTTAGCAATGGCACCTTTAACGAGATGGCTTATTACAATAATTGGATGGAAATGGGCACTTAGAACTCTTGGATTGATCGCATTTACTTGTACATTTCCGACTAGTTTTATGGTTATTCCTCATCCTTCTTATTCTTCTTCTTCAAGTTCTGCTGCTGCTACTGTGTTATCTGCTTCATCATTTGGAACAAGGTTTGTTAATCTTAGAGTAGCCAAATCTTGGAAATTCGTTCTTCATATTTCTGGATGTATTCTACAAGCAGCTGGATATTTAATTCCTCTTTTTTATATGTCAGCTTATGGTCAAACATTAGGATTTACCTCTTCTCAAGGTGCTACATTTATTGGTATTAATAATGCAGTTAATGCAACCTCTAAAATTGTAGTAGGATTCTTTGCTGATAAAGTAGGAAGAATTAATATGTTAGCTTTTTGTTCTATAATGAGTACCATTACTGTACTTGCACTGTGGTTAATTCCTGATAGAAGTACTTTCTTAGCGTTCGTTATTCTATATGGAGTTTTTTCTGGGCCAATTATTGCATTATTACCTACTTGTTTAGTAGAATTATTCGGCATTCAAAATTATCAATCGATTTCAGGATTTATGTATTTCGCTAGAGGAATAGGAAACTTTTTAGGTTCACCAATTGCTGGTCTTTTTATTCCTAATAGTGTTTTATTAACTAATAGTCCTCGTAGTTACAGAAATGCTATATTATATAATGGAGCAGTATTTGTTGCCAATAGTGTTTGTTTTACATTAATGAGAGGGATAGTAGGGTCTGAAAATCATTGGAAACTTAGGCAGTAGATGAATAAACTATTGATCCTAGTTAAACTCTGCCTCCGGCGGGCCCGGTTAAGTTCGTATTTTTGAGGCTGAGAAATTCCGATCTCACACGTTCGTTAACGTTGGTTGTCTTTCATAGTTGAGAGAAAAGTTCTTCCTTGATTGGTTTATGTGCGGCTTTTGAAGATGATAAGATAAGATAAAGATTAGATAAGATAAGATAAGAAGATAATTGAACTAGTACCCACTGCCCCTGAAACGACTCTGTAAAATTCGAGCGAAGAGAGAAAATTCCAGAAACTCAATATAGACGATGTCTCAGGAATCGTGATTCGTGAACCTCCAGTCTCTCTTAACACACTGCGTCACTGCTTCATAGATTCCATTGTCTCAAAATATAAAAATGTAACGTTAATTAGCTAGCTAGGTCTCAATTGGCCGGTTGCCAGCGCGCCTAACTAGCTGTTACTGAACACCGTCTGAAATTTTGCTAACTTCAGTCTGGACTGTTGATGATGAACTTAAGTTTTTTACCAATTTCTGGTGTTATATGTAGATTAGTCAGTTGTCTGCCCCTGATTCACAGTTGAATGACATGATCACATTATAATGGTCTTTCCACTAAGACTAGTGATGGATTAAATGTCTCTGACTATATATGACCATCTAACACACAATAGAAGATGATTATTAATAACCAAACGTTACCCAGAAAATAAAAACCCGGTTGCGGTATACTTGTAGTTAATTTGTAACGTTAACAATTATAAACTTTATTTAACTGTTTTATGAACCTTATTTAAATCTTTCTTATCTGAATAGCGTCTTTCTCCGCCATAATTACAACATGTTAACAGTTAACTTACTTCAACAGCTCTCGAGCGCAGAGGGAGATGAGGTCTGGGTCGACGACTACGCTTCAGCCACCGGAGACAAACAGGGTCTGGGTCTGGGACTACGCTTTAGCTGCCGGAGACAACGGATCCACGCGTGAGCGTATCATCGGATATGGTCAAGGGTTCGTTAACTTCGGATGTGGTCAAGGGTCTCCGAGGCTTACCCCAGACTGTCCCAAATTGATAAGCAGCATAATTTAGTGTGGAAGCAATCGAGCTTGAGGCAAACAGAGAGCATGTGAATAGCCTGCAGGCCGCGCCTCATCTCTGTCGCTCAGCACTTTCTTCTTCACATTCCCTTTTTCGCTCTTTTGGCTGGCGACCTAGTTACAATTGTACATTCACTTTTAGGGATATCGATAGAAAGAAGGAAGATTTATTAATTTATTAATTTATTAATTTGATAAGAATAAAATAAAAGGATTGATCGAGAGAAAGTAGTTGGTAGATAGCTACTACTACTACTCTACTTCGTTGTGTTAGTCGTTGTTGCCTCCTAATTTTACTTCGTACGTGGTTTATATTCTACAATGGCTGCAAGTTCGACTCTTCGACCAATTACTTCCGATCGAAACCGGAGGTTGGTCCTTTATGCTCAGATAGCTGCAGATCTAATTAGAAATCCACGGTTTGCATACAATTTAGTCAGATCTGGCTATCAATCTAGTAGTCCTAAGATTAAGGCAATAATAGTGATATTGATGCTTATATCAACAAGCTCTTTAACATTTGGAATAATTGAGCTTCAGAAGAAGAGAAAACGAGATGCAAAGGAACGCAGAGAATTACATCGACAATCCTCATCTGTCCTTTTAAGTGATGGTTGGTCACGAGAAATATATGTTCCCACTGCCAAGCCATCATCAGCTAATCGAAAGGGTAAAGGGCTAGTTGGTCTATTTTCGTTTGGTCGTCGTAAAAGTAGCGTTGGTGCAGGTGCTGATAATGGTGAAATTGGGACTGAAAATCTTTCAAAAGTTATTATAAAACCGACTAAGAAAGTCACATTTGAAGCACATAGACGGTTATTTTTAAGTTCATTCGGTGGTACGAACGGAGGAGGAGGAGGGTTTGGAGGTCGCAGCATTGAAAAGAAAGCTGGTGTCAATAGCTTATTCGTTAAAGAATTCTTGGCTATTTGGCCAATTATCGTTCCTCGTTTACAATCCAAAACAACTGCTCTATTGATTGTTCATGCTTTCTTTTTAGGTGCTAGAACTTGGCTTTCTTTATTAGTAGCTAAATTAGATGGTCAAATCGTTCGTGATTTGATTGCTGCAAATGGTAAAGAGTTTTTAAGGGGATTATCTTATTGGTTCTTAATTGCAATCCCGGCTTCTTATACGAATGCGATGATCAAATTCCTTCAAGCTAAGATCTCAATTGCTTTCCGAACAAAACTTATACGTTATATTCATGATATATATCTTAGTAAAGAATTAGGCTATTATAAAGTTACTAATATTGATGGTGGGATTGAAGGCGCCGATCAATATATTACTGCTGATGTTACAAGATTCTGTGATTCGGCTGCTTCTTTATACTCAAATCTTGGTAAACCATTTGTCGATTTCATTATTTTCAGTTATCAATTACAAAGAAACTTGGGTCCTTTAGCATTAATAGGGATTTTCTCAAATTATGCTTTGACTGCTTGGTTATTGAAAAGTGTTGCTCCACCATTTGGTCGGTTGGCATCTGCTGAAGCCGGGTTAGAAGGTGAATATCGTAATGCTCACACAAGATTAATTACAAATGCCGAAGAAATTGCATTTTATGATGGAACGGGATTTGAAAGAACCATTCTTACTAAAACGTTTAAAAAAGTAATTGTTCATATTGCCAAAATTCTCAAGATTAAAGTTTCATATAATATGTTTGAAGATTTTATCCTCAAGTATTCATGGTCTGCATTAGGTTATATGTTTGCATCTCTACCAGTGTTTTTGCCTACTTGGAGTGGATCGGATGGCATTAGTGAACTTGCTGCCTTAGGTGCTAGTAGTAGTAGCACAATTGCATCTCCTGCATCAGTTTCGGTAGCTAGACGGGATTTCCGTGAACGGGATCGTATGAAGCAATTTATTACTAATAAACGACTTATGTTATCACTAGCTGATGCTGGTGGCCGAATGATGTATTCTATTAAAGATCTTGCTGAACTGGCTGGTTATACTTCTCGAGTATATCAACTTCTTGCTACTCTACACCGAGTTCATGCCAATTCATACGGAAATGAATTGGGGCCTAATCAAAAACCCGTGAAATACACGCTGGCGGATGTTAGAGGTACCGTACAACAAGGATTTGAAGGCGTTCGATTTGAACACACTCCTATTATTATTCCAGGTCTAGCTCGTACGGGTCAACCGGGTGAAGTTTTAATCGATGATTTAAATATTCGTATTAATCCCGGTGATCATATTTTGATTTCTGGTGCTAATGGTGTTGGTAAAACTTCAATTGCTCGTGTTTTAGCCGAGTTATGGCCTGTGTATAGAGGTTTACTATCAAAACCTTTACCGAAGGATATTTCTTTCTTACCTCAACGTCCTTATTTAAGCACTGGTACATTACGTGATCAGATGATTTATCCTCATTCTCACGCCGATATGCTTGAAGCCGGACGAACTGATGAACAGTTAATGACTATCTTAAAAGAAGTTCATCTCGATTATATCCCTCAGCGAGAAGGCGGGTGGGAAACTCGTAAACAATGGAAAGATGTCTTTTCTGGTGGTGAAAAACAACGGGTAATGTTTGCAAGAATCCTTTATAAGAATCCAAAGTTTGCTGTTATCGATGAAGGAACTAGTGCTGTCAGTGCTGATGTTGAGGGACTTTTATATGAAACTTGTAAAAAACAAGGAATCACACTTATTACTATCAGTCATCGTCCTTCATTATTGAAATATCATACAGCTCAATTAAGAATTGGTCTTGGTCACAATGGTCATGAATGGTCTTTAGAGAAAACTGGTACTATTGAGGCAAGATTATCTGTTGATAAAGAGATAGAAGAATTAACGGCTAAGTTGGCATTAGTGGACAGCTGGAAAGCAAGACGTCTGCAAATTGTAGATGAACTTAGTGGAAAATCACATAAACCGGCAGCCACTGCTTAAAGTTTTTATTAGACTGTATTAAAAAATTTAATGAGATCTCATTCCACGTCTGCCTCTCCCCTGTGTTTTACCTGCGGCAGGCCCCGTGGCTCGCTTCGCTCGAGGTTCAGACATCACACCCCCTCTGTTTAGCTAGCTTCATTCGAGGTTGAGACATCACCCCCCCTCTTTAGTTAGCTTCGCTCGAGATTGTATTTAGTACCAATGGAGCCTTCAACTTCCTTGGAAATCTCCTACTGACCTTATTCAAGAGCGTTTGTAACACAAATAGAAAAAAAATTCAATTGACTTAATTAGCTTTCAAGGTCATTCTGCTACTTTTACTTCTAGAAAAACTACCTCATGGAGGGGAAAGGGCATCTTATCGACGCTCATTATCCCCTCCAAACTTTCAGGGAGCGTACGTCGGTCCTGTACGACACATCGTTGTCGAGCGTACCCAAAATGATCAAAAAGGCCTTGTACGGTATATTGAATTCAGTGTCGTCAGAAACTTCTATATAGGCTGTCAATGTACATGTTCGTTTTATATCACCATTTCCAGTCGACTTCCAGAGCTCTAGAAACAACACCATCCTTTTTTTGAGGATGACAATTAATGAGAGCAGCAAGAACATATTTCACGCGGTGGTTATACGGTTCATGCGTCGGTAATCTTAATCACCCGTTCGTGATTGAGTTGAGAATACTCCACGATTCAGAGTCGGAAATTTCTATTACTATGTTGGGAAGATCGATATAACTTGTAGAAGTCAGAGTAAATGCGGCGTCTGGTTCATTTCCATCTCGACCTGTACTGGGTGTAGTGTCTAAACCAAGATATTAACGCCCTATCATACGGACGGACGCCCAACCTTTCTCCAATCATCTCTACAGATATATCGCCAACTAAGTATAGCCTAAAGCACATGCCAATAGATGATATAGCTTTTCATGAACCATTCCGAGGGTTTTAAAAACGCTCTTTGATTCGTTATAGGTTGAGACAGAGGTTCTGAACAACAGATTGACGGTTCCATTAGTCGGCTTCTTTGAGAGTATGATTGGGAAGAAAATCCCAAGTTTGTATTTGCCGGTCAATAAGTTTTGCAGGAGTGTCGAGAAATTCCCTCTGATCCGACTAACTCAACTGGAACGGGGTCAGCGTGGGTGTCGTCGATACTAATGTTGTTGGACCTTGTTCTCAATCTTGAATTCCATATAATATATAAAAAAATATATAACTGTAGATTGGCTGAAATGACACTATTTAAAAGCGTATCAAGGGAATGAGAAGAAAATTCTATTGTCTTATAATAATATTTATTTGAATAAAAGTTTCTTGACGTGTGTTAATGATCTTATGGACCGCAGCTGCACCCCTAAATTAAATTTCGCTGTGTTAGGTAATATGAGTGACGATCATGCACATATGCACATGCTAACCGTTAACTAACTAACCGTTAACTAACCGTTAAACCTTATTGGGAAAGACGTCGTTAAGCAATATTCACCCCAGTTTTCCTCATAAGGTCGTTCCCGGACCCCTGGCCTCGAACCAGCCAGATCGTCTTCAGAAGGAAGCCCAGCATATACCGGTTCATCGATATGTTCAGAACATAGGTAGCCATTGTGGCAAACCTTGCTTCTGATATAATGGTCCCTGCCCATATTTTTCATACAAATCATTCTCAAATTCATGAAGCGTTTATCAAAGGCTCTGGTGATATCAGGGCGATCTATTGGATGCTGCGAAGAATCTAAAACACTTCTTATAACCCTCAGCATTTAATGATAAAAGATGTTGGTTTAACAGAAACACGAGTCAGGGCGAAGGAATCCTGCAAATTCTGACGAGTCCAGCATTCGGAACCGATGAATGACACTGGCAGGATAGTAAGAGGTATCCCTGAGGAAGCCCAAATCACATCAGGGTGAGATCGTCGCATATAGCTCCTGACGGCATTACGGATTATCGTTCTGAAGATACAATAATTTATTTTGTTCATGGAAGGCCCATGAATCGACACACATTTGTTGAAAATGTCATCAGGCTGAAACAAATAGAATTTTATGAAGTGCCTGGAAGTCAAACGGTGATCGTCGACGGTCATTGTTCGATATCATTCTCAGCCTATATGGGTGAAAGTGCAGCCACTTCGTCGACAGCCATATTATATCAACGGATATCAGTAAGCAGGTGCTGGAGAAAATCGGGAGGCTGAGGCGAATCAGGCAAACTGACCTTTCCATTCTTAAGGTAATTGTGCAAAAGAAAAGGGGGAGTTATATCCGCCTGGGCAGAATGGGAAAGGACGATTACTGGCTTGATAAATCATTTATATATATATATATGTCTAGTTTCTAATAAATCAAGATGAGTGTCTTAAAATTATGCCGAATGAGTAGCAGAAACCTCACCGCGAACAGCAACAGAACCAGCTCGGGCAGCAATTTGAAGCCGTAAATCTCGAGTGATATCGAGAACAACTTCAACTTTACTTCCAACAGGAATATCTTTAAGACCTAATTCAGCAAGTTTAGCACCGGATTTCAACACTTTAGTTCTAATTTCCTGATCTTCGTCTTCGTCATCACTCCAATCGGATTCCTCGTCGTCATTTTCGGCGGCAGTTTTTTCTTGTTTCTTCTTTTCAATCTTTTCAACAACAATTTCAGGAATACCTTCATAGACAGCAATAAGAACAGATGTAGCATCTTTTGGGGACGAAAGAATAATAGATTTACGAATAGGTAAAGCAGTGTCAGCACCAAGGACTTCAATGATTTCACCATGATGATCAACAACTTTAATACCAATAGGTTTAGTAAGATGTGGAGTAACAGTAACAACAGCTTGTAAAGATTCATCAATTTCATCATCATCATACCCAGAAATTAAAGAAGCTTGAATAGCAGCACCACGAGCAATTAATTCGTCAGTCTGAGTAGCTTTTGAATCAAGACTTGGCGCCACAATTTTGGTAATTTTTTCATCAAAAATAGAAGCAATAGAAGATGCAACTTTAGGAACTCCAGAAGTACCACCTACTAAAAGGACTTCATCAATATGTAAAACATCCAATCCAGCTTTTTTAATAAGTTCTTCAGTAAATGAGATAATTCTATTATAAACGAGTCTTCCAGTTAATTCAAATCGAAGACGATTTATTGAAGAATTATAATCAAAACCTTGAACAACAGATTCAACAGCGAAATTAGCACTTGAAGTATTACTAAGAGTCTTTTTAACAGTTTCACTTTCAGCCATTAATTTAGCTAAACCACGAGCATCACTTTTAGGATCAACACCATGTTGTTTTTCGAAATCTTTTGCAACATAATCAACTAGTGCTTCGTCGAGTTTTTTACCACCTAAGTCATAATCATGAAGAGTAGTCAAGATAGTAAAAATACCACCTTGAGAAGAAATAATAGCACCATCAGTACGAGTTCCACCAATATCAATAACTGCGAATTTTTTATCAGCGGTTGAATCAGATGATGACGATCCTCCTACTGGTGTAGATACGCCTGAATTAAAAGCTGATAAAGAATTAGCAGAAATATGGGCTAATAAAGCACCAGTAGGTTCATTAATAACTTGTAAAATCTTTAAATTGGCATCTTTAGCAGCATCAACTATAGCTTTTCTACGCTCTTCACTATAATCAGTTGGAACTGCAATAACTGCACCATCAATAGGTTTACCAATAAAATCAGAAGCGGATTCTCTTAATCTATCCAAATGCCGAACGGCAATATCATGAACAGAAATTAATTTCGCTGATTTAACTTCTCCAGTTTCTTCATCATCATTCTCAGTTTTAAGTAAGAAACTAGCTTGGCCATCCAATTCTACTGGATGAGCAGACGCATGAGCATAGGTAGGATCAACTTGATCAAATGGAAGTCCTAAGAAATCTCTAAAATAAGCAACTGTGTTTTTAGCATTTCTAATAAGTTGGGCTTTGGCTTGAGCTCCATGATATTCATCTGATCCAACATATGATATCACTGAAGGAATAACTCTATCACCATCTTGATTAGCAATAATATCAACTTTTCCATCTTTTTCAAATGCAATGGAAGAATTTGAATTTCCAAATGCCAACCCTATAACTGTAGGTCTCGACATTTTAAAACTGACTCTTTAATTAATTAATTATGAAAACAAAATTGTTATTTAATTAAATATTCAGATAAGTAGATAAAGAGGTCAAAGTCCAAGTCGCTTGTGAAAAAAGTGAAAAATTAACTTTCTCGGAAGAGATCGCGCGTCCGCGCGCTAGATGGGTACGGCTGAAAAAAAAATTAATACCCATACCCTAGATACGGGATTTGGATGTGTGGTCGGGCCCAGCCGTCGGAGGTGGATAGAGTGAGAGTCTTCGACGGCTGGGGCAAACCAGACCCCATGGACCACCCATGCGAACGTAGTTGGAAATTGTAGCTTGATTCGTTGGATTGAGACCACTCACTCTTGGTGAGACTGTTAAGATCACAAATTAATAATTTATATGTTAATGATTATGTAAGCACTTCAACTACAAGAAACACAGCAGTACCTCAAGTCAACTTACAATCAGCACTTTTTGAAACACCAGTGAGATTATTATGATCGGAATATTAGAGGTCGGCACGGATGAAAATCCGAGAGACTTTTCAACAGAGCTAGAGATATTATTGGAATACGCCGACATTCTCTAAACTATAAGAAAGTTAATGTGCTTAAGCGATATATATCTCTCTGAGGAGTACCTTCCATATCACGATAATGAAGACAGAAAGGAAGAAGTTGAGGATACTATTGATGTAATACTACTACTAATACACGATTGTGGAGTTGTTTTCAGAAGTAGTGTTGAAGAATTAATGTAAATTATTATGTATTTGAAAAATTTAAATGTGTGGCTTAGTTGAAATTCCACTCTACTAGTTGTTCAGTGACGGCGTTGACAATTTTGTACCCCGAACAGCTCAACTTTCATTATAGCTTGTTAGCTGCTCAGCCCACAATGCCCTGCATTGCCGGCAACTATTTTGATAATAAGTTAGCATGAAAAGTACCAGGATGGACTGCAAATGGCCTGGCCAGACATGCCCCGGCCCCCAACTCTGAGTCAGAGCCAATTTATCAGGTCGACGGAAAATTAATCTCTTAAATTAACTAGTCAAATTCATTTCGAAAATATTGACTCTCAGACTGACTCAGACACTCAGACAGTGACTCTGCGATTTGTTTGTAAACCCCGCATACATCCACATATTCATTACGGATGATATCCGCGTCCTATCCACGTCCTATCCACGAATCCGTGCCAACCTCTAGATAAGCCAAAAGATTAAACGTGAAGATGAAGGACAGATTAGGAAATTTAATAAAGATGAAAGACAAATCAGGAAGGATTGACGTTACTCACAGTGAAGATTGCAACAAGCGACATCAGATGTAAGATGATTATTATGAATTACTAATCGGGAATTGTGCATGAAAAGGCTAGGGTCAAAAATCTTGGCCAACATGCAACCTGCCTCATCACTGATGCCCAGTCGTTGATGTATTGAGAAATAGTAAACTACGTAAACATTTAAGCAAACTATCGGTTGAAGTATTGAACAGAGCTTCATTTAACTTTAAGCAAGGCAAGCTCCTTGCATTTTTAATTTGGCCTTTGTGAGTCTTGTGGTCCATTATCTAGACGCTGTATATTAGGCTTTTGTTTTCTTTTTTTCAAATATTATGATTCACATTCTCGATATAGCGATATGTCAGTATATTGTGACATGCATCATGGATTAAAATAGAAATAAATGGTTATCATATGTACTTTATATTAAGCTTATATGCAGGTCCTCTTCCTCTCTTCATATAACGGTTAACGTTATTATATGTTTCATTGTCATGGATACAAACACAATCAATTGATGTGAAAAGTAATTAAGTGAATAGTCTAGAACCTCGTCACGATTCACGAGTTATATAAAATCGTGAAATAGAGGCTTAACTAGTTCCGTAATTATTTGGGGCTCAAGAATAGTAACGTAACCAATTCAAGCTTAATTTGTCCTAAATAATACAAAAACGTCTTTTCTTTTCGGATTGACCTGTCACAAATATACTGTCGTCCATCCTATTATACTCCTATATTATCCTTGAATTTAATTACCTGAAAAGTGACCTATAAACAGAAAGACCAGCATTCAAATGCCTCATTGGAAATACTAAAATATATTTAAACATATCCTTTTTAATTTTTGCTTCATCATTTTTCACTATGGCTACTGTCAATTCTAATCCCCTTGAGGACGGTTCAACACCTTTTGACCAAGACACTTATAAGTCGGTCCCTAAGGAAAACAGACTAAAATTTCCAGCTTTAAAGACTCGCTCAGAAATAACCGCTTTCGTAGAAAAATTGATAGCATTAATTCTTTCCAACGAGAAACAAGAAAGAAAAAAAGAAGAAATAGAAGAGTGGAATAAGGAAATTGTTGTTATAACCAATTATTCTGAGACAAATCTTAAGTTACTTGAGCAAGACACCAGGCTAGAAGAAGATTTCTGGCCTGGTCTCAGGGTCATCTTTTATTGCAGTAAAGCCCTACTAATTTTAAAAGTGGCCGGAAGATTTCACGCAATCATTGCTCAAAAAATAAATTCCTTGATTATGAAACAAGTTGAGTATTGGCAGTATAGCTATAAACAATGTCCTGTTAAAAGTCTAGATTCAACTAGACAGTATCCTAATCAACCCTCTTGATCAGCCCAATGTAATCCCAGCAATGGAGCCGGATGGTTCAATTGCTCCTCTTTCCCGCCTAGATTTAGCTGGCCTGGACTGTCTCCGTCCTAGTTTGGTTATAGAAGTAGGAGTTAGCCAGCGTTGGGATAACCTCACTGCAAAGGCGGATCAGTGGCTACAGAATTACGGGGGTCTTGTGAAAGGGTGTCTTCTAGTGAAGGTCAATAAAGAAGTTCAAAATGGGATTGAGAGGATTCAAAACTTACATATTCTTTTGAGGACTGTAGAAGGTTTTGAAGATAGGGAATTCATGGTAGTGAGGAATGTTACCGACTTCGAAGAGGGTGTTGGGGATATTACTATTCCTTATGGAATAATATTGATAATGAGGATGAACTGGTAGAACCTGTCGATGTAGTGATTCGCTATCCCCACCTCTACATGCTTTTAGATGAAAGACCCATGAATCAGAATAATGAAGCTTACCAAAGAGCATATGCAGCAACTTTGCAGTTAGATGGGGCAAATCTGGCACATTTTGCTCTTCGCGCTAGGGATTCTCGTAATCTGGAGAATCAGGGACTTATACAGATAAATGATAATCGAAGCGTTGTGGCAGCTGGATCAGTCTTGAATATTATTGAAAAATGTAATAATCTCCTCCAAGCATTTGACGTATGGATAAACATGGGTACTGCTTTTCTTCCTCGTAGGGTTGACGGTGTCAATCGCATCCGTCAATTGATTGTAGCGATGGAAAATGCAATTGAAGCAATTGACATCTGGGCTCCTAGAATTCAAGACCATATTATGGCTGATTATTTGGTTCGTACTGCTAATCGTTTCCTTGCCAATTGCAGACATATACAAGAACCTGTGGAGGCTCTAGCAGTTGGATGGCGTAGGGAAGTTAGAGAAGCTAGAGAAGAGGCTAAAGAGGAACATATTTAACCAATTGTTTTCTTGTATGTAGGTAAAGCATATAAATATTTTTGATTGGTTTCTTATTTTAGACTCAATAACGACTATATTCACAGACCATGACGGAACGAGCCGTGGAGTCTGGCTGCCAGAAATAGACAGAGCCTCACCGGCTTAGCCTCTTGACTGGAATTCTGCCCGAACCACTTAGTCCACTTTACTTGAGACTATTATTTCGTCGAATTGGGAATAGTCGCTGTTCAATCTTATAAATTGATTGATAATTACGTAGCAAGTTTTCAAGCGTCAAAAAAGATAATTAGAATGAGCTCGAAAGGATGAATGCGCTTCCAAAATCAATTATGGAACTGAAGAGCCTCAATAAAGAGAAAATAAGTTCTTAGATCTGAGATAAGTCCATTCTTTGAAGTCATTGTACTATCAGGGCTACACAAACCAGTGGCCAGATTTCGAGAAGGTAACTTCAGTCCACTGATGACGTGGGGACTAGATGATGAACTAACCAGGATTTAATAGAGGGTTCCATGAGCTATTTCTCGTTTACGTTCTATCGTGACCTGAGAGTAGCTTTCTTTTCTTGATCTTAAATGTTGTTCATCAATGTCCATTATTAGTACACGTGCAGCCAAAATAGTCATACAGGACGTTTAAAATTCCAGACTTCTTTGGAAAGATTATCTAAAGACGCAATCAGAGTTGGGTCTCCAAGATCTGGGACTTTGGCCGGAAGTCTATCGGGGACAATCCTGCCGCTAAAAATAAGAGTCGTAATTTCACCATCAATATGTAGTTATTCTTTGAAAATCGCTAGCGGTAAGTTCGGCGATCTCTTGCCAACTTTCTGTAATTTGTTCTTTTTTAACTGTTTCTTCCGATCAATATTGTCAGCAGCAGCGGCAAGATCATCAGAAGTAGTACGAGTCATTTTAAAACTCAGTCGCTACTTTGGAAGTTTGAGCACGATCTTTATAAAATGAAGAAAATAAGCAGCTGCATTCACAGGAGCTTGAGCAACTTATTCTACTTCACCATTATGAGCTGTTGCGGCGGCAGCTCCGGCTCTTTCAACAGCGACAGTGGCACGCAACAGGAGGAAGAATTTTTTCTTCTCTTATAATGATGAGGAATATTTTTCTGCAAAGTGGTATTTCACAGTGGTGAGACAAGGAGGAGAAGTAAGGATCGTTTCGGTGATTTGGAAGTTTTCAGGGGGTTGCCCTGCTCCACAGTTTGCAGCGGGCCGAAATTAAGTGCGGCTCGATCGTCAGGTTACTCAGGTACAAAGGTACAATCTATCAACCACTTTAAATTATTCGGTCGAGAAGATTGGAATAGTCTATATGCAATACATCTTAAGCCTTTTTGATTAGCTATGAATAAATGAGAATATCTACTACTTTATCATTTGTTCTCTATGGAAGCTAATATCAAGCTATATGACCAGTAACTTCAATTCGAATATGTACATTATAATAACAATTCTGTGCTAGATTTCTAAAGAGGTCTGTTATATCGCCGAGAAAAATCTTGAATCCAAAAGATTTCGGTTAATTGATGGCGTCTAAGTTAGCTGAGCTCTATTAAGTGGGGCCAAATGGTCCGCCCCTGTGGAAGGGCCAAGCATCAGCACCACGGTTTCCCCTAACCAAAGAGATTAGGTTTTCACCCGAAATCGGGCAACCGGCCCCTCAATAATTGGACGAACAAATTATAGGAGTGAAAAACGACCCCATTATGAAATACTCCACTATGTTTCAAGATGAAAATAAATGCATGATTACACAGAGTGAAGACAGCAGAGTGCTGGTGTGTTATCGGCTATTATGATATTGTTATTATTATTCTATTATTGATTATTGATTATATTTTATATTTCTATTTCTTTCTACTTGTATTTCTTCCTCTTATTCATTGATTAACTTATCGTCATATTATCTTATATTAAATATTATTATATTATATTATATTCATTGTATCGAACGTTGGGCCGTTCTATATCTTGTATATCTTAGTACTGTATCTTTTCTCTGTGTCTCAGACGTTATAGGCTCTTAGTCTATAATAACGAATTGTATTAAGTATTATACTCTTTCACACTCTTTTGTCGACTAGTAAAAGCACATTAATCAGGGTGAGGGCTAGTCCTCGCAAATAGTAACTTATAAAAGAATAGTACATGATCCGATAAGAGACTGTACATCTCTCTATAAAGTTCTTGTACCGGTATAACTTTGATCTCTCTCTCAACTCTCCACTTATATTCGTTTGTCCTTCGATTATGTCCTCTTCTTCTTTCATAGCAAGTCATAAAAAAGAACTAGGAACTATTGAAATTGATGGAGATGGTAAAATCTTCGTATGGAAACCGTCGGCACCGGGGAGTACCAAACCCCCTGTAAGGGTTTCATTAGATACAGTAGCACAATTACAAGCAACACCTCCGAAATCAGATAAATTACAATTGAAGATTGTTTGTACAATACCAGAATCCCAAGATGCTACTACCGGTACTACTAATAATGAGACAACTCAAAGTTATCAATTTGCTTTCAAAGATAGGGCTGTTATGGATAATGCCAAAGCTAGTTTACAAAAATTAGTACAAGCGATTCGTGCTGATGCCTCAAGAACTGGAACACCTGGAAGTGCAACCCCAAGTAGTGGTGCTGCTGGTAATAATTCTATTGACCGAAATGGTACCAGTAGTGGTAGTGGCCTTGAATCCAGACAAGCAATTGTAGATTTAGATTCAAAGAAACTTTTGATTAATTTAAATTTACAGCAGGCCCTTCTACGTGAAAATAAAGATCTTATGAGGACTTTTCAAGAAACCGTTATTCAAGGAGGGCTAGCGAATGATAAATTTTGGAATACCCGTATACATTTATTAAGAGCATATGCTCTGACCTCATCCCAAAAAAGAGGAGCATATAATGTATTGGGTACTATTCGACCAACTACTGGGAGTGATAATCAGATTAATGTTTCTCTTACAAGAGAAAAAATACATGATATATTTGAACAGTATCCAATTGTTCGACAAGCATATAGTGATAATGTTCCATCAAAAATGAATGAAGGCTCGTTTTGGGAACGATTCTTCTTATCTCGATTATTTCGTCGATTACGTGGTGAAAAAGTCCCTACTACACATACTATAGATCAAATATTGGATACAAAATATTTAATTTTATATGAGCATGAGCAAGAAGATTATACTAGTCGAATTATTGGAGGAGGAACAGGCAAAACAAAAGGACGAGTAGCAGAAGGAATTGGAGGTGTGAGCGATAGGAAAAGGAAAATTGATGATGAGAAAACGGATGGTCTTTCCATCGTCTCATCCCCTTCGAAGAAGAAAGCTGCTGTTGAAGATGAGAAAAGAAAAGATAATGCTACAACTAAGAATAATGATTCCGATAATAGCAATAACGATAATGACAATGACAATGGCGATGACGATATTTATCATAAAATTGTCCCTCAATATCTTGATATTGGTGGAAATGAAGAAAATGATCCTCAAAAACTTGGTAACCTTCCTGATATAACTATGCAGCCTGGTAAATCAGATGCCAGTGCTATCTCACTTATTAGATCTATGAATAGTCTTAGTCAGAGAATGCTATATGGGAATTCGAATACACCAAGAATTATTACTGGTAATGAGAAAGCCGACAAAAATGAAGCAGATGCTCTTGCAGAAGAGCTTCGTTTTGAAGACCTAGAAGACAATTCTGTCCAAGATACTGATTTAGAATTGCATTTGGTTGATGGAGCTGCTATAGATGGATCAACTGATAACAAAAAAACTATTAATGATGCGGACTATGAAGTTATAAAGCAGATTCGAATTCAATTTTCTGACAGTCTTAAAGGTGACGATTTGAATTTGAGTCATGTCGGTCAAAATTCTGTTGACATTGAAGAAGCAGTGAAACAGGTTTCAGCGGTTTCTCGACTTCGGTCTAAGGAAACTGACCAATTGGGCAAGGTTTGGTCAGAGAGTGAACAAGACAAAAGATTACTAGATCAAGTCCAATTATGTCATGCTACTTCTATTGAATTTTTACGTCATTTTTGGTTGAATTTCCTATCTGGTGATCCCAATCAGGCATCAGCAATTGCAAAACTTGTTGTTAGTCTTAATAAAAGTTTAGAACGAATAGAGGCTGTTGCTAAAGCGGCTGGCACTCCTGAGGATCAGACTCGGGCGAGGAACTCTTTAGCACCGTTACAAGTGTCAATCAAAACCGCCTTAGATCAATACGATGCAGCTATAAAGCAAGCTGAAAAGGAGGCAACACCTGTTATATGAGATTGAAGGTGGTCTATGACTTGGCATATAACTTATTATGTAGTATTATAATATTTATTTAAGAGAGCCCATTGGCTATTTTGAACTGATCCCAAGCTTTATTTAAAGTAATGAAAACCCCCTCAGCAATCATCTTTTGTTCAACAGAAGCAGTTGTAGAGATTTTATCAGGATGCGTTTTCGCCACGGCTTTCATATAAATAATTTTAACTTTTCTGTCTATAACTAAATCAGCCAATGACACCTTTTTCCATCCACTCTCAGCCCAAAGAATTGAATCAAGAGATGACAGCAACGCTCGTAAATTCTCCTCCTTTCCATGCCTCCAACCTTCAATTTTCCCATTTACGACATCAAGAAGAGCATATCGTTCCGAATCTACCTGTTCAGCAACTTTATTAGCATCTTTAATTTTCTGTACAGCTGCTTTGCTAGCGGCTGATTGAGGGCCTTCAGACGGCCCATCACCATTAAACAAACCTGGCCTGGGTGTCGAAGGCTTAGACTTAGGTGTGGGAGTTAATGCTTCTTGACATCTTCGTTTACCATCCAATGAAGGCTTAGAAGAATAACCATTACTAATAAGTAAAATCCAAGAATCAAGCGCATCCTGGAATTTTTCCAGATGTTCACAAGCCTCAGCTTTTCTAGAAACAGCCTTGGCCCAAATATCTTTCAGAGATTTACCTGGTTCTACTTCTTCACCAGCACCTAGACCAGTACCAATAATTGTAATTGCTTGCTCGGCATCAGTCAAAGCAGATTTAGCATCACCACATTTCAAATAACAAGTAGAACGATTGGTAAGGACTATAGTACGTAGAAGGTGCTTTTGAGGTAATGATTGTAATGCTTGGGAATAATGGGTCAATGCTTGTGTGAAATCACCTCTTTTAAATGCTTCTGTACCAGCCTCCCTTGCGGTATTGCTCATCTTTAAAGAAGTATCAGAAATAGTAACCGATTCACGGGGTGGAATAGATGGTTTTTTAACAGTAGGAGTTGCAGTTCTAGCGATAAGCTGTGATTGCTGAGGATTTTTAGCAATAAGTTGTGACTGTTGAGGAGTTTGCGGTCGAGAATTTTGACCAAGGATGGGAGTAGGAGTCCTACGTCTAGATGATGACACATACATATCATCATCCTCTAACCGTTCCTTTAGCTTCTGTCGTAATAGTTGGGATCTACTTAATGGAGGAGGAGGGGGAGTGGCAGTAGTAGTTTGTGATACAGTATCAGAAGGAGGAACTGCACCTTGACGAGGACGCTGAGGGAGAGGGCGTTCTGGTTGAGGATATACTAAATGAGGCGAATAAGATGTGGGCCCCGTATCTGCACGGGTTAGACCCGATTTTTGTTGATGATGTCGTCGATTACGAGGTCCTCTATCAGCTTCCAGCATCAAAGCTTCAGGAGTCGGTTTTTCATCACGATTACCACCACTACTATCATAACTAACATCATCTTCATCATCACTGAATTCGTCTTTGAAACTACTAGTAGTAGTAGTAGTAGTATCTCTACCAAGTCTAATAGGAGGAGGTAATGGTTCTGATAACGATCCTCCTCTTGCTGTGGCTCTACCTCCCTGATTGTATTTCTCTGCATCGCGCATCCAGGCAGGAACAGTATCATGAGAAATACCCGAAGATGATGCTAATGTATTATTGTATTGTTCAAGTGCCTTTGCAAAATTTTTGCGACTCTGGTTCCATAGAGTACCTGCTTTTGAAATAAATTGGGTGGATAATTCTTGTGCTAATTTGCTGATTTCCTGTGTATTAACACTGCCAGTGCCACCGCCATGACCACCATCAGATCCAGAACCAGATCCTGATGATCTATAATAATGCCGTTCCATTTCCCGTTCTTCCCATTCACTACTTTCATCATCATAAGTAGAATGCTGTCTAACATTATTAGTAGCACGTCTATGAGCCTCATTCATCAAAACATCCACCGCCTGTCGAACATCAAGCCCATTATCAGTTTGGGCTAATGAGTAACGAGCTTGCTCGTCAGAAAATCCCATTTCAACTAATTCGGCAACAGCTTCATCACGAGGATCAATTCTAGGTGGTGGACGGGATCTGGATGCAGTTGAAAATGATGCTGAAGAGGATGAAGGAGATGATGATGAACCCGGGTTCTCTATTTCAGACTTTGGTGGTCGGTTATTTTGTCTAATGCCAGCGTTGTTGTAGTAGTCATTGTCCTCACTTCTATTGTCATCCTCTTCTTGTTTGACTTCTTGTTTGATTTCTTGTTTGATTTCTTGTTTGATTTCTTGGTCATTTGGTACAATCTTTGGTTCTTCCTTAGGACGATTGAATACAGCAAACAGATCATCAATATTATCGGTTTCTTCCTCCCTTTTTACATCGTCTGGCTTGGAATTACCATTATTATCACTATTATTTATTTCAGGAAATCCATCCAATAATGACCCTGAGGGACCAGCACCAGTACTAGCAGCTCCTCTCTCAGAACTGCCAATACTTCCGGCAAGAAGATCTAATCCAGTCCAAGCAAAGCTATTATTGGGTTTACTAGTATTAGATTTCAGACTCTCATCTTTAAGCATCTTCTGTTGCTCATGTAATGACATAACTTCAAGTTTTCTAGGTTTATTTGAACCTGTACCCACAGGAGTCAGGCTAGCAAAAGAATCAAATGCAGAGCCATTACGTGATATCGGTGCCGGTGTAGGAGGTTTACTCGAATTCCGAGATGATAAAGCTGACGATGATCCAGTATTACCAATAGGCAGCTCGGACCATTTCAGACTGGAGAAGCTATCCATATTGTCGAGCCCAGAACGGAATCGAATCAAATTTAAAACAGAAACCTCTCAAAACAAATATCCACTCGACTACCTACTAAGTAACCGTACCCCCAAGGCTAATAACAGAACAAATAAAGAAAAAACAGAAACAAATAAAAACAAATCCTTCCAGGAAGTTGCCTACCTGGCGGGTTCATATTTCGACAATATATATCTAGCTAGCTAGCTAGCTAACAACTCATGCGGCTAGACACATATCACGTGAGGAATGAAAATTGATATTGACTCCCGTCTCCAGGGGCTTTTGCCCGAAATCGCTCCGATGGGTGTAGGTCAATAATCATTTATCGGGTCCGCCTCTAGAGTCTGGATGGGTAGTTTGGTTCGTTCGAGGTAAAAACCCGAGCGAAGCGAGCCACGGGGTCTGGGGCAGAGCCCCAGCCGCGGGAGGCAAATTGGTGGAGGGGGGGGCAGCGATTTGATCGTAACGACATGTATTAATAATTAGTAATATCATCATCCCTGCAGCCATCATCATATATATCCCGAGATGAAGCAGCAGTTTTTTTTGAGATTGTTTTTTTATAAATATACCATTGATTTTCCTACCACTCTGATTCACCAGTTCCTCGAGCAAATAGATAATCCTTCCCATTAATATTTGCTATCCCATCTTTTAATACATACTTCCATTTATTTTTAACTCTTTGAACTTTATCATAAAGACAAAGCATAATCATACCACCATCGTCATCATCATCTTCAGCAGCAGAATTTAAACCATCATCGGAATCATCTAAATCCGAATTGATTTGGTCAGGATCAGAATCTAAGTCATTATCATCATCAAGTGGTCCATCTGCTTGAGTGATATGGCCTCCACTAGGTAATACTAAACCACCGCCACCACCAACAGCAATAGATGGCGCTGATAGCTTAGCCGTTGTCGCAGTTGTTAATTCAGCTTTAATTTTAACATTGGTATTGGCGTCAGAAGATAATGCAGATGATGATGATGACGATATTGTGGGTAATACTAGACCAGATGGAGTAGTACTATTTGTAGAAGTGGTTTGTTGTTGTCTTTGATTGTCAACTATTGGTTGTGATGCTTCTGGTTCTTCCCATGGTAATTTCGCTACATGATGTGAACTTAATCGTTGTTGCCAAACTAGTTTTAATTCTTGTAAAGTCGCTTCATCAATTCCACTATCTTCGAAATCAATACGCGATTCTGTTACAACTCCCTCAATGACTTCATTGTATAATTTTCCTACGATATCGTTAGACATGATGATATGTATAACTCCACAAATGTTCGTTAATGAAATACCCTTCTCCTCTCTAAAAAATGCAAAAATAATAATAAATAAGAAAAACCAGAACTGAATGGCAGTTACTTGTTTATTTGACTGTAGGTCTATCTGTCCGCCGGACTGTTCGTATATGTCTGTTGATTATCAGCCTAGCTTATTGTCTGAATTACCAGTTGACTATTTCTTGTATATGTTCTTTGCCACTAAAATTAGATGAGGTATATGTTGCCAACACGCCTTTGTCTAAAGATTTCCCACAGATCCTAATCAATATGTAATTAAGGAACTTTGAATGTTACTTATTAAATCCGAGATAAAAATGAATATATGTTTATTATCTTCAAGAGTAAGATGATAATGATGATAACGATGATAATGATAATGATGATAAGATAATAATGATGATGATGATGATGATAATGATGATTATGACGATGATGATGATGATACTGTGATGATACTGTGATGATGACGATGATCCTGTGATGATGAGGATGATACTGTTTGCTAAATAATTGGAACACAACCAATTTCACAAAACTTATATTACTTGAATCAGAAAACTTCACTTATTCCAGTTATATTTTAATTTAATCCAATGCTCCCTCAAATTATTCAATCTTTATAACTCCAATTTATATCCAGACTATCAAACTTATCACCAGCTTCCATAAAGTGAATGTCAAAAGGTAAGGTCCAATTTTTTGGGTATTAGTCAAGCCGTGCTGACGATTTCAACATACAAGTGCGGCGTAGGCGTAAAACAGAGCCTGTTTGAGCCGCAAACTACAGAGGACATCCTCTCCCACCCCATCTATTGCCTCCGGCGGCTGGGGTGAAGCCCGTTGCTAAAGTTCTAAGTAACCAGTAAACCGTTACGTACTAGTTCAGTAACTGACCTAGATCTCACTGTGTTGAAGGTTAGAAATAGGGCCATCCGAATTGACGAATTGACTCCACAATCTGTCTCTGCTATTTGGCTAGTTGATGATAATCTTCCTTTGAAGGTTAGGGCTCGGTCGAGATCGGTTGTGCAGAACAAATGGAACGATCTAGAAACTACACCTGTGAACTAAGTGTGAGAGACGGGGGATATAGAGGTATGGAACTAGGGTCAGCTGCCATTGAGTGTTGTGAGAGTTAAGGTTTTCGCTGGCCGGTGGCAGAGTCTGTGACAGAGTCTGTGGCAGAGTCTCTGGAGAAGTGCCCTAGCTCGCCGTTGGAGGCAATAAAAAGCAGTGGGAAGTTAACCTCGGAGGACGGGCTTCTGCGGATCGACAAAGAGATTAATAACTATTGTGACTTTGTTATTGCAACAACGAATAGCCGGTACATGCATGGATAATTTTATGATCTCATGATCTCATGATCTCTATAAAGACCCTGCATAAGATCATCGCTTGGAAATGCTAATACAAACTTTAATTTTAGCCGTTCGAAGACTGACGTACGTCGTCCGTACGTACGCACACCCGAAGGTCAAACTATATCTGTTGCAGGGGCGACAGGGGAGGTAAGAGGGCACAGAAAATAGATAATAATAAGAAATTGTAGTAAAATGATGGGACGTGATAGAGGGTAGGACCCCGGTATTTCTACGCCCATGCGCCCATGCGCCCTGGATGACAAAGGGATTGTATAATAGTATTTTAACGACAATCTCAAAAGATAGTTGTAATAATAAAATAAATAGATATTTGTTTTAATGATTAACGTTTAGTCAATGCTAAGTTGCCTCAAGTTATTCGTTATAACTTACCTATTACTTAGAGTTTATAGTGCAAGTCTTAATCTTATAGTTAACGCTAAGTTAATAACTAACTAATGTTAGGACGGGATAACAGTATAGATGTTAGTGAGAGCGGGGGGCAGAGGGTTATTTGATTCCTGAATTCGCAGCCAATTAACTTTCTTCCTTCCTTTCTTTCTTTTCTCATGAAAACAAATTGTTGGTAGTTCATTATCTATTCAGCTAGTGACGTAACATTTGCGTTGTTGTTTGGTTCAGTTCAAAAAATTAACGGTCGATTAAATTCAATAACATCTTTTCGTCAAAAGCTCATCTGAATATTTAAATTTATTCAAACGCGAATTGCCACTGCAGACTCTCTTCGTCAGCTTCCTCTCTAATCAGATTCATCTTCTTCTGGCTGAAACTTTATATTCGATTCTAATTAAAGTTTTATAGTTGAGAACAGTTTTACAGGAAAGTTAGTTAAGGAGACATAAGGTTTACCAATCCAGGAGAAGCAAATCAAACTCCTCTATCAAGTCAGAGTAAAGTAATATCCAATTTTTATCCCAAGTTAATCAATTGATCTGTAAACTCTTCTGCTAGTAAGGCCACCGATACATGTTTCTTGAAATCTAGCCATAGATCGAAATAAATGCAAACCTTATTTTTTTATATTTAAGTGTCATCCGCCTTTACTGCAACTCGCCGAAAAACCCAAAAAGCGAATTACCATTAGTCAAAAGTGACTCTCTCTCCTTCCATCCAGCTATTGCTGAGACGCGTCCTATAGACAAGGTTCAGTATTACATATAAATATCGTTACAGATATTAGTTCAGGCTATTTGGTATTCTTTATTATTTATTTGGTGGTAGACAACCTCAGTTCTTCCTCTTTGTGAGAGGTTATGCGTGTCCGTGTGTTTGCGATGACCGAAACCAAATCTGATAGCAAAGCACCACCTCCTTCATTATTCCTATATATTTGGATCCTACAAATCTTGACCATAACCATACTCATATTATGGTATTGTTATGCCTATTCATGTGAATCAGGCCGTCTTGCTGAAGATGCTAACCACAATAATAAAGATAAAGATAATGGTTACAAGGTAAAAGAATTGAGACCAGTCTCAAGTAATGGCGGTAGTGGTGACACTTCTGAAGGAAGAAGAGTGTACTTTGTCAATCATAGAAAGTCCTTTTCTCTTCCTCAATCTACTTTTGCACAATCATCATATCGACTATTTCATCCACCAAATAAAAAACTTCCTCCTCCCCCTGCTCCAATTGAACGAAGCTCACGGGTATTTTTACAACGATTTAAGGGATTAGCTAGAACCAAAATGGCCGAAATTCCAATTGCTCATTTCCAAACTGAGCAGGAATATTTACAATCATTACAAGAAATTGAAGACTTATGGGATGAAGGAAACAAGAACAACATCCCTCTAAATATGGAAGACCCATTGATTACTCTTTCCTTAACTAGATTAACTAGTCTTGCCAGATCTTGTAATGAAAATCAAACCATGTTTTCAAGTCAACCATTTATTAATACTTGTCATCGAATAATACGTCATAACGAGTTTCTAGATACTAAAGCCACCACCAAAACCACCTTACTTTCTTGCCTAAGACTTCTAAGTTGTGTGTTCTTCCTTTATTCTTCCAATTTTCAATCTATTATGGAATTGGTTCTACCCAAACTTCTGAATCTCTTGGATAATATTGTCTGTTGTTCTGAATTGAATGAAACAATTAGATTTACAATAATGATAATATCCCTACAAACACGAAGTGAAGGAAATGAAATTCTTGAATCTTTTTCACATGCTTTATCGACAGAGAATTCTGACAATAATGAACGTCTTATAGAAGAATTAGAAACAAAATCTTTCATTGCTGGTGATGCTTTATATTTATTTCTAGCATCCTCTTTTATTCGACTTAAACCATCACAATTATCATTAGCAAGAGATATTGTTGGTCGAGGAATGAAAAATCATGATCTTCGTCCTTCTTTTCAATGTGCCCATCGTTTATTATTACGAGAAAAGAAATCAGTCAATATTCTCAAAAATTGAAAAATTAAAAAGAAAACTAAATTGCTAGAACAAAAATCAAGTACATGACATAACTCTACTAAAATACTAAAAACGAGCATTTCAATTAGATCCAGAACCGGACCGAAGCGAGCACTGGGAGAGCTTTCTAGAGCTTGATCCCAGCCGCTGGAGGTAAACGAGCGGCCCAGTGGCCACAATTTGGCCCACAAATGCAGGGGTGCAGCAACCTCAACACATAACGTTACTACGGGTCCAATTGCCGGGCCGGTGTCAGATCTCGCTCGTACATTTTCTCGGGCATCTCTCGGAGGCCCTTATCGTCCGTCAGACTCGCCCCAAGCGCCGGGCCGGCTTTAACTCAAATTAACTGTTTTCAGCCGTGCAATTCACGCTAGCTAGAGCTCGCGCGCGCGTTCAGACGTGAGATGGACATTTGTTTTGGTTCACGCGTGTTTCCCACTTTCCCTGCAGAACAACCGCTAATTAGTTAACAGCTAGAGAGATTGAGCGACGCTTGGAGATTGATTGATTGCTTGATTGATTGATTGATTGATTGATCGATTGATTGTTGGATATCGCTAGATTTACTCCTCTAAGGTCATTAGCCGTCATTGCATATGTATTAGGTTTGTTAGCTGCCACTTGAGTTTAATTATATTGAATTGATAAAATCAAAATTAAGAAAACATTTCAGAGGTATATTCCTCAGGCGAATTAAACATGACAGGCAATAGTTCTACCAGTAATAATAAGTCCAATAACGTTGATAACGATGATAGTACCCAATTTTGGACTTCTTCTTCGATTAGCGAAGTAGTTGGGAGACCAGGAGGAATATCTCATTCATTTTCAGAATATGATGATGAAGTCACTGAAGAAGATATCGAACTCTATAATGATAAATATGTTGGCTCAGTTGATTTTGATGATGAAGAATCATTAAATGCTGCTTTGGCAGCAATGAACCTCGATTCTTATCACAAAGGACCCGGAAGAATTGGAGAAGGAGAAGGAGAAGGAGAAGGGGAAGGAGAAGGAAAACGGTATTTTCTTAATCGAACTGGTGGCGGTGGAGTATTAGGATCTCAAGATGGTTCGTTAGAAGGGTCTGTGGAAAGTTCTCTTCTTCTCTCTAGTGGATCTTTAGAGCCGGATGTTTCACCATCTACTTATTTCAACAATCCACCACCTCATATTAATTATGATATCTTCTCCCATAAAGAACATGACGAAAGGAAAATACGACTGATTGAGAACTTTAATGTTACGTCAACAATACATATAGATTCCCTAGTACCAGGTACGCGGAATCAAGGTGCTTCGCTTCCAACCACTGAGGAGTCCACTCCCCATTTGCCAATTACTAAGCTTCCAACATCTCATCTTCCAACATCTCAGCTTCCAATATCTCAGCTTCCAATATCTCAGCTTCCAACATCTCAGCTTCCAACATCTCAGCTTCCAACATCTCAGCTTCCAACATCTCAGCTTCCAACATCTCAGCTCCCACCTTCTCAACTTCCCACCACTGAGACCCCAACAGATCAAGCTGCAAAGTCTCCTGATCAACCTTCAAAGATTTTCTCCCCATCTACACCCACAAACAAGCCTACAGACAGATCCTTATTGCCACTCGTTGATCCCACTGATCTTTCTGACTTCTATTCAGCTTTCTCAAAACAGCTGTCGTTAAATGAACAACTAATAGATGAGGAAAATAAAACACTCATTCTATTGAGCCCTCTTAGTTATAAACATGTGTTCTCGAGAAATTGGGTCAATAAGAAGTATATTGACTCAATAGTTGAACGCCCTCAACGATTAATGGCAGCATCATTAGGAATAGGTTCAGCTATTGCTAAATCACCATTAAAATTCAAAATAGAAGTGTCAGATAAACGAACAAATCTAATCAATGCTCCGCATGTTGCAAAAATTCATGGTTCTAATTGGGCGAACAGGTTATACAGACTGTGTGCAAGAAGCTCTGAAAAGTTAGCGCGGGGTAATATTGAAGTTCCTGAACATTGGAATGAAGGTGATATTTATTTAACCTCCGAAACAATTGATGCCTTAGAAGGGGTTGTAGCAGCAAGTGAAACGGCTGTTGATCGGCTCTTTTCTGGTACAGCGAATAATAAAATTTTCGTTACTATTCGTCCTCCTGGTCATCATTCTCATCCATGTGTTCCTTCAGGATTTTGTCTTATTAATAATGTTCAGATAGCTATTCAATATGCGAGGGATAATTATGATATTACACATGCAGTCATACTTGATTTTGATTTACATCATGGAGATGGTAGTCAAGATATATGTTTTAAATTGGCTGGATTTGATGAGGCTAATGATGATGATGATGATGATGATGATGATGATGACGGAAGTGAACAAGAAGATGATGAGGTCAGTACTAAAATCAAACAAGAGAGTACGGTGGAATTACCGCCATCTCCGCCTCCTACAACCACACCGAGTGTCACTCCATCTCCATCAACGGTTGAAGACAAATCAGATAGTTCTTCGGAAACTAATACTAAATCCTCGCCTCGAAAACGAGCAGCTAAGAAAAATTCAACACCTGTCCCACCCCCACCTCCACCCTCTCCTCCTCTTGCTTTGGGTTATTTCAGTCTTCATGATATTAATTCATTTCCAACAGAACTAGGATATGCAACTGCAGAAAATATAAAAAATGCTTCGGTTTGTTTAATAGCTCATGGAATGTGTATCTGGAATATTCATTTGGAACCATATAATGACGAAGCACATTTTGATAAAATCTATAATGAAAAATATCATGTACTCTTTGACAAAGCTCAACAATTTCTTAGAAATGGTCAATTATCAGCCATTAAAAATAAACAACCTTTTAAACCTCTTATTGTTATGTCAGCAGGATTTGATTCTTCTGAGCATGAACATTTATCAATGCAACGACATCAAGTTAGTGTACCAACAAGTTTTTTCAATCGGTTTACGAATGATTCAGTTAAATTAGCTAATGAATTTACTAATGGTAAAATTCTATCTATGCTTGAAGGTGGTTATTCGGATGCAGCATTAGGCACAGGAATATTTAGTCATTTAACAGGTCTAGCTGAAGAAAAATGGGATTCTAAATGGTGTAACCCGGCAGTAGTAAAGCAAATTAATAAAGGATGTAAATTGAAATGGAAGCCATCGTCATCATCGGGTTCAGCATCAATAGCCTCGGAACCAGAATGGCTTAATCGTGGAATAGAATTAGGACGATCATTATGGCCTCATGAAATCAAATTACAAGTTGCAGCAGTAATGAATCCAGGACCTAGTACAACAGGAAGAAGAGTAAGAAAATCAGATGAGGATCAGAGTGTTCTAGCCACTCCATTACGAGTTCTACGAGATAGTACTATTAGAAGAGGGGGTGTTATGCGAAGTTTATAATTTTTTTAACTTGTAATAAGATATATTTATTAACGTCAGAACTTTATTATCCTTATACCACCCCTGAGCCCCAGATCCCTAACTACGTTTGGGAGTTCTTCTATTGGGAAACAACTACTAAAGCTAGGGGGCCTGGGGTTACGCCTCAGGTGGGTGGAGGTGCACGCCACAAATATGCCCGAAATACCACGACTTGACGTACCCCAGATAACGAGAAAGAGTGACGAAGACGATCAACAAGGGTGTGGGGGTAGATTACCTGATTCAATGATCTTCATAGACGAGCAAATTAATCTTTTGCCAAGATCAGCCAGCAGCGCCAACCATGCCGTTTTTGAGAGATCGGCGATCATCAGTCCAATCATAAATCCAATCGGAGTTAAACTAACCAGCTTGCGGTATCCCTTACCGTGTAATGGTGGTGGTCAGATATCTCATTTATTAATTCATGACAGATAATTATCTACAATCCAATAGTAGCTTTTAACAAGGGATAGGTTTCTTCATTAGGTTTATTATAGGTAAATTAAAATTGCCGATAAGAAAAGATAATTAATCTGGAACAAGATTTATTTTTATCCCGCAAGCCACACTTGCTCTGACATGGTTCCTGACTGATAAAAGGTTCCGAACCGATATGATTCCCGACTGCCAAAACGGTTCCGGCAAACTTAAGCCGACCTACAACATGATCATAATTAATTTTAAAATTATGACTCAAGATCTGGGAACTAGCTTCGGTCTATAAGCGCGCGCTTATAAAAAAAGTCACATGTTGGTGAGATGGCGGATCGATCGATCTACCCGATCCTTCGGGAATCCACCCAGATCGTTACCTATTTAAATAAATGACCTTCGCCCAATGTCTTAAAATCTTGACATTTAATTTTTTTTTTTTCTCTAATAAAAATCGAAATTGAAAAATCTCCAATTAAATTAAATATTTCTATCACATTAAATTATTCATCATGTCTACCCCCCAAACTTGTGGATGCTCTGGCTCAGGTTCAACTTGTCAATGCCCTAAGGGACAATGTAGTTGTGCTGGATGTACCGCTAAGAAGAATCAAGGTGAGTTAGTTAGTTAGTCCCTCGAACTGATCGTTTTTCCTCTGGAGGGGCATACCCCATAGTATCCGACGCATGGTTCTTCGCTATGGTTCTGTTACTACAGTCTAAGTCGGATGAGCGATTCTCGAGAGTCGCAGGATCTATACGTTGAAAATACTTTTCTAACTTTTACTTAGGTGGTAAGATCTAAATGAAATTGAAAAAGAATTTTTTATAGTCCCTATTATTCAACAAAATTTTTATTGGGATTTAATATTATTATAACTTGTTGTAGTTTGTATTGTTGTATGAGTTGATGAATAAAAAGTAAAAACAGATATTTGAATTGAATCTTTTCTCAAATAGTCCCAGATTCCTAGCTCTCATCGTGGTTGAGAAGTCCTTGGTGTGGGGCGTAGCCGCCGGAGGCAGACGGGGAACCGAACAAAACAAGTCTTAGGCGTCAGAGTAAGTAAAATAATTTAATAATGAACTTATTGACGCCGATCTACAATAAAGTCTCACCTAAAGCACACCGAATTAAACTTAATCCCATCGAAATAGTATCAATAACAGCTTTAGAACCTTCTAAATGAGGATTAAGTTCAACTAAATCCATAGCCACTAATCTTCCAGTTTCTGCTAAAGCTTCACAAAGATAACAAGCTTCACGCCAAGTTAAACCACCTCTAACTGGAGTACCAGTCGATGGAGCATACGTAGGATCAACAGCATCAACATCAAAAGATAAATGAATAGGCCGTTTACCTTCAGGATCTACTTTAGCTAAAGCCTTTTCAACAACTTGAGCAATTCCATATTTATCAACATGATGCATTGAAAAAGCAGCAATATTGTGTTCTCGAATATAATTTTTTTCAAAATCATCAACATCTCTTAAACCAATATATGCTAATCTAGATTTATCTAAAATATGAGGAACCCAACCAAAAATATCCTCTTCTCCTCCTTGCACTGATAATGGTTCATCAGATCCAAGTAAAAATGAAACAGGACAACCATGTAAGTTACCACTTTCTGAAGCCTGAGGAGTATTAATATCAGCATGAGCATCAATCCAAAGAACCACGGCATCAGGATAAGCTTTCTGAACGCCAGACACTGTACCAATAGCAATTGAATGATCACCGCCAATAGTCAAAGTAAATTTAGAGGATTCAGCAGCCTTTTTAACTGAATCATAAATTGTTTCAGTTGATTGAGAAACATATCTTGGACGTCTAACATGACCAATATTTGAATCATCTTTAGGAATTGGTAGATCGAGATGACCAGAAAATGACGGTTTCCAGCCTAATTTAGATACTTGTTCTATTAATCCCATATCTAATAAATGTTGAGGGCCATCATCAACACCAGATTTTCCTTGACCACCAGAGAATGGAGCCGAAATGATTGATAATGGTTTAGGTTCTATTAAAGATTGCGTCATTGTATATGCTGGATGATAGATATGAGCTATGGTAGAGAGTCAATTCGTCAGTCAGATAATCAATGGAGAGAAGGTGCTAGTAGAAGACGGGATTAGATCTTGGACAGGGGGTCGGTATCAAACTCGGATTGTTATAGGAATATGACAGAAACTAAGAAATCGAAGAAACAAAACGAAGTTTAGTAACTTTAGTTCTATTCTGGAGGTGATTTGTTTGAATATTTCCGTTCAATGATTTTATTTCCTATTGAATAGGGTGAGCTTGTTGTCGTTTGTCGAATCGAAGCTCTCTTGAGATTATGGAATTGAAGATTTAAATTAAGAAGCCTTTGCTTTTTTGAAATATGAACAAGTAAAAAAGTTCGAATCAAAATTAAATAGTTAGATTAAAAATTGAAAAGGAGGAAGTAGTGGACTATTTATATATTTCACAGACTAATCTGGAACGAATTCTACCACCACTAGTTGGCTATTTCTAACGCTATTACTATTCACAGGAAAAATAAAATAAAAACAAATATCCAAATCCAAATCCAAAATTAGTGCCATGCGCTATCTCTTCAAAAAGCGAGAGATCTCGGACAGTCTTCTTCATCAACATCATTACATAAATATCGGCATGATCATCGCATTCTCTTCCCTTTTGGTATCTCCCACAATTTTAGTCAATCGATATCACTCGCTCTATTCCCTGCTCTAACATATGTATCCCTCTCTATTTATTTGCTCCGGTGACTGGGTTGTTTGCTGTTTTGCCTCCGGCAGCTGGGACAACACCACTCTAAAACCGACTAAATTATTCATGGAGTGGGTCATAGGTGGGGAGGGCGAATTATTTGTTATTATCCCTCTCCTCCCGCAAAACCGTTTCTCTGTACTTCGTGTCTTAAAGATTAACCTTTCGCCGCTTGGTGGCACATATATTACAGGCTGCTAAGTGCAAGAGGAACCGCGTTGCATTGATTAGTTAAAATCTTTGTTTCAAACGTCCTTTAAGTGCAAGAGACCGCGCCGCGTTTATAAGCTTGTAATTCCTTAAGTGCAAGTGGAGGCGATTGGTAAATCTCCTTACCCTCGAGCAAAGCATAAAGCCATAAGTTATCTGTGTCATTTAATCTTTGAACTATCTTGGTAATAATTATGTTGATCGAACGGGATCTATCTGCTTGGGATTACTTGCCATTAGAGACGCTTCCGAGATTGGCGGCATTTAAAACAGATAAACTAAAATCATTTTCCTTAAGAGCAGGTAATGGAGAGGACAAGACGTATAATGCCTTCGGCTTCTGCGGGATCGGGGGGTTAACTCCTCTTCTTTAATTCCTTCATCTGTCTCGACTTTCAGCTGTTCTCTGCAACCAGTAACTTATAGTTCAGAGGGAAATAGAGGTGTGACCGCTGAGTAGCAGATCGATCCGACGCAAGCAGAAAGCGAAGGGGTTGGTTCCTTTACAAGCATTATATGTAATAGCAGGAACAATACCGAAAGATGACGTTTTGAATCAAAAAAATTTCAGTTAATTGATGGGTCTAAGTTGATTGGCTAATGGCCAATCCCTGTGGAAGGGGCTTTGTTTGATAGCAGGGTCAGTCAGGCCTCAGCACCACGGTTTCCCTGACCGAAGAGAGATCAGGTTTTCATCCGAAGTCGGGTAACTGGTCCCTCATTAATTAAAAATAATTAATTAATTAATTTAATTGATTAATTATTAATGTATACATATAAAGTTATTAATTGGGCAAACAAATTATAGTACTGAAAAACCACCCCAATATGAAATACTCCACTGTTGTTGTGGATACTGAGAGCATCATCGAATAGTTTGGAATAGTTTGGAATAGATGAGTTGATGACGATCAACTGATGGTTAAGAGTCAGCTGATAAAGAATCATCTAGCTAGAAGCTTCGCCACCCAAGGTATCCGGGTTTGCCGTCCTGGAGTTGCAATATAATTATCATTCGGATTCACCAATGGTTCAGGAGTATGCAGGAACCACGTATAGAGATCATCATGTAGAATTATATAATATGCTAGCTGCCCAACAGTCCGGCTGAGCTTAGCTAACTGTAGCTCTGCTTAGCCGTGGCTAGGATTCCTAGATACCAATTTATTATTATTATTATTATTATTATTATTATTATAGACAATAAATGATAATTACGGTGACTGCTAAAGAACATTTTTATCCTCTTCACAATTGTTTGATTCTCTTGTCACTGAAATTTTGCTGATGAAATATTTTCCTGTGACACACAGATCTACAAGGAATACATAATCTGGGCCCTGATCGACATGTTATGCATGACGCCCTCTTCGCACCTTTAATTCCATTATCTAGGATCATTCTCATTACATTTCGCCTTCTAAAAGTTCTCTGTATGCCTTCGATAACCGTGACCTATTGAGAAAGAGTCTAACAAATGGTAGGACTCCAAGATTTTGCCCAGCTTCCAGGGGGAATTAGGGGTCCCTAATGCTTAGTGATGGGCCACTGATGGCTAGGAGCGGAGCCAACTGAGACGTGTCCAAGCGTAGCGAGAGAAATTGGTATCTAAGGCAGGAATGTCAAATAAGAGAAAGGTTTATTTTCTGCTATTACGTTTTAATAATGTTACGGAATATTCCGGAGAAAAAAGTTAAATATATTCCATGTGACTTCGCAGTTAATATCACGTTCTCTTATTAATCAGCTAATTCAACTTTATCTTATTGCCTGCCCAGTATTCTTAAAAAGTGGGATGCTTTGGATAACGAACTGTGGAAGAGAGTTGTTAACATAAACGAGAACAAGATTTGATTCATATATTGATCTTAAAAATTAATATTACGTCATTACTATATAGATATATTTCTCTCTCAGTTTACTAAAGTTTGATTTGAATTCATATTTCTATTAAACGTTATACCTGAGCAGATTTGATCCAATTAAAAATATATAACTGTTAATTTGAATATAAAAAATAGATACAATATATAATATTATTATATAATAGAAATGTAAATAAATCTATGATAAACATTCATTTCTAAAATATAAATAGATCGATGATATGATCTTCCATTCATTTCTGTGTAAACATATATATACCAGATATCTCTCTATATAATTTTGAAATTCACTTGCAAAATACCTACTAAATCTTCATTATGACGACCGATAGCAGAAAGAAACAATTTATGAAAAAAATCTTTAGACTCTCCGGGATCCCTATATTTGAAAATGTCGATAAACCACTGGATCTTCATCGTTCTATGCCTCCACCTATTCGGCGAGATCCTGATAATAGAAAACTTTATGCCAGTCGTCGGTCACTCAATGTAAGCCAACCTCATAATCAGAATCATTATGATGATGGCATGTCACAGCAAATGTATCATGATCAATATGATAATATATTATCAAGTCCTTTAGGATCTCCTGTAAATCGAGAACATTCTAATGAACATAATTATATTGACTCACCCCCTTTACCTTCACTTCCATTTAGACGATCAATAAATGGTGATGGTGCCGATGCAGATGATGAAGGGGATTACGATCACCCATGGAATGATGGGCAACTATATTCAGATAGAAGGAATAGTAGCACAATGTATTTACTCACGAATAATGATAGTAGCTATGACAGTGTTATTAGTAGCACTAGTGGAAGTAGTAACAGTATTACTAGTGATAGTAATTTCGAAGAGTTTTCTGTTCCTACTAATGCTTTTGCTTCTATTCGAGACTCATTTCAATTACTGCCTCCAATTTCACCAATTGGATCTTTGAGTCTTAATCCATCTGATATGTCTATAAGTAGCTTGTCTATCAGATCTTCTAACTCTCAACCAACCGTATCATCTTCCAGATATGAGAATTATACTGCTGATAAGAATCAACTTAGAAAAAAGGGTATTTTTATTGAAGATCCAAATTTAGACCGCATTTCGTCAATAGATTGTCAGGATGATAAAAATCATAAGAAGATAAAAAGAATAAGTCAGTCGATTCCACATGGTGAATTGCGACGACCATCGTCTAAATCGTGGAGAAAGCCAGTACCACCACCGCCACCAGCTAGAGGACCAGCCCCCCCAGCGCCACCACCACCACCTCCACTACCACCCTCAACCCGTAAAAGGTTCTCAAAGAAATTGGTCCATAAAAACAATAGCCAATGTAATTACGACTGGGATGATATCAATACAAATTTAGATCTTATTGAACAATCTATGAACAAATGGGATCAAAAGGAGCTTGATAACGAAATTGAAAAATTATTAGCGATGAAGAAACAACATGACAAGCAAGTAAAGCAACTTGGTCGTGAGCATCATCGCCGTGATAAAATGAACCGACAAGGAGAAGAGGTCTATATCTGATCACTCTGCTCAACAACTCTTTTCACCTTCGGTGATCATGGATCCAGACCCATTCTCTCACCGTGCAAGTAGAATACATTGTCAGTTTGTCTTTCTATATTTTTACTCTGTGTTCCACTAACCTCTTAATCAACAAGAGGTCTCTGCAATTAAAATTGACAATTAAGTATTTCGAGTTATTTATGTAGTAAGGAAAATCTAATATTCATTTTAATTCCAACAATTGAATGGATTAAGTTTGCCTCCAGAGTCTCCGACGGATGGCGCTTCCCTCGAGGTTGAGTAATCGAATCGCTCCTCGGGTTATGCCTCCGTCACCCGGGACACTGCCCAAGACCCCGTGGCTCGCTTCACTCGAGGTTAAGTATCCATCCTCCGGCGGCAGGGAGACACTGCCCCAGACCCCGTTGCTCGCTTCACTCCAGTTAAGTATCCATCCTCCAGGTTCTGCCTCCGGCGACAGGGAGACACTGCCCCAGACCCCGTTGCTCGCTTCTCTTGAGGTTAAATATCCATCCTCCAGGTTGTGCCTCCCGCGGCTTGCTCTCGTCTTGCCCAAAAGGTTAAAAATAAAATCTGAACTGGAAACATCATCTGTTAATTAATAGCTGATATTTCAGAAACGGAGAAGAGGTTCTTGTATAAGCTGTCCACACGAGTTAGTAGTTAGATCCAAATATCGCGATCTATCAAAAGAGATAAGCTAATGCCCCTACTACCAGTGACTCTATTGTTTTTGGGAGTTTTCATCCTTCGGGGTTTCTCCTGTTTGTTGCAGGGTCGGTTCCTACTCTTCGTCGCTCTAATGAAGGGCAGCCAATTGGTGCAGTTTTACAGGGGTATATCTATTGATCAGCGGTTACCGGCGGTAAGTTAGTTACACAGTTAGTTTTACACAGGTTATCTTCTTTTAGCCTCCAAGTTAACGGTTACCAGTCAACATTTTAGCATTTCATGCATGCAAACATACATCATGCATGACCCGGGACAGTATCACGTGATTTACGATAACAATTAGTTAATTATAATTTTATTAGTAACTTTTGGTATCAACCGACATGAACTCCGTTCCTTCCAGGATTGTTCTTTTGATATAGGTGTTGTTCAATATATATTCTCAAGTCATATTTTTATATAGATATTCTTCAATCGTTTTGTTGTGTCAATTTTTTCTTGGCTGAAGGAAGTTGTTGTATTATACTCGTAATTGGAATAGAGTCAGGCCGAAAATGAATCACAGAATATATACAACATCTTCCTGTCATTGGAAGATCGTAGGACAAAGGATAGGAAGAGGTGTTGTAACAGAAAGTGGATTGAGCGTTAATACATTCCATTCTTCAGCACATACCAGAAGTAATAACACTACAAGCAGTACGACACCAAGATCATCTAGATTCACTGATAAACTCAATAAAGGACCATCTTTTGAAGATTTCCTTAGTAAAAAAGCAGCTGCTGATAGTAGTCTACTGGATCCAGTCATTGCTGCTAGAAAATCTGAAGATGCTAGATTACCCAAATGGTTAAAAACTGAAATTCCTAAAGGTAAAAACTTTCATAAACTTAAAGATGATCTTCGTGGTTTAAAATTACATACTGTTTGTGAAGAAGCTAGATGTCCTAATATTGGTGAATGTTGGGGTGGATCTGATAAATCGAAAGCAACCGCAACTATTATGTTAATGGGTGATACTTGTACTAGAGGATGTAGATTTTGTTCAGTTAAAACAAATCGAAATCCTGCGGCCTTGGATCCTAATGAGCCAGAAAATACTGCTGAAGCTATTGCCAACTGGGGTTTAGGATATGTTGTTTTAACAACTGTTGATCGGGACGATTTAATTGATGGTGGTGCTCATCATTTTGCTGATACTGTTAAACGAATTAAACAAAAAGCTTCTCATATTCTAGTTGAATGTTTAACCGGTGATTTCAGAGGAGATTTGAATATGGTTAAAGTCATGGCAAATTCTGGTTTGGATGTATTTGCTCATAATGTTGAAACTGTTGAAGAATTAACTCCTTTTGTTAGAGATCGTAGAGCTACTTTTCAACAATCTTTAGCAGTATTAGCACATGCTAAACAAACTAAACCTGATTTAATTACTAAAACTTCTATTATGCTTGGGTTCGGTGAAACTGATGCTCAAGTAGAGGATGCTTTGAAACAATTGAGAGCTGCTAATGTTGATGTAGTAACTTTTGGTCAATATATGCGTCCAACAAAAAGACATATGAAAGTTGCTGAATACGTTACTCCAGAAAAATTCCAATATTGGCATGATAGAGCTATGGAATTAGGTTTCCAATATTGTGCTAGTGGTCCTCTTGTTAGGTCATCTTATAAAGCCGGTGAAGCGTTTATTGAAAATATGTTGAAAAAGAATAGAGAGCAGCAGCAGCAGCAGCAGTAGCAGCAGTAGCAGTAGCAGCAGCAGCAGCAGCAGCAGCAGTAGCAGTAGCAACAGCAACAGCAGCAGCAGCAGCAGTAGCAGTAGCAACAGCAGCAGCAGCAGCAGCAGTAAGTTAGCAGTAGCAACAGCAGCAACAGCAGCAACAGCAGCAACAGTATCAACAGCAACCACAGCAACCACAGCAACCACAGCAACAATAATTATAGACATAGTCTTAGCACAACAGATGTAATAGATAGATATTTGACCACTTCTCCATATTTCCCTACCTCGTTTTGCCTCTGGTGACTCCCCCCTCCGTTTTGCCTCCGGTGGCTTCCCTCGAGGTTAAATAATCGTTGTAGTTTTCCCCTCCTATCCTTCCTTTGCCTCGCCCAGTTCACGCTGTTCCTGGAAAGTTATTATGGTAGCAACTATAAAAGATAGAGAAAAATATGGTGCTTCGCTGGAGAGTTTATCCTGAGCGAAGTAGTGAGAACTAGGGGGTCGGGGGCTTTGTCTTAGATTCTCCCACGGGTGGTTCCTATGGGATTTTTTCCTGGTAACTTATGTTCTTTTTCGCTGTTAGCAGGTAGTGACACACATTATTTAATATTTATTTTGAATCAGCCAGAAATAGTTCCTATGGGATATAAAATTTATAGCTTAATGTTATTGATTGGTCTTGCTAGTATCGACCGGGACCGGGACCAACACTGTTTGGATAGATCCCATAATCCTAAACTATCCCAGAGGCCAAATCTCCGACTCTCTCTTTAAGAAACCGGGGATGATTACTTAACTGCGACAAAAATACAACAATTACTTAACCTCAAGCGAAGCGAGCCACGGGATATCCGAGGCAAAAAATAGAGGGTGGTTATATCAGATGTATTAAAATTAGACAATAGAGCCAAAATCTATAAATAAGAATAAAAATAAAAATAAAAACAATTTAAATAAACAATAATCATATAGCTCCCGTCATTACTGAAGAAGAAACCACTCCCTTTTTATTGCTGAAATCGGGAAATATCGTATTAAAGTTTACAATTAACGACGTAAATATACTTCCGGGAATATGTAAAGTCGGCGAGAATACAATGGCAAGATTCTTCAGAGTCATCTTATTAAGATTTATGTTATCAACAATCTTGATCAGAAACGAACATAAAACACAAAGCAAGTCACGATTTTCAAGAGGAAGTTGATCGATAAGCTCCTTGGCTGCCAATGCACTAACTTCTTGATCAGTTGATTCTAATCCATTTCGATATCGTAGTTCTAAAAGAGAAGGAATAACTGGATCAGATATTTCTCGTAAATACCTTTTCAAAAGTCCTGTAACCGCGTGAATATCAGCATTAGCAGTCACTAAATCTACATCATACTCAGCATTGAATCGTTCCTTTAAATTATGAATTGCCGAATTCGACCCACTTAGTCGAAAAATCCCTTCCTCATATACCGCACCTTTATAGTCCAAAAGCTCTATACATCTATAAACAATTGAAGGGACAATACAACCGTGTATTTCCTTTGATGATAATGATAATGATTGAGCTAGAGATACCGAAAAAATGGCCATATGACTAGTACTGCTACTCCCACTGCCACTATGACTTCCATCATTATTATTACTATTATTATCAAACACTTCATCTATATATGATGACGATCCCCATTCTTCGCCAGGATTGGTTCTGTTATTACTTCCAGGCGATCGGGGCGAGTCACGCTGCTGCTCACCAGCATGATCTAAACCAACCATAGAACTACTATTACTTAGAGTATTATAAGTACCAGAAGCAGCGCCAGCAATAGATTGAGCACCTTTTCTCATGAAGTAGAAAGCAGATTTCTTTTTATTCCTTTTAGAAGTAGTAGTAGTAGTATCATCAACTATTACGATATTATTATTGTTGTTATTCCATGATCCAGCATCAACAATCTTTTGATAGGAAATTGGCCCAGAAATAGGTGTTCTGGGAACTGGGCTAGAAGTATTAGAACCGCTGTAGTGAGGAGTAGGGCCGGCATGAGGACTGTTCGGCGATAGGATAGTCACACTAGACATATTCACGATATCTTCAGTACTTTCAGAATGAATTCCACGTTTATTGCCATGGTCAGACTGCGGAGAATTCGGTAATGATTGTAACTGGCGTTGTTGCTTATGCTGTTGATTAAGAACGGGTTCTACATTCTCCAACAAAGCATTGATCCATTGATCTCGCTCCTCATCCGATTCTGCACAAAATACATGACGCATATAATGATTCTTTTCCTTATTCCATTCCATTATTAAAAATGCATGACGATATTCATTTTCCATGTCTTCAGAACCATCGGCATCATTTTCTTTTCGAGGTCTACCAATGCGCGCTTTAAGAATTGAAATAGTACCCAATGGTTGTTGTGCATCGGACCGATCATAATAATCCAAAAAAGATCCATTAAGAATAAACCATCGAGTTTTCCAAGACATGAGCCGAGTTCGTTTTGTCAAGTAACCACATTTCGCCCCTCCTATATATTGCCCAGAAAATAAAGGAGACTCTTCACTTAATATATTACTTGACAAAAAATTGTTCAAAATGGAAGACGCTGCTGGGGGTAATTCAGGAACGGCCAGAAGTGCTCCGAAGTAGGCATTCAAAAGACTACGACGCAAGTCAACTTTAACGGGTGCCGATGATAAAAACAAATTCTTTTCCGGTAAACGAGGAATTAAAAATTGACTTATAAATGGTCGAATTGAAATTTCCAAGGTTACTAACTGGGAATAAGTTTTAGCTACCTTTAATAACGTATAGGAAGTTTCTCTATCGATACAAGCCAAAATCACTACTGGGTCTTCCTTGCCATTTGTTCTTGCGTCAGGCCTGCTGAGCAAAGCGTTGCAAACAGACATATTAATCTGGTGTAAGTCAGGTGATGGTTTGGTATCGCTCTAAAAAAGTTAGTACGGAAATGAAGGCTAAAGCAATAAAATTGGTTCTTCAACAAGCCAGTTCCTAGTCCGTTCTGACGAAGGAAGTGTATCGCAACAATAAAATGGCTTAAGCAATACTTACTATTGACGTATTTGGTGTATCAGGAACAGCAGTTGGAGTTACAGGCGTTCCAGAAAGTGGTGGATATATTTTTAAATTTGCAGAAGGCAGAATACTCGTCGCATTATTGAAAGATAATGGTGGGGGTCGCCTCTTCATGGGGGTTGACAACATACTATCTTTCTCATCAATTTGTTGTTGTAGAGGAGATTTACTTCGAGTTATGGAGGACAATAACGACTTTTGAGGTGAAGGCGATGCAGGTGTGATAATAGTTGGTATTATGACTGTATTCATCTTCGGCGAGGGAGTTGGTGAGACAGTAGAATTATTATTATTGTCATCGTGGTTGTTGTAGTTGTAGTTGTTGTGGTTGTTATCATGATTATCATTATTATTATTGTTGTAAGGATTATTATTACAATTAGAGTTAGAATCTAAAGGCCGAGACTTTGATCGTTCATTTAAGACAATATTGTCTGAGTCACTAATTGTAGACTGTTTAATATATGAAGTCCCACCAGACGGAAATTCTTCTAAGTGGGCCCGACCTGTTTCGGTTGTCTGGGTCGATATGGCATTCATTGAACCATTTAAGTTGTTAGTTTCACTTGCACTTAATACGATACTACTGTTGGAGGATGGCAATGACACAGTACTATATTCAGGTGTCGCTATCCTTGACGTGTCTTCTTCATCTTGTTTATTTTCTTCTTTTCCTGGACTGGAAATATGCTTTTCCTCGTCATCTAATTTGTTACTCTTTGGTGACTTAATCAATTGTCCTGATCGTGATTGACTTCTATTTTCAATAATTGATCGAAATTTCTCATTCTGATCAACTGCTTCATCTAGGTCCTTTCGAAGTTCCAGAATTGTCAAGTGTTGACGTTTAACTAATTTCCACAGTTTACTATTCTGAGATTGTAATTCAGATAATTGAAGAATCTTCTCGTTCACAAGTTGGTCAAGTTCTTGTTTCTCCCGAAGAAGAATGCTAATACTGTGACTATTGACATCATCTTCATAACTAGATAGACCTCCATTTATCCCAGTCGATGACGATGGTGAGTTATAAGAATAATTTGATTCTAATGAAATGACAAAATCGGATTTAGACTTGTCATGTGTTGATTCACCTTTTGATTCTTCTGTATCAACTGGACTAGATAAAGATGTAAGTGACTCTAAAGTAGTTGTTGATAGGGGAACAACACTTTTATGTAACTTATCTGGTGACGGTAAGGTATTGATAATTGGAGAAGCAATCAAACCTGAATCATTTGTGCTAACATTACTATTAGTACTATAATTACTACTACTTCGACTTAATGACACTCTTGTCTCACCATCGGTGCTAACATCACCTGCACCAGTAGTAGTGCCAGCACTTAAATTACCATATATGCCTTCCCCAGTATTAGATGATTCCGAAAGAGAATTATTTTCATCTTCAAAATGAAGTTTACCTTTTGCTGAGACGGGTGGAGTCTCAGGTAGTTGTCTGAGAGACATTTTAGATGTAGGATCTGAAACAGTTAGCGGATCATCTTAACATCAAGCGAAGTGAGCCTAGGGGTCTAGTGCATAGCCCAGCTGCCAGAGGCAGAGCACTCATCTAATACGATAGTTCGAACCTAGCCAGTAAAGTGAATTTGGAAAACTTCACAGGGTTCTTTTACTCACCTTTATTTATAGCTGGCAACCTCTACTGGACGTGTATAGTGATTCCAAACCAAGTCCTCTATGCAAAAGGTTAGCTGGTTCTATGGGATATGGAAATTATTGAGATGGTTCAAAATTGTTTTTCTCTTTAAAGCTTTCCTTAGAAGGGAGGAGGTAGGCGCGATTCCATGTCCGAATAATCCACAAGATCAAGCTATAAAGAAGTAAGTAGTGATATAGTAACTGATCAGAACTTCAACTTGACCAGTCAATCAATTTGATCTCGATCTAGATCTAGATTAGAAAGAAAAAAAAAAAAAAAAAAAAAAAAAAAAAAAAAAAAAAAAAAAAAAAAAAAAAAAAAAAAAAAAAAAAAAAAAAAAGGAAAAAGCTTTATCGAGATTCTTTATAGAGATTCTTTATAGAGATTTCCCTAAGTTCAAAATTATAATAAATGATGGTATTCTTCTTCTTTGAGAATAAACGATATAATGATGATGAAAGATGAGAAGAAGTGGAGTCGAAAGGGAACGTCAGGCGTGGAGTTCGGAAACTAAGCTTAAGGCAGATCGCTGCAATAGACGCAGGAAGTCGTAACAGTGTTAAGTTAACAGATAGAAATGACGCGCAGGAAGTGGGAGGCTGAATGATGCAGAGAGTGGGAGTTACCGTGGGTATGGCACTGGTTGTTTAAGAGATAGAGAGATAAAGAGATACCGAGGATGATGATGACTTTGGGCTGCTTGTACAGGTTATTATCGGCAAGTTGGGAAGCGGTTGGGAAGCGGTTGGGAAGCGGTTGGGAAGCGGTTGGGAAGCGGTTGGCAAGAGGTTGGCAAGCGGGATCACACAAGCAGGCACAAGCGATTGACTAGCGATAGAAAAGTTAGTTGTCATAGTTCGACTGCCACTTACTAAAACTGCCGCCAGCTGGATCCACTATATGCGAGGGTCCGTTAAAGTCACTTTTTTTTTTTACTTGCTAATGAGCGAGAAAAAAACAAGCGTACACGTACTAGCACGCCCTGCACAGCAAGTAGTTTAGGTTAACTTAGTTAATGTTAACCGTTAACAGTAATATCTTGCTGACAGAACAACCCGTTAAACGCATTAACTGATTCCGGAACAGATTTCTGTACAAACCCGAACTGGCGTTCGGGAGCATTACTGAAAATTCCTGTTGGTTAAGTTTAGAAGCATTAACTGATTCCTGTTCGAACCAGAAATAATGGCTCTTGGGAGCATAAGCCGACTCCTATACTGTTAAGTTTTAGAGGCAGAAACTATTTCTGTACAAAGTTAGCTTCCGACGCATTAACTTAGTTCGACTCATCATTAACATTCAAATTTTGGTGCAGTTAACTCGCACATTGCAGCTGGTCGTCGTTGTATATCAGTAACAAAGTTAACTAACTGTTAACAGTTAACATTAGCTTGTTAAAGTTGACTTAACTACTCTACTCCGCACATTGCAGCCTGCAGTATAAGCCGGCCTTGTAACTGAATGTTGAACGTACACTACAGCAGCACATTGTAACTTTCAATTCAATTTGAGTTGTTATCTTTGTAGCCCTCCAGTAAATTTTCTGTGATTTAAGTTAACTTTATGGCTTGCTTGCCAGCATTTCGGTCCGTTCCCGCAAGTTAACTTACTCCGAACGTATTTTCTTGTGATGAACTGTCATGAACTGTAATGAACTGGGACTGACTTGTTGAATATGGTTGATCTCGGCAAGACTGGGCAAGACTTTGCTGGAATGAGCAAGACCATTCCCCACCACTTCGCTGCATCGACAGGGAAGATAAAACACCCCTGCCTTCAACGCCGGATTGCACAAACGGACAGGAATTGACAGGCATGGAAGGTACATACATATTTTTCTACCCTGTAACACAACCAAACAACACCAAAAGGTGATCTATTGTTGACGACAAAAGCAAAGTTTTGAGTTGAATCATTGTCTGCTGAAACCATAGGATATGTACCGAGCCGTTCTGTTTAACATATTAAGTTACGGCATCTGCTGTCAACCATAATAAAGTTATCCTTTATGTATGTTCACAATTAACCATCCGGCCGTACACTGAATTAAATCAACTGTAATTAACTGCTTCGGGCCATTTGATTCAAGCTTGAATCTTTTATATATGATTGACTGATTCGGTGTTGTACTGTATACATGCGGTATGTAGCAGCTAGCTACAACAGCTGTTACGCGTCTTGACGTTAACTGCCCATTTAATTAAGCATAACCAGCCATTCAACTATGTAACGGTAGTTATGAAAATGCTGTGCATATGTACGATACTTTAACCCCTAGATTAGATTGAGTGGGTCGATCGGCATGCGTCAAATTCAGGGACCAAGGAAAAGTCAGAGGGTGAATTGGTTCATATCATTTTCATTGGAAGCTGATTAGTTGTCTGTGGGGAGGGCATCATTTGCCTCCTGCTGCTGGGGCATAGTCCCAGTTCCCATGGCTCGCTTCGTTCGAGGTTAAGAGTGTATTGTCTGCAATTTTCCGTTGTCGGTAACAAGGGGGGAGAGTGAATTCTCGAAGGGAAGAATGATTATTTGTGTTACAGATGGGTAGGTTGGGGATGGATAAGTAGGCAGCTGTTTAGGCGATACGTTGGTGTTTTGGTGTTTTGGTCGAATGGTCGAATGCCAACAAAGGATTCTAGACGTAGCGAAAGTACGAGTCCAACCGGCAGAGGCACAGGCAAGGACGATTAAGCAAAATGATGTATTTGCAGTGTAGCAGCAGAATGGGGATTTGCGACAACAGGAGAAGTAACTGGTATCAGGCGACACATATTGTGAAGGTATAATAATGGTAAATATGAGTAACAATAATTAGGCTCAAGAGATAATTTGTGGGGAATTATCGGTGATCTATTAGTTCAGGATCATGTCCTGACAGAAAGCTTTCTCTTACTTACTTGGTTTTATTGGTCAAAAATCAAAAATCGGAGAATATTTTGTTCTAGTTATTATCTTCTTGCCACTATTTTAATCTCAACTTAACAATGTCATTTATATCTTGCCACTATTTTATTAATCGATTTCGTTATACTCTACATTTACAACAAATAAAAACAACATTTATGATATTATAGACATTATAGTCATTATAGACATTATAGACATTAATAAAACCTTGATCATTTCGGGTACTCAAATAGGAAACAATAAGTCCCGGAAGTTAAACTTTTTACATCGGCTAAGTGAACGAGTGAAAGGGTGGCGGCTCCAGCCGAGGCAACAACCCCCAGAGAACTATCGCTGCATGGCCAAAAATGTATCGTATGCTCTAACAAGTTCTTCCTTTTCATTCCGTTCTGCTTGGATTAATACCTCAAGATTATTGACTTCAGCTTTAAGCATAAGAATCTCAGAGCTAAGTTTATCTTCTTTTGCTTTAAATGCCTGCTTGAATTGAGCTACCTTGAGCTCATGTTTTTTATTATATTGTCCATGAAGTTCTTTAGCAACTCGTGCAACTAATTCCTCACGATTTCGTTCTTCTGATTCAAATTTAAGTTCCGATTGTTCTAATGCAAGTTTTAATGCCTTGATTTCAGTATCTTTACCTGATAACCTAGCTTTAAGAGATATCGCTTCGGTATTATGTTGTGCTTTTAGTCGTTCTATTTCTTTACGAAGTGAATTAGAATCATTCGATACTACAATTGCCGACGAACTATTATTTGGTTCTACCTTAACTATACTTATCTCATCCTTGGTTGTAGAAGTTTTAGAAGGTTTTGTAGGAATGCCGGCACCACGAGTTCCACCATTACGACTGAGAGCTCGAATATCAGAAGCTTGTGTATCTCCAGATTGAATATCATTAGATGATGCTTTCAGTTTCAAACTACCTGGAGGTAATATTCGACTTGGAGTACGACCAATATGACGATTATTATTTGGGTTACTAGAAAAAGCGCGGTTATTTGGAGCCATACTTTGCCTTCGAGGGATAGTAGTGGTGTTATTAGAGCCATTCTGTTTTTGTTTGGTTTCTTCTGAAGAAATTGACCTTTTTTTGAGTGAAGGTTGTTCCTGATCTGGATCTTCGTCCGGTTTAGTTGGTGATATTCGATTACGGATATGCGAACGAGATGAGTGGGATGAGTGTAGGAGATTTGTAGGTTTAGTTATAGAACCTCTAACAGTGGTAGGATCGTCAAAGGTATAATTTTTGTGTTGGCGGTCTTGTGTAGGTTCATAAAATGTATGACGTCTAGAATTGCGTTCGTTCTTATCAACATCGTCATTTATATTATTAAGACTACCGTTAACCTTGTGTTCATATTCTACGTCGTAGTTTTGAGAATTGTCATCAACGACGCTAAGACGTCGACTTTCATGATATACAGCTGGATGTCGAAGTCCATTACGGCTATTTGGGCCATTTAATAGACCAGTACTTTTCATGACTTGAATTTCATTCTTTTCCTTATATCTGTTTTCATTAATACCTTGAGTATTGTCTTTAATATCATGTACGTTTGTGTTTTTGTGATTTTCTTCGTCTTGTTCACGATCTTGATATTGTAATTGCTCTGTCTCTATTTCTTGTTCTTGTTCCTGTTTCTGTCCTAGTTCTTGGTATGGATCATGACGAGTCCAGTATTGATATTGATCTTTTTGATCACGTCCATGTAATTGATCCTCTGAATTCTGATTACTGTCTTTATTTTCATTATTATTCCAACTCGAATTGGGAAACGGCTTTAAATCAGGATATATCTTCACGGGTGATCGTTCCATTGAGGCCATGATCTCTCGTTTGGTAGATTGAATATCTTGTATAGTACCAGCACTATTACGACCATATCCATCATGTTCTTTGAGTTTATTAGAAGAGGTACTATTCCATCCAGACGGCATTATTGGTCGCTTTGTTGGAGATTCCGATATGGTATTATTTCTACGTAAAGGAGAAGGGCTTTTAAGGGCAGTTACAGCTTTTTCTTCATAAATCCGTGGTGCGAACATGATGGGTTTCTAAATTTGAAAACGAAACTGAAGGGCTCTTCACAACACGACAGACTACGCGAATCTCAACCAAAAAACTAGTGTAGTGACGCGAGAAAACAATCAATTGACGATACAGTTTAAAAATCACGCGAAGTTCAAGCAAACAATTAAACGAACCACGCGATTCGAATAGCAAAAATCAAAAATCAATTTCAGATCCAGTCTAAGGTTGGTAAGTTTTGTCCCTCTATTTTATTTATATCGTTGGTGATATACAGAACAGAACAGAAGAAAGTGCAGTGAAAGAGTACAAACGAGAGAAGTAGTAAGTGAAAGAGAACAAACGAAAGAAATAGTAAGTGAAAGAGTACAAACGAGAAAAATAGTAAGTGAAAGAGAACAAACGAGAGAAAGAGTGAGTTCAGAGACGAGAGAATGAAAGAATCCGCACGGAGGTAAGATCCGACCTGGGAAACTTAAGCTTCAAAAACAAACAACCAGATTTAGATAAGATCGTCTCTACAGCCGTTCCAATAAGAGATCGATCGAACTAGATCTATCGACGATCGACGTTGACGTTAATCGATATATCGATCTCGATCCATCTAGCGTTCTATCGATGAAGGTCTAAACCTTCTACCGAACCAAGTGAGATTGTTAATCCGGAAATATATCTATATAATAAAGAACTAATATTGAAAATAATATATAGTATATAAGTATAATGAGAAGCAAGAATGTATAATGGTCTAGCTTTAAATCTAATAACGGTTTACTTCGCCATTTCCCCAGCTTGTAATGTCACTGCATGTTATTTCCATTTATTGTTGGAAATATAACTTAATTGTTAAATTTATAAAATATTAAGTTAGCAGTTATCGTCAACCCCAGGAAACAAGCCGCCCAGCTATAATTTGAACATGCCGCCATAGCTAACAAATATTTTTATCTCTCCCAGCCTATATTTTTCCATTTCTAAACGGTATAAACTACCACGATCATACGGAGGGTTAGCTTTTCTCCCCTTATCCGATGCTGATGCTGCCAACTTTTTTGAAATACTTGTCAGCCATTGTCCATTTCGATTCTATATACAACTCTATAAGATCTCTACAGTTGTCTAGGAGCTGTGGGCTACCACTCTTGCTTACAGACAGGCACAGATACGTAAGCTTGGGACAGTTTCAAGCTAATTGCCAAATTGACTCTGTAGTCATCTCGTTATTTTCAGGATATTAGGATATGAGTTAGCAGTGCTTTCATATATATTGAGCACAGCTACCTGTCTGTGGTCGTGACTATGGGTAGCCAGTGCTTCCATCCCATTATAGGATATATGCCAGAAGGTAACGTCTACCAGACGAGGGCAACTCTAGAACACAGCCACGTCAAAAAAATTCGGGATCCAGTCTCCTCTAACATGAATACTAACAAGATTTTCTCCGCAATTCAATCGTCTGTTAGACACAGTTTCCGGCGAAGAATCTTTTTCGAATTGTAAAAGCAACGACTTACTTGACTCTGAGCGCAGATAGAGTTACTGAGAAGCACGGATTATTATTACCAAATTTGACTGTGATCGAACTGCCATATCCTGAACTTCAATGGTAGTCTACTCTGATCAAATATATCGAGAATACGTCTCATTTGGTATATCCGATTCCAGATGTATTGAAAACGACTTTCGTTCTGTCAGTCCGCTCAATATCTCATTGAATTCGACTTTATTATTTATATTGATCGGCATACCTCCTGTGATATACTTCTAATGAAGACTCAGTACTTTCAAATTTAAGCATTTTCTTAGAGAGTAAAAAAATCATTCGCAGGGAATCTTATTGGGTTCCTAATAGTCAAAAAGAACGAGACAAGATTTTCTCCAAGTCCACCATTCGGGTTCATAGCATCAAACAGTGGCCAAGAGTCATTAGGGATAAAGTGTCGTTTTTACCATTTTTTTTTTTGAAATAGCCATATCTTCAGTTATAGTTTTGAGAATTTCATTATATCGGGAATATTACTTGGAATATAAAAATAATCCCAATGAAAAAATAAATTGATATTCGCTAAATTTGGAAATGGAGTATCCACTAGAAGTACTTCCTTAAGATATCACGTCGAAGCTAAAATCTCTTTTGGAATTTGGTACAACATAAGCCCTCTGGACCTCTTCCGAGTGAGTATAAGAAACAAAAATCGAACACTTCTGATCCATTTACTGTGTCGGATATTTCCGTTCCAAATTGGTGTCGCCAGCGCTATATCATGTAATACTCGTTTAAACTCCGATTTCGTAACATTAGATCAGGCAATTTAAACTCTTCATTTGTCATATAATTACCTTGCTTGAAGTAGTTAAACGATTGATATTCACTGCTGTTCTCTCTCAAAATCACATGGTTCCATAATACAGGACACACCAAGTCATTCGTCTTCTTGTTGACCCTACTAAGAGGTGCAAGGCCTCTGTTAGAAATTTGATAATAATATTCAACTCACCATCTATTGCACCGAAGATTCGTTTACCTTTGATTTAGACATCAATCAATAACATATTACTTTTACCTGTTGAGATTTTGAATAAAGAAAGGATGGTGGGTATCTCGGAAAAGGGCGCATAAGATCGAAAAAGATACCACGATTTTGTTATACAAGTTAGAAATTCGTCGTCGTCGCACTTTAAGGATAACCTATTATGAAAGTTAAAAGTTAACGTTAACATTGATGCCATGAGGGTCCAACTTTAGAAACAGTCTGTAATGGATGCCCATAAGATTAAAATTATGCAAAAAAATAAAAAGTTTCGCATATGGGAAAAAGGCGGACTAATTATTAAATTCAGCTGTAATATTTGTTCTTGAATGTTTTAGCCTCTGAGTTTTAGGGGCTACATTATAAGTCCATAAGAATGGTAAAAGAGACTTAGTTACTCATGGATAACAATACCAGTTAAAATCTTCCAAGTTTCAGCTTCTATGCCGTATACAAGTAAGACAGCTCGTGGATAATTGTACGAACGTTAAATATTAAGTGAACTTATTCTCACTATCAGTGTCGATAGAAACTAGTAGGTATTTTTTTGGTTGTTGGGGTGGGCAAATTCTAGTTCAATTAATAGATGCAGCTACAATTTTACTTATATAAATAGTAGAAAATTGGTCATTCGTTATCAAATGGCAGCTGTCATATCTGCCTTGTAGGCGGAGATATCGAAGCGAAACAGCTCGTATTTCATCGCCCTCAAATCTCTATTGGCCAATCTAGTTAACCAAGGACCACGATTTTGAGTTGTTTTAAACCACCTGTAAAGTCTGCTGTCGTCTGGTAGTTCGATACTGTTTCTGATATCTGCCGTAGTAGTGCGTATACAGAACTCTTCCAGATTTCTACAGTTGCTTACGAGCTGTTCAATGACGGTTCTATTCAGCAGATCACTAGCTTTGTTGACATGGAGAAACAGATGCGTAAGGCTTGGACAGCCAGCAGCTAATTGTGATAATGAATCATTATCAAACCTTTCGTCATTTTTAAGATATGAGTTATGAAAACTATCGTATATACCACTAATAGCTAATTGACGAAGATCATGACAGTTGGCGGCCAGTGTTTCCATCCCATTTTTAGAAATCTCACCAAAGTTAACGTCAACAAGACCAGGACAACTCCTGAACACCGACACGTCAAAGAACTTTGGGATCTCCATCCAATCTCCAGTAACATGAATACTAAGTAGTCTTTCTCCCCAATTCAATCGGCCATTAAAGAATATTTCTTGCGACGGAATGTTAGGGTACATATAGAACTGCAAAAGCAATGACTTGACTTTAAGCTCAGATTGAGTTATTGGCAACCACGGATTATTTTGGCCCGTATAATGTTCTATGTCTGCTCGAAGTGCCAAATCTTGAACTTTCGATGGAAGTCTACTCGCATCAAAAGTGTCAAAAATATGATGGGCTTCAGTTGCTAGACAATTTCTTGAACTTAATGAAAATGACTCTAGCTTTGACAGCCCGCTCAACGCCTCATTGAGCTTGAGTTTATTATGTGTACTAATGCATTCGATTGCTAGAACTTTGAGATTCTGGCAGTTTCCTAGACATGTGAAAAAATTATCTTCGGAGAATTCTATTTTCCCTTTAATTTTTATAAACAGCCAGAGAAGATTATCTGTAAGTCCAGGACTCATGTTTATAGCATCAAATATTGGTTTATCAAAAGGAATCATTATTGATAAGGTGACTGTTTTACCACTTTTTTTTGAAACAGTAATATATTTGTTTATTGTTTTTAGAATTTCAGATTTATTGAGGATAATCCCACCAAAATCAAAAGAAAAAAAATTTATATTGGTTAAATTCGGAAATGAGTCGTCGTGACCCTCCAGAAGTATTTGATTGATATACCTAGGAAACGCCATCTCAAAGTTAAAATCACTTTTGGAATCTTCCAGCAAATTATAAGTATTGTCGAAATATCCCCACCGTCTGAAATTAGCAATGACTGAAATGCTTCGAATATATTGAAGTGTGTTTAGACAGATATTTCCATTCCAAATTGATTTCACCAACACCTTAGCCCTCATCCCATCAAGTTCGTAAAGTATTTCGGTCAAATTCCGATGACGTGGCCCTGGAGGACCTTCTGGCCACGCAAAGTCTTCATTGATCAGATTACCAGGCTTATTACGAAGTAGATCATATTCGTTGCCGTAAGGTAAAACCACGTGGGTCCATAGTAGAGGACATACCAAGTCATGCAACTTCTTGTTGACTCTACCGAGAGATGCAAGATTACTGTTGTTTAGATATTCGGTAACAATATAGAAAATTTCATTAGGTAGAAGTGACAGGTGATCCATGTCTTGATGAAGAGGCAGACCGGACTCAGGGCAAATTTTGAAGTTGGATATCGATACGTTATTAAGTTTCAAAATTTAAAATATAAATATGATCACTTCTATATCTTCTAAAACGAACAGCTTACCGTGACTATTAATTAATATGATATGAACCATAGTACGATCAGGATACTATGAAGATAACTTTTATTTGATGGGCATGAAATCAAAATTATGCGAAACAAAGAAACGGCAACAAGCACAAGTCTACGTCAAAAGGAATAAGTTTGGCATATATAAACCATGACTGAGAATGAAGGGCACAAAAAGAAAAAAGAGCCAAATACGGTAAGTTGGTTGCGATCAGGGCCTCAGGCACTCCGATTTGAATGCTGGTAACCAACCTATCAATAAAATTAAAAAACGGGAAAATATAAAATTACATATCGACTTATTCTTTCATCAATATACTGTTAGGAAAACATCATTCTAGATCGATAGATCGATCAATGTTTTGGTTGTCGCCCGTATTTTACAGCGCCGCGTGGTAAAGTTTTTCATTCTTAATATTAATTTGTCATTTCTCTGACTTGGCTTTTTCTTTTTCTTTCTTTTCTCCTTAAGTCACTTTATAGGCTTTGGTCCATCCTGTCATTATAGTACAAGATATTCCTCTGTTGAGTTCTAGCTAGTAGCTATCTTTCTATTAAATTCATTGTATTCATTTCTTTGTATTCAATTTTTTCTCTAAATCTCTATTCCTTCCCCAATATTCTATTCCGTTGTTTGTTTGGTTTCTAACTGGTGGTTATCTTCTTAGGTTCCTGTTTTCGTGGTTTGGTTAATTCTCATCAGGAGTCATCCAAAGTAGGCAAAACATTAACATATACTTCTTTCAGAAGCATTCGATAAATTGAAATTCTACCATCTCCTATAATATAACGAACGATCTTTCCCAGTAAGTTGTTTCCTTCTGAAACTAAAACAGCATTAAACCACAGGATAATGGCCTGGCAATGTAGTATTGTAAAGAATTATCAACTGGGAATGATTCTACAAATCCTGATAAATATATCTACAGGTATATTATTTAGAGATCCTACCTAATATTTACGTCAATACATTATACTAGGTAATACAGCTGAACAGGGGTTGCTAACAATAAAAAGAAAGGTTCATGTCGATCAATACTAAATATTATATAAATGGCGGCGATCAGGGTCCAGGATGGGCATACAGCAATGCCAATACAATTGCCGTTGATATTCTTCAGGCTTGCAGTTATTATCACGGCTTTGTTCAGGAACATCATGCAACTTTAAATGCAGAATGAAAGGGTAGACATTGAGAAGAGTTCACTCTTACCAGGATTACCCTCTGAAATGGAGACATAATTTCACAAATTTCCTCGAGAAAGATAGACGAAATAACCAGATTTAGATAAGATCTTCACCTTATTTTTCAGCCGTTTCAATTGTCGGAACTTAATTAAATAGAGCAAGAAATAAAAGATAGAGAAAATAATAATAATAGAGATAGATAGATATCAGAACAGCCAGACGTTCTAGCTATATAGCCAATGTCAATAGAATAGAAGATGACTCTAGAGAAAAGAAGAAAAACAGAAACCAACAAAGTGGGAGATAGTAAACATGAGAGCACACCAATCAGAATGATGTACTAAATCTGACATTCAATGATGTACAGTACTGTACAGTATAAAGTTATAACTTATGTTAACATTAACTAAGTTAACGTTAACTTACTGAAGTTACTGTACATAACTTATATTGACATGACATATATCCACAGGGCGAGATCCACACGCATCCTTCAGCCTGCGTTTGTTGACTGTCTCTGGCTACTGCAAGGGGCATTCCCGACCCGGACCGATCCCCTGCTATCGTTTAATATGAAATTTTAACCGAAAGGGCCAAGTAAAATCATGTCCCCGAAGAGCAGTAATCATCACCAAAACCGAAGTCAATAATGTTTAACGTGACGAATGGCAATTGTGACCTGGTAACCTTTTTTTATATGAACCGATTGAAAAGTTGAGCCGCTTCAAGCCGCTCAAACAATCCATTGTCGCGCACGTGGATTATCAGGTTAAAGATGCGGATCGATCCGAGTTAGTTCTTCACTTGGTCGTGTCTTCAACTTTCTTTCGCTTCATTTGGTTTGGGCTATTGCTTCAACTTTCAACATTAACTGCTTCTTCCTTTGATTGGTAATGTTGGTCAATTGATTTCTACCTTCTAGATTCATTATGCCTCTTATTACTACAATTTGTAAACCTTCATCTATCTTATACGCAGTTTATGCACGATTTATTTCGGTTCGTGAATACCATCTTGTTATAGCCAAAAACTCTTCAATTGAAGTACTGTCTATAACTGAAAATGGGTTGATCTTATTGCATTCATTACCTGTTTATGGACAGATCCAATGCTTGGTAGCTTTTCAACCAGTGAAGACTTCTAGTTCGAATCAGAGAAACACTGATTGGATTATGTTTACTTTGGAAGATGGATCATGCTATGTAGTTTGTTTTTCTAATGGGAAATTTATTACATTTCATAGTGTTGATTTAACACTGAATAATAATAGACGTACATCATCACCAGTGTCGACGTTAATTCATAAAGCAGTAGTTGATCCAACTGGATCCTATATTGCCATTTATTTCAAAATGGGTTATGTGACTCTTTTTAAGATATCACGTAAGGCAAATAGTATTATTACTAGGCCTTATAGTGGTGGTGATAGTGTCACCACAGAAAGAAGTTTGGAAAATATATTTGAAAAAGCCAGTATGATTTCACCACTGGATTTTATTAGTATATCAGAAATGATATTTGTTCCTGGTTTCAAATCACCCACTTTAGCTATATTACATGGTCAACAAGAAGGAGGTGGTGGCAATATGAATGAATTCACAAGTAGTATAAATATTTTGACAGCGGATAGCTCAGGAACAAAATTAACGTCCCGTGCCGAATGGAGAAATATAGATATAAGCATTGATGACATGTTGTTAATTCCCGTACCAGAACCAATAGGTGGATTCTTGATATTAGGTTCTGTATCCATGATGATATATTATTGCTCTGGTTCGGAGAAATTACGTACCGGTCAGGGCTCTGATCAACTAAATATACAAGAAATCCCGATCCCTAGAGGAAATAATGTTAATGATATTTTTGGAAGGTTCCAAACTTATACACGAATTGATTCAAATAGATTTTTAATACAAACTGAATTCGGTCATCTATATCTTTTAAATTTATTACAAATCGTATCGCAGAAGACCGATGCTCCTGTTTTATCAATTCAATTCATTCCTGTCGGTCAAACTTCTCCTGCAACTCAACTTGTTTATTTATCTTCAAATTATTTCTTTGCGTCTAGTCATTCATCATTATCAATTTTGTTTCAACTTGATCTTGAAAATACTGCCAATAGTGGTATTATTAAAGTCGTTCAAGAAATAGAGAACCTAGCACCTATTGTTGATTTCATTATAGAAAACGATGAGAATGGTAGTTCTACTATAATTACATGTTCTGGAGTCCTTGAGAGTTCATTGAAAAGGCTGGAATATGCTCATCAGGTTGATATTCTTGCTGATATCAGTATAGGACATGATGATGATGAGGATGATATTATTCGACATATCTGGCAACCTGAAAAAGATATCATCATTTTATCATATCTTGACAAAACTATAATTCTTACATTAGATAATAACACTGGCGACTTCGATCAACTGAATCAATGGTACAACCTAGATACTAGTACCACCAGTTTACTGATAAGTCAATTTGATGTCATTAACGAGATTGTTCAAGTTACCGAAAACGAAGTTATATTTGTCAAAAATGGATTAAGATGGAAAAGTACCGACGCTTCTATTAGTTTTGCTTCTATTTCGAAGGATTATATAGCCATCTGTTTTGGCAAGAAATCAATAATCATTCTTAACAGTGATTTAGAGGTTGTTCAGAACCACACATTTGATGATTATATCTCTGCATTATCAATGTCGGTATCTGACTTCTATGCTGTAAGCTTTTGGAATACTTCTGAATTATTACTTATTAATGTGCCGGAATTTGACATTCGCAATCGTATAACACTTGAAGGTGGATGTTTACCACGAGCTATTATATTTAGTAATTCTGATATTGTCATAGGAATGGCGGATGGTACTGTAATAATATGTAATGAACATGGAGTGATTCTTAATAAGTTTATAGTTGGTGATAAACCGGTTTCACTATTCCCATTTGGAAATAATGATAATATTGTGGCAGTTTCTAATCAAACGCTTTTCCTTCAGAAAAGAAGGTCTTTTTTCTGTACGACTTTGAATTGTGAAACCCCCCTAGCTCTTGTAGCTCTTGATCGTAATACCTTTTATCGACAAGACGCCTTTTTGTTTGCTACTAGTCGTGGTAAATTAAATGCTGCTAAGTTTAATGATGCTTCTTTTATATGTACTCAAGAACGAAAATTCAACCAATTCGTACGACGTGTAGCAAAGATTGTTGATTTAGACCTTATTGCTGTAACTCAACAACAACCTCCATCACCTAATATTAATACCTCTTCTTTAACACATTCTTCTATAAATCTTTTGGAATCTTCTGATTTTGAAACTATTGATTCGTTTGAGTTAGCTGAGAATGAAACATGCGAAAATTTGGTTTCTATAGTATCTGATCAAATTGAATTACAAGGCTTTATTGCTGGTACTGGCATAGACGGTGATGGTGACGAGGTCGCCATTGATACAGGCCAGGGTCATCTTCTTTTGTTCAGTGTTTCTCAGGAGGACAGGCGTTTAAAGTTAGAACATCGAATACATTTACCGGGTACCGTATTTGCCATTGAAGTCATCAATCAAGAAGTTACTGCCCCAACTTTAAGATTACTTGTTACCGTTGAAGAAAACGTCCGAGAAATCCTTATTAATCGCATATCAGACGGAAGCTTCCGCCTAGAGCCTCTTGATGAAATCACTTTAGAAAGTTATTCTATTCCTCTATTCATATCTTCATTGGGTGAACGTGTAGTTGTTGGTGAATTGATTCGTCGAGTTACCTTGGGTAACTATTCGCCATCAAGTCCTTTGAAAAATACAAAATCATGCTCTGGTGGCTATTGGCCGTCTGAAGTGGTTCTAGTATCGGACACAGATGAGATCTTAGTTGCAGATAACGAGTTGAATCTTTCTCTGATAGGAGAAGCACCAGTTACTAACTCAACTGAATCATTGGTGGTGAAAGCAGGGTATCATTTGGGTGAATTGGTCAATCGTATACGCCGCCTCACCAATGGGAATAGGTGGAGTCGAATAATTGAGCTTTCTTCAAGTTTAAAAGGTCGTATTAAGCCTCGAGCTATTATAGGAACTACTTCTGGAGGATTGTATCTTTATAGCAGCATACTTGACAAGTTGTTATATGAGGATCTGCTTGCCGTCCAGAATAATATTGTTGCTATCTCGAAAAATTTAAATTCTCCGTTTGGTGGAACAGAAGGCGTGAAAATATTTAATAGGTAGGTGAAGAGTTCGGTGAAGAGTTCGGTGAAGAGTTCGGTGAAGAGTTCGGTGAAGAGTTCGGTGAAGAGTTCGGTGAAGAGTTCGGCGAAGAGTTCGGTGCAGAGTTCGGTGAAGAGTTCGGTGAAGAGTTCGGCGAAGAGTTCGGTGAAGAGTTCGGCGAAGAGTTCGGTGAAGAGTTCGGCGAAGAGTTCGGTGAAGAGTTCGGCGAAGAGTTCGGTGAAGAGTTCGGCGAAGAGTTCGGTGAGAGTTCTGATAGGAGCGTGCTCCATTCGCTGGAATAGTTTGAGGAAGTTATACTAACATTCTTAGATACCGGTCTATCTCCCCGGAAGATAATGTTGAATTCGTTGATGGGGAGGTTTTAAATTCATTTTTGTCATTGAATTCTAGAGATCAAGAACGCGTAACTAGTGGAGACTCAGATCCAGCTATGGTGGTCATCAATCAGGATGCAAATAGTATAAAAGAGATTGCTGAGATCCTTCGAATGGACTCATTGGCATAGTTTGAAAATTTTACAAATTAATTTTACAATACTACTAATCTACATAAATGACCAAATATATGAAACAAAAAAGTCCTTGATCCTTAATTAAATCTCTTTAAGTCATGCGTCTGATTTTATCATCAGTAAATTGAATCACTGAATCAAGATGATCCCACCACTGGAACAAGTAATTTTCACAAATAAGTTTGAACCATGGAGTGAATTTTAAAGACTTGTCTTTAAACATTTCTATAAGTTGAGTCTTGGAAACATATTTTGTATCCTTGACCTCATTTGGGTTGATATGTAATTCTGGATCAGAACGAATGAAAAGAATATAATCGATTTCATGTTCTCCCCATGCACCACTACTAGGAGCGACATAGTAGATTCTTGTCAAAAATTCGAATTTATCAATTGGGATCTAAAGTTAGTTAGAAAAAAAAAAAAAAAAAAAAAAAAAAAAAAAAAAAAAAAAAAAAAAAAAAAAAAAAAAAAAAAAAAAAAAAAGTAACCCCGGGCTCTCATACTTACAAAATTCTCTTCAATTCCTAATTCTTGATATAATTTCCTTTGTGCAGCACTCTTAACCCCTACAATAGAAGTAGCTAAATCAGATCCAAGTTCAGATGGAGTTGCTAATGGATGAGAACAACAAGTATTAGTCCACATATCAGGAAATGTAATTTTTTCTTCAGCACGTTGTTGAAGAAGTAATTCACCTTGATTGTTAAATAAAAATACTGAAAAAGCCCGATGTAAAAGTCCTTTATCAATATTGGACATTAAATGACAAGTCTTTTTACTAGCACCTCCAATAGGTTTATCATTCCAATCAAGAACAATACAAACTTCATCCATTAATTTGATTTGTTCTTCATCATGACCAGCAAATAAATCATTATCGGTTGAATCTAAACCAGCCGATGAACTAGCTGAACCACTACCTGTAGTAATAGGGAAGACATCAGGAAAAACCTGGGATATATTCTGTTGAGACAGCCCTCGAATAGTTTGTTCTAAAGAAGATGATAATGATCCATCCACTGCTATTATTTCTTCATGTTCATGTGTTGTACTAGGATTAATTGTTTGTGTTGCAGACATGTTGAAGGAACCAATCAAAAAAACTATAATTGTTATATATATGTACCAGAATATATTTCAATATAGACAGAAATAGCAATTTCTTATATCCCTATGTTATCTATTTTTATTTATCCCCCCTGAATCCAACTTCAAACGACTTAATTGTAAAAGAACGTGTGTGGGTGTAAGATGTGAAAAGGTAGGAATTAAAGTACTAAAGACGAGGATAGGTCCGGTGGGAGCTCGCGGGGTCTGTGCGGCTTCTTTAGCCGCGTTAGTAGTTCAAGCATGCGGGGGGAGAGAAAACAGGGGTTAACGAGAAAGGAGAACGAATCATATCATCTCAATGTTGATAATCGGAGTCGTTAATGTTAAATGCCTACTACCCTCGTAAGCCGTATTGCCTCCGGCGGCTGGGACGTAGCCCCAGACCCCTAGCTCTCGCTACGCTCGAGAATTTGAGGTGTGGGGTAGAGAGAAGACACGGTTGAGCCTTGAATCTCGAGGGACTTGAATCACTAAATGTTGAGCGTACTAACTTGTTCTTCCCGAGATTGGTAAAATAAAGTTAACCATATGAGAGTGTTGATTAAATACCTGATAAGATTCTTCTTATACTGAATATAACAGTTAACTTCCTTTTTTTGATTTTCCTAAACGTTAACTTATGTGTTTGTTACCTTGGTGATTTCACGGAATTAATTGCGGTAACGTTACAGTACACACGCAGTTTTTAACAACATGATTGTAAGGCGAAACGAAAACTCTACGGCTATTTCGATTTGTTCACCTCCAGATTACACGTAAATTGTGGTTATGCAAATGCCTGTACAACACCTCAAACAGTTAACGGTGGGAATAACTTACCTTTTTTGATTATACTGAGTAACTAAGTAATAATAATAATAATAATAATAATAAATTGGTACCTAGGAATCCTAGCCACGGCTAAGCAGAGCTACTGTGAGCTAACCTCAGCCGGACTGTTGGGCCGTATTACATAATTCTACATGATGAACTCTATTCTACATGGTTCCTGCTAAGTTAACTTCAAAAATTCAAGTAAAGTTTCTGACCTTTTCCCCACAATTTCGAATAACTCTCCTTTATTGATGCTCTGATAACTAGGTAACGTTAACTGTGACCATCTTATAAAACTTTGAACTAGTGAACAAGCAAGTGGTTTATAACTTTATTTAAACCACCTCAATCATATATTCGGTATCGTTTACTAGCACCAACAGAACTCAAATATGTATGGGACAACAGACACGGACAATTTAAGGTTCAAAGACATCGGTGCCCTGTATAAAAAAGTTCATATGCTTCTAAGGCTCAAGTGGTATTCCTCAGTCAGTGACTGTCAGTCAAGACAGCCGTATGAAATTCCAATTAAATTAAAATATTAATTAATTGCATGATATATACATGATATATACAGTAGTACTAGTAACATACTGAGCGCCAACTCTCCTCTTCCAACGCTTCGAATGATTTCAACTCCATTACCATGCATATTTTTAAACCGAGATTTTGGTTGGAACTTAACTTGAATCTATACAATTCCTAAATAGCTTTCATATATTTGTTTATGTTTTCTAATTTCCTATCTCTAACATCAATGACAACAACAGCCGAAGGCAGTTCGAAGTCGTAGCTTAAATAGTATTATTAAAGTGCCTCCAATTCGAACGTCTCGTAGAAATTCGTAGAATCCATCTATCGAAGGTACTCATATCAAAACCAGTCATTGCTTAAACGGGGTACATAAAATATTTGCCTTTAAAATCGGGAGCGTTGGAAGAGGAGTATTGGCGCCCATATAAATATTAATACATTCATTCATGTCTAACCCTTAACCTCATACGTGATAAACTCTCACTTTTGACTCTGCTGGCAATTAACGCTATGTAACGTGAACACGCATTAGGTGAAATTTCTACCACGCTCTTCTTTGAGCGGTAGTTTTTCATTTCTCTTTACCCCTACATATCCGTATATTTTGTAAAACTCGATTGTGAGTTGAGAAGGAGGATAAAAACAGCTGAATGTGAGTTAAGATGATAGAGATGAGTGATGAAGGGGGAAGAAATTGTTGAAGGCCTCAATTCTGATAGTTTGGCCCCTAGGAACTCACAAATTAGGAATCGGAGGTTCTGTTGGTTACTTTGAATTCAGTTATCTCTTCCTCCTTCATCTCCCTCAGCCGATATGACTAACATTGGATTTTAGAAATATGTCCACTACACCTAGCCCAGCTCCTTCTTCTGGTCCTGGGAAGAAGGTAACTCGTCCTAATAAGGAATCATTCAATTCCAACTTGGCCGTATTGGAAACTGAATTCAAATCTGCTCAAGAAGCTCTTGATATTGCCCGTAATGCTGTTAAGACTGCTTTAGGAACTTCAACTCCTCAAAATGAAGAGAGAGATAAACTCTCAAAAGAATTGAATGAAATTGCTCGTCAACAAAGAGAATTCAAAAATTCCAAGGGTTCAATTTTGAAAGAAGCTGATGCTATTGAAGAAAGCTACAAGCGTAAAATTAAGGATCTGAAATCTCTTAGAGATAAGACTCCTTATAAATCAGTTGAAGAAGTCAATTCCAAGATCCAGTCTCTTGAAAAAGATGTTGATTCTGGTAGATTACGTTTGGTTGAAGAAAAGAAATATTTGGCTGATATTAGTAATTTGAAAAAAGTCCGAAATAATTTTGCTCATCATGAACAATTGCAAACTGAGATTGATACTGAAAAAGAAAAACACGCTAAAGTTAAAGCCACTATTGATACTTCATCTCAAACCGCTCTTAATGAACGTTACAACGAGATCAAAAAACAATTGGATTCTATTCGTGAGAACCAAGAAAAAGCTTATAAAGAAAAATCCGCTTTGTTTGAGAAAAGAGATACTGCCAGTAAGGCCCGTGATGCTATTAGAACCAGTATTTCTAAACTTAAGGATGAATATTTTGGTCAAGTGAGAGCTTATTCTGCACAAGTTGAAGGTGAAAAACGAGCTCGTGCTGAAAAAGAAGAAACTGAAAAGAAGGCTCTTGTTGCTCAGAAGAAGAAAGAAGAAGCTCAAGCTAAACTTGAAGCTGCTAGTGAACCAGCTTTTGCTGTTCAAATTGATATTGCCGAGAATTTACTTGTTCATTTTGATCCTGAATATAAGCGATCTGATGAAACTAGTTTACTCAAGTCTTCTAGTATTGGTCCTGCTAAATCTGCTACTGGTCGTTCTATTGCCCCTTTACCTGATAATGCTACATTGGTTAAGAAATCTGATGAATCTCTGTTTGCTGGTTCTGGTGGTAAGAAGAATAAGAAGAAGTCAAATAATGATAACAAATTGCGCCTTAATGTTGGCATTATTGAAGATTTGGCTACTTTGAATATTACTATTCCTACTTCAAAGGATGATGTTGATACTACCATTAGTAAATTAAAAGAGAAAATTCAATTTTATAAGGAGAATCAGGATCGAGTTACTTCTGAGCGTATTGAACGTGCCAAGAATGAGATTTCTAAACTTGATGATGCTGATAAGGAAGGATCAGAAGAGACTGATGCTACTAATGATAACGATGATAAAAATTCTGAAAATGGTGTTAGTACTGAATCTAAGGAGGAATGATACTGCTGTTGAAGCTTCTACTTAAAATTATATAGTGAATTTTTTTCTGATGGACCATGAATATTCTTTTAATGTACATAATTTAGAAAAATACGGTGTGTAACAAAAAAAACATTTACAGAATTTTGCTAGCTCTAGTTGCTATATCGAAACATCCGGATTGGAATCTAATCAAGGCGGAGTCCAGCTTGAAGACCATTTAGCTAAGATACCAACCTTTCCAAAACAGCGTGATTGCGGTCAAACTCTGGTCTCTGGATAAACATCAATTACCGGCTAAGACCGCTAGAAAGTTCCGAAATACGGCATCGGGCGAAATCGGTCCAGGGTAAAACTCGGCCGCCGGAGACAGACTTGGGGGACATGGAGATTTCAACACTATCCTTTCGAAAACAGCGTGATTGCGGTCAAACTCTGCTCTCTGGATAAACATCAATTACCGGCTAAGACCGCTAGAAAGTTCCGAAATACGGCATCGGGCGAAATCGGTCCAGGGTAAAACTCGGCCGCCGGAGACAGACTTGGGGGACATGGAGATTTCAACACTATAGTTCAACAAACAAATTTTTTTTACAAATCATTACTTCTAATTTTCTACCTCAGCGGTATCATAGGCTGCCACATGGTCCTTATTTTGCTCATCACTAGATGACTCATTAATGCCAATTGATCGAGGTGTCTCTTCATCAATATCAGATTCACCTTCACCACGTAATCTTTTGTCTCGTCGATCAAGATATACAATCAGTCCAACAGTTGGAACAATCAATGTTCCAAGTACTAAAGAGGCAATATAACCATTTCTATAATAAGGAGCATCAGTAACTGGATAGAATACGATTGGCCACCAAGCAATAAATGCTTCATCAACAGCATTCATCCATCCAGTAGTAATACTTCTAAGATAAAGGTCATGCTCAGTTAAATCGGCACACCAAGTAAACCATAAAGCTTGAGGTGCTAAACATGTTCCTAAAAGGTAAAAAGCAAAAAATTTCCCACCATCTGAAGCACTTTTAGATAACAATATTGCACATCCTATAGTAAAAGTAAAACCAATTGCTACTGAAGATTGCCATCTTGACCCTAACTTATCAGATAAAAAAGAATAGCCTACAGTTCCAACAATACTAAGAGCAAAAATAGCAGTAGGATAATTATTCATTTGAACAATAGTATACCCGCGAGATTCCATCCAAAGTGGCATAACATTATTTCCTAGCATTTGAACGGAGACTCCGTATAAGAAAAAAATGAATGGTAATAACCAAAATTGCCAAGTTTTAACCACTCTAAAGAGAACTTTCAATGTTAATGGACCAGCTGGTTCTTTTCTTTGAAGACGATCAATCGCGAATTGCTTTTCTTCAGCAGTTAAAAACCAAGCATTAGAATGACGAGGTAGATCTGGCATAGCGAAGTATCCTATAAAAACAAAAGGAATTGTCATAACAAATACGATTATATAAATCCATCTCCAAGGAGGTAACCCACCTTTACCATTTAATGATGCGAATAAACCACCTTCAATCCATCCACCAGCCATGGAACCAATATCACCACATGATACAAAAATAGCAGCTCTTTTACCAAGTTCTGATTTTTTATACCAACTTCCTAACATGAAATGAGCACCAACAAAAGCACCAGAAGTGAAGATACCTTCTAATAAATTAATAATATAGAATTGATAAACATGATTCATTCTAAATGAAATCAACGTCAATATTGACCACATAACGTTAGCAATAAAGAAAACATATCTAGGTTTAGTACTACCAAGAAGAATTGTAAAAGGAGCTTGAAACACTGCGAATCCAACCAAAAAACAAGTCAACATATAATTAAATTGTTTACCAACGAATCCAACATCTGTTTCCATTCCAGAGATATAAGCATAACTATAGCTTGCTCTTTCAAGATTGAACAAGAAATAAATAATACTGAAATAAGGCAACAAAGCCAGATCCAATTTCCATATTAAATTTGCTTCAACACCTTCATGTCCATATAAGGATCTATGCCAACTACGTAAACCCATACTGAATATTCTGTTGGTCAGCGATGATGATGATGATGATGAGTGGAGGTCCAAAAAAAAAATTAGATTCCTTCTTCCTACTTATATATATAAGTAGATATTTTTTTCAAGATGATTTACTCACTCTTTTTGACGTTATTCTACGTCTTACTTCGCGATACCTTTGCATGTCTCATTTTCATGTCAGATCAATCCCGCAAAAAGAAGAATCTATCATTGACGTCAACTGTCGACATATAAAATCCGGATACAGGATATGCAATCAACACTGTAAGACAAAAATATATAGATTCGTTAGAATCCATTGGTTCCACGATATGTATTTGTTCTCTAGCTATTTATTTTACACTATAGACCCTGCCTAACTTTGGCATTTCTTTGGTTATTTTCCTGTATTTTTCATTATAAGTAAAGAGATATCTAATGGGCACGGATCATCTCCGATTGTTCTTCTCTTTCTCATTCTGCAGTATTCACATCATACATCAACATCCACCCCAGTCTAACCTTACCTTTTTCATCCTGGAGTAACCGGAGATAAGCAGAGATCTAGAAGTAGAAGTCAATCTATTCTGGCCCTGGATATTGTTATCGTTATCTTCTCTACTTCTATGTTTATGTCTTGTCTCGAAATTCTTCTGTCCATGCCTATACTTTCTCTCCCTCACTCCCTCTATACACTCTCTAATAAGCGGTTAGTCACGATTTCAATTTCATGTTTTAAATTGCATCATCTTCGTTTCAGCATAAAAATGAGCAATTCTTAGCATTGCACCGCTTTTTTAAATGGCGCGAAACGACGATCTTGAAAAAGTTGCAGATCATCATCAAATCAGACCTAAACGATAAGCAGCACAGGCAACTGCTGTCCAAGCGCCAAAGATATTTGAGACAGATGTAAAAAAAGAGTTCGGCGATTGAAAAATTTATCAGTTAACTTACTTATTATAGTCGAAGACCTTATCGATAATGGATTGATGACGATGTTTAATTTCCTTAACTAGTAAGTTAACTAAAATTCAGGGGTGGTGGGGTGGTGGGGTTGTGAGATGCAGCAATTCAAATTTATTTTCGTTAACTGCTCTATCGTAGATTTTTAATTGCTTGAGTAAAATATGGTGGGAAAAATAGGTATGAATGAAATATTTGCTACGCACAGTAACTTAACTTAACTTTAACTTGTAAAACTACAGTACAGAGTTACAGAAATTAATCCGCGGACTTGCGGCAACTAGCTAGTTCAAGTCGCTCGGCTGATATTCAGGATCGGAATATTATTTCCTTAACCGAGCTAAAGCAGGGTCATAGCTGGGTGAATTGAATTTTCTTTTTGCCTTTGTTAGTTTAGTTCGCGGAGGTTATTATCCACCTAGCTGGATTTCATTCTCCTGGTCGATTGCTTAGATAGTTATATAATCACGTATTTTGTCACTTCATGAACTAATATTCATACCCAATCAATTTGAATGCGGAACCATTTTTTACTCAGTAATTTTACTAACACTCGTCGCCAACTAAGGAGAGAAATAATAATATTTCTCTGTAACTCGATTGACCATCTCACGCGAGTTTAAGCCGAATTTACATGTATACTATACTAAATTCAAGATAAATACAGTTCTGATGCGGAAAATAACCGATTCTTGAATTTATTTGAAACGATTTTGCGCTCATGGAGATTTTAGGAAGAACATAGAATTGAAGAATTTGAAGCAGTGAAAATAACAAGATGATAAATAGAAATAATTATAATGTTAATTTATGAAGATTCTGTTTCAACTTGATCTAGTACCGTAGATAACAAGGTAGACTTACTTACCTTAATTGAGTCAACTTGTCACATCTGTCAGAATATACAGTCAGAATCTGTCAGAATCTGTCAGATCATCCAGCCGTATATGCAGGGTCCCTATGTCGTTATAGATCGTGATCTGACCGTAAGTTATAAGACTTAATTACCCCCTGAGATCAATACTCATAGGATTCTATTTCTAAACTACTTAAGATCTTTCATGTGAATAACACGTTAATCAAATTTAAGTTAAAGGTTGCAGCGTTAAAGCATAGTTTTCTCTACTGTATATGTGCATCTTTTAGCGTTTACTTTCCTGATTTAAGTTAACTAACAGTTAGATCAATGTTGAAATGCTATTCAATTGTATGAAACCTTGACAAAGTTTCAAAAGTCTTATAGTGTTACTGTATAACCAGTTATTTCGTGCAAACTTTCACGTGTATAAGTTATAGCTAGCTGGCCGGCAAGCTGCTTGCGGCTTGCGGGTGCCTAATCCAGATCTCACTATTTATCTACAACTGTTCCCACAAGAGGAGAATATTTTGATATATAGAATGAACATGAAAACCCCTCTCCGCCCAAAGTCATCACAAATGCAGACCTTCGACCTTTGTCAAGATAAGATCTAATAATAGCAATAAATAAACAGTACGATAGAACAATTGCAATAATAATTTTTTTTTTAAATATTTATAATAATCAATGAGGGAAAGCACCAAAAACCCACATACCTGTTTGTATCCCGTCCTTCGTCGAATCGGCGTCTGGTCGTTACACCTCCATATGCCGTTATATGCCATCACACCTGTTTGACCTCCTACCGTCTAGGCCAAGCCACAAGGCCATCCGGTTACTGCAATAAAAAAGAAAAATACCTCGATACTAGAATATCCAACCATACAATATTTTAAATCTCGAATAATCAATATCAGTCCATTATAGAACTACGCTGATGTACGTGAGATAGGCCGCTCTCAGTCTTGATATCCATACCAACTACAGGCGATTGGTTGCTAGAATTGGATGGTTTACTTATTCTATTGGAATTAATTTCTCTTTATTTATTTCCTCAATCAATCGCATTAGTTCGGGTTCATAAAATGGAAAATGCTGATGAAGAAGTGATAGAACAAGAAGCATCATCAGTTCCACGAGGCGGATTCAAACAAACTTTGATCCACTCACCTTTTATTAAACGAATTGTTTCTTTACGAGGATCTACGGGAGAATATTGTGTGGTAATTGTAAAGGTAAGATATGAGGCCGAGGAGTCGCCAGTGCCAAGCGAGGGCATACGATCGTCTAATCCGTATGTCGGCTACGCTCCAAGTTAATGTCGTATTAATGATTCCATTGATGGCTCGAGCATACTAACATCAGGAAACATCTCTGTTAGTCAACAACTCCCGATCTGTAGGATTGCCAGCCCCAGTTCTGGCAGTAGAAGTTTTATTAAGATCATCATCAGTAGAAGATTTCTTACTTCTTACATTGAAATCAGAATGGCTTCTAATTGTTAGAATATTTCCAAATGGAGATATTCCTTTGGTAGTAAAATCGTCTCCATTGGGACAAAATTTCAATGCTGGTAATGATCTTGGGGTACGAATTGTAACTGAAATCGAGGGGAGGTTCATAGCTGTATCTGATACAAACAGACGAGTTCTAATTTTGGCTGTAGGATCTAATGTAGAAGAAGATCCTTTAAAATCGACGTCTACCAGGTCCACCACTAACGACACACTTGGTTTAAAAAGCAGACACACGATATCACTCGACAAGTGTGTTGTATTGAATACGACTTTTTTGACTTCGGCAACAAAAAAGCTTGCCGCTGTAAGTGGTGATGATGGTGTGCGCAGTTCTTCACCTCTAAGAAGAGTATCGTCATCTCAATCATCAGTATCCTCGTCCTCCTCTCCTCTTGCTATCGATAGTTCTGGAGATGTCTACTTGGTTGTGCTCTACGCTTCAGCTAGAAAGCTGAAATTAAATATGTATAAAGTTCCTCATGGTCAATTAGAATTTATTCATGATACCGATATATGTGGTACCTTTACATTGGCTTTGAATTATAATATTGATCCCCCTTTATTCATGGTTCCAGTTTCTATGAGTAATTCTTCAGCTGTGGTTTTGATCACTTCCACTGAACTATTGTTGGTTACTTTCTTGGATATTATGTCTGGCCATCGTAAATTAACAAGTTGTAAATTACCTGATTATCCTCTTGCAGTTTATCAATCACAATTGGATGATAATACTTCTAAGAAGGGTAGTTTTTTTTTCCTAACCACTCGGACCGGGAAATTATATTCTGTTAATATATCTCCTGAATATGGGTTTTCTCTCCAACTTCTCGTCGAGTTGAATCGTGATTTAGGCAATACTTTTATATTACAACCATATGATAATGAAATGGGAATAATAGAAGATTGTTCGATATTTGATTCAGATCGTGTATTAATAACCTATGGAGGAGATTTGGCCACAGGAGGTTCAGTTTTATTTACAGTAAACGGAAATGAGATAAATATCGATGATGATGATTTCTTAGACGATAGCAGCAATGGTCTAGTACCTGAGGATATTGACATATTTGATAATTGGTCGCCAATATTAGATTTCAAGGCCCTCAATATTCGTTCACCTACTAGAGGTGATTCATTAGAATTGTTTGCATGTACAGGATTAAAAGAATCTGGGGCTATCACTCAGTTCAGATATGGATTTAAGGCTTCCATTTTCCTACAAGGTCCATTAATGAAACAAGTTCCCAATCTTTTTTCATTTAGATCTCATGATGGGCTGGATTGCTATCTAGTGGCGTCTTTACCATGGAAGACAAAGCTATTCTTAATTACTAGTGGTGATGATAGTAGTGATTATGAACCACAACTTTCAGAGGTACCAGATGATTGTGGTATTGATTGTTCTGTAGAAACGAAGGCTATCTCATTTTTACCCTTTTCTAAAATAGCAGTCCAAGTAACAACAAATGGGATAATTCTTTCCAATTTAATGGGATGGTCAGCAAGAGTAGATATAGCTAATATTAACTGTGCATCTTTATTAGATGATTTAATAGCAGTCGCTCATTATGATGAGAGTTCCCACACTCACAAAGTCTCTATATTTATTCTCATCGATCCATTCCTAGACCACCAGCAACTTAGTGATCCATTATGGTTGAGGGAGTTCTGTCCTCCTATTTCTTTCACCAGCCCCATATCTTTTGCAAAAATACTTAAACATCCCAATAGTCGTATTGACCTTGTTATTGGGTCATATACACCTGAGATTACGTTCTATCATGTAAACCGTTCACCAGAACAAGGGCTAGAACATCATCGTACAGGTTCAGATATATTCCTCGATCAAGAAGAAGTCCCTAACGATATATATTTCCAAACAGTTTTACCAGAAGATTCTTATATAATTAGCCTTCGTAGTGGAGCATATATTCATTGTACATGGAACAATCATTCAGACAAATTGGAGGTCAATTATAGACGAAGATTGGGAGATTTACCAATCCAATTTCTACCACTTGCTTCATCATCATTGATTCTTCTTATTAATGGTAAACTATCTTGTATTGATAGTGCTCGCGGTGGACAAAACACTGATCTTAGTGATGCTCCTCAACGAGTCATTGTGAATGGGGACAAATCATCAACAGAAGTTCGTAGTGCTTGTCAATTCTATATGAACTTTGGTAGTGAATATGATGATTCCGGTGATCATCAACAGTATCAACAGCAACAACAGCAACAGCAGCAGTTCATTGCAGTTATCATGAATAACCGGTTGGTCATACTTCTTTTAGATAAGTATGCGACAGTTATCCCTAAACAAGTCTCTCTTGGAGCCACTCCCCGAAGATTTATATATATTGACCATATATCAGCATTTGCGGTAATTATTTCATCATCTTCGTCACATTGCCATCATCTAGCATTTGTTGACCCCAAACGAATGTCAGAAGTAACTTGGCAACTGGATAATGCCAGCTCGGGAAAGGAGTTCAAATCTACTGAAGTAATCCGTTGTGTCTGTGAGTGGACACTTAATATTAAACAAAACCGGTATAAGTATCTTGTGGTGGGCAGTAGCATTATCGACGGCATTGATTCATATATTCGTATCCTAAGAGTGTTTAGGAACTCAACAGGCATTGTCATAACTGTTCAACATATGTGGCAATCTCCAGCTATTGTATATGCCATTACCCAGCTAGGTGAAAGGTAAGTATTAGACGACAACTACGGACAAGCTGAGTATCTACTAACTTTAGATCGTTGATATACAATGAAGCATCTAGAATATGTGTCAAGACTCTTCATACTCAGGATGACTTGAAATCATTCAGAATGTATACCTCCGCAGTAACAGAACAATTAGGCAGTCCAATAATTCAATTAACGGCGAATAAAGATAATAATATTTATGTTCTAACTATGACTAAATCACTATTGATTTATAAATTCAACGAAAGCACCCCAACTTCTCCAGCATCACTTGTTGCGATTCATAGCGATAAAGCTAGACGAGCATCAGTAAGTCAGTATTGTCTAAATGAGAATTTTATATTAGTGTCTGATAAAGGCATGAATCTTGTAGGACTTCATAGGTATTCCTTGGATTTTTCATCGTTAGAAGAGGTATTCAGAATTGAACTAGATTCTTTGATTTCAAGAATTGGCCCTGGAGAATTTAAACCTGTATGGGCAGAAGAAGAGAAAGACAATGATAATAATGATTTTGAACATTTACCAAATAGTCGCGTCATTGCCACGGGAATAGGAGGAACAGTTTATGCATTGAAGATGTTAAGCAATAATGAGTATGATGATATTATTAATAAGATTCCATCCGAAATAATAATAATTGGTGAAAGCGAAAACAGTCCAATTTATCCTGGCCTCGGATGGCGACAACAGAGGAAAACCGTCGATAATAATATTATTGATGGAGATTATCTAATGGCGAGGTATGGAAATAAATCATGGGTACGAGAACTCATTTATAGTACGTCTTTATCTACCGCTGGAATGTAGGTACGATTACGAGGACTCTTTTATTTTATCTAATAATCTATTGATTCTTGGTCCCATAAGTGGTTGACCCCGTTTAGTATATTTTGTCATTTGTTTCTTATATTTTTCTCTAAGTTGTTCTTTTTCCTGGCGTTCTTTTTGTTGTTTGATTTGTTGCTGAGTTCGTTCTTGTTGTTTCTTTTGTTTTCTTTCTTTAATAATTCTAGTTCGTTCAGCGAAAGTTAAAGGTCGATATTTTTCTTTGTCGTGATTTCTTTTTTGATCTTGATCTTGATCTTGGTCTTGGTCTTGGTCTTGGTCTTGGTCGTGATGATCATTATTATCTCGATTTTCTTGATTTTCTTGATCTCGGTCTTGGTCGTGATGATCATTATTATCTTGATTTTCTTGATCTCTTGGTTTACTAGAACCATCTTCTTCTTTTTCTAAAAGTTTGAAATAAGCTTTTCTTAGTCGAGCTCGATGAATTAAAGATTTTTCTATTTCCTTAGCTATATGGTTAGTACTATTCAGATTTGGTCCGCCTCCGGCGGCTGGGTGAGTATCCTCCAGAACTTGTTCTCTTCCATTACTTACTCTTTGCTTGATACCGATTGACTTGGATATCATTATGTCGAGAACCACCACTTCTACCACCACGACCATATGAAGTTCCTCTTGATTTATTAAACGCCATTTTAAAATATATATAGACAACTGTTTAAGATTTCCGCAGAATTGGTTGATTGATTTAATTTGATTATCATTTGTCTATTTGGAAGAAGATAAAAATCTCGCGAATTTTTTTATCAGCTTAATAAGTTATTACATAAGTTTTTTTCGTTTAATAATTTATTACATAATTTTTCTGCTTACTACTTATTCCCGCAGAACTTACATAATCGGGTTCCGCCGCACTGAAAAATCGTTGCCCGTTAATTAATTTTGTCTGATCGAATGTGAAGAAAATAATAACATCTGACATGATCTGTCTGTTTGATTTGGACATTGATATTGATTGGACGTCTTTCTGTTGATTTGGACATCTGTAATAATTTGGATTGAATTGACCTGTTGATTGGAGATATTTGCTCGGGAGTTTGACTGAATGGTAATGGATTCATTAGTGATCGGTGATGAAGATCTTACTTTAATATTATAGAAATAAACATATATACATACAAACCCCATCATCATTACAAGAAGTAAATTAGCTCACACGTTTCATTGGTGGGCGGGGTTTAGTCTCTGGGTATGGCTTGGCCAAGTATCTTAAGGTCTTCTTCGTCGGCTGGTTGTAGTCTACGAAGGTCTCAGTCTCTACTTTGGTCTTTACAATCATTTGCATCTCAAGCTCATTCTTGGCAACAATCATATATAGTTTCTGCGGCTATTATATGGAGTAGTAGTGATGAAGGAATTTCGACTGAAGGATTCATTACATCTAGACATTCTTCGGCCAAACGGATTAAATCTCGGCGAAAGAGTGGCCATGTCCACGGAATTATAATTCAAACACGAATGTTATCTTCGTGGTCTAAAACAACCATAGCAACTCCGAGCACTTGTACAAGGAGAGCTGCAGCTATGGCGACTTTGGCGACTACGGCGACTACGGCAACTACGGCAACTTCAGCTATTTCTGCTTCAACTTCCACGACAACATCTGAGTTATTATCTCTTGAGTCAATCGTAGAGAATAATAATAAAGAAGATTCTCGTCCAATACAACAACTTGTCACAATATGGAAACAAGCTCTTGAATCAAATGATCTCTCAATTCATCGACGTGCTTTATTGATAAGGAAAAGTATGTATTCATATTTTCTAGATGCCCTAAAGAACAATAATCATTTTGATGGTGATATTTTCGAAGTGTTATTATCATTATTCGATCATATTCCAAAATCAAAATTGTCTTCACTGGACTATAGTTTCAAAATATCTTTATTAATCAGAAGTGGAGAGTATCAAATGGTTCAACTTTGTCTGGAAGAATGTACCAGCGATTTATCTAAGGATCAATCTTTAGAAGTTCTAAGCCATGTTATTAATGAAATCCTGCATAATAACAGTAATGATTTATCCTTTTCTATTCAAACATTTGCATCTACTATTTTGAAATCTACAGGAACTTTGGAGCTTTTATCTTCTAGTCGTTATCGAATTGAAAGATCAATTTTAAAATCCATTCTAGTTCAGAACAACGAGAATATTGTGAGCACCCTTCGATCTTTTATTTCTGATTCTAATAGCTATTTCGGGTCTATGCTGGCTACTACTTGCATTGACATTTTGGGACAACCAGATTCTAAATTATATGAACAAGCCGTGGACGTTTGGAAGTTGAAAATATCTCTAGACATCGCGAATCCCATTGATTTGCATAGAGTTATGACTGCTATTTATCACGACGGGAGTTATCAACGTGCTCTAGAATTATATGATAATCACCCCAATCTTCATGAACCATGGCAGTTTGATATTGTCCTACTCAGTTTAGCGAAATTAAAAGATTGGGATAGACTTCAGACAGTATTTGAATCTTTATTCGGCCACGCCCGTCTACCGGATATTCGACATTATAGCATAGTTATCCAGGCACTCTCTGAGCTGGGTAAAGTTGATATTGTCGATACTCTATTTAATAGCTTATTGGATAGATCTATTTATCCTAGTCTTGAAATCCTTCATGGTTTAATGTATAGTCGTCTTGCTTTAGGAGAGCTTCAAGGAGTAGAATATTATTTCAATCGAATATCTGATTTTGGATTGACTCCTAATTCAAGATCTTATAGTATATTGCTAAGAAGTTATCGAGATGCAAACGATATGAAAAAAGCTTTAACAATTATAGGAGAGATGGCAATTCGAAATATTCCTATAACCGAAAAGGCAGTGACGTCTTTAATATCTACTTGTACTGAACGTCGAGATCCAGAAACTGCCGAAGCTATTTTAGATTGGGCCATATCGTATGGGATAAAACCTGATGCTATAGTTTACAATTCACTTATCGCATGTTACATGGAATCGAATTTGGTGTCCAAGGCTGAAAACATTTATGAATTAATGAAAGAGAAATCAAAAAAGGATAATAATTTATCCCCGCGCATTGATACCCTTACTAGTTTACTTGTTGGCTATAGTCGGGCCCCAAAACTTATTCCAAACTGTGAAGAAAAAGTAGAAGCATTACAACAAGATATGGAAATATATGGCATCCAACCAGATGATAAATGGTTGGCATCACTGATGAACTATTATGTAAATATTAAGAATTTTGATAAAGTCGAGGAAGTTTTCCGTGACCTTGTCTCAAAATACCAAGTGACTCCCACTCCTTATCACTACACTATACTAATGGAGGCATATATAGTTCAGCGGGAGTTTGAAAAAGCTGAGAAATTGTCTGAAGAAATGAAACTTAATAATGTTACACCCACTTTTGGCACTCAAGAAAAGTATTTACGAATGAAGACTTCAAATCCTGAATTATCCGTCCGTCAGGATGCTGCTAATATCTTACAGGATTTTTTGGATGCAAAGAATACAATGATTGACTTACATTCGAAACAATTGCCAAGGAATATGATTCCTTTTAGTATGGTTAAAAGAGTTTCTCGAGAGCTTATGAAGCAACGTAATTACGACGCTGCACTTCTTTTTCTTGCACCATATTTAGAAGTTGGTGGGTATGATGCTAAAGATCAGTTTAAAGTGTCTGCGTTTCTATTAGAATTATATGGACATGCTGGATATTGGTCATTGGTTGAGAAGACTTGGGATGAGTTTGTAGAACAGGTTCGAATAACTTATGTTCCAAGGAGAGAGCCTGAGAGAAAAGTTGAAGATGAATCACAACAGATTGAATATGATATACAGCTGCGAGGCAATCATTCAGAGCAACATTCAGAGCAACATTCAGAGCAGCATTCAGAACAGCATTCAGAACAACATTCAGAGCAACATTCAGAGTCATTGCCACAATCACAGTCAGAGCCACAATCACAGTCAGAGCCACAGTCACAGTCACAGTCACAGTCACAGTCACAGTCACAGTCACAGCCTCAATCACAATCACAGTCACAGCCTCAATCACAATCACAGTCACAGTCAGAATATCGAAATTTGCTCCCTCAAAGATATAAAGGCATGTTCTGGAAGGCTATCGATAGTAAATTAAATCAATTGCATAATTATGACCAATATTCAAAGATGTTGGAGTTTGTAGATTGGGCTCGTCATGAAGGGTTTGGAATTGGTAGTAAAAACCTCAATACATTGGTAAAAGGACTTCTATCTGATGATGATTATATTATTAAAGCAGTTGAAATTGTCGAGGAACATCTAGCACCATTTACTGTTAGAGAATTACCAGGAGTAAAATCAGATATTGTTGATTCCAGCAAAACAACTAAACCTGTCAGAAGTTCCTTCTATCTTTCAAACAGCACTTTCCATGCCTTGGTTAATAGATTTGATCAATTAATTGCCGTAATTGCTTATGAGAATAATTGTAGTAGATTTAAGGCTTTTGCGTTGGTCAATGAAAGGTATCCAAATTTGATGAAGTTAATGGGATTGCGAAAGAAACGACAGCGGCTCTTGAACTGGTGAAAAAAATCATAACGAAGGAAATGAGACGATTAAAATCGTCATGTACATATTTGATATTGTTTATTTTTCTAATGATAGAGTAGAGAATAATTTATTATTTAATATTTAATGTAACGATCATTGAGCATCACTCTCGGCTGTGAGACTCAGACCTCGAGCGAAGGTTTGTGGGCCGTTTCTCTCGAGGGTTCCTGATTTCCAAACTAATGCCACAGTTTTCTCACGGGTCTGGGGCTACGCCCCAGCCGCCAGAGAAAATCTGCTAAGTAGAGTCTAGTATATTATTCAAATTATAGAATACTAGGAAATATAAAAGAAGATTCCGTAGAAGTTATAGTTTCTCCATAAAGAAGAGGACCAATATGTGGTTGAAGATTCCATTCTAATCGAATAGTAGCATTTTTCGCTTCAAGAGTACGAGTTGTATCATAAACACTATAGGTACCTCGAACATTATGAAGATCTAAAACAGCTGCTTCTTTTGATGTAATGATTTTATCCCAGAATGTAACCCGATTAGTAATATCCGGTCGTTTGCCATCATATTCGGCAGTTAAATATATAAATAATTGTTTTGTGTTCCAATTGAACAATGGACTTAAATCAGTAGACAAATCAAAACTGAGTCGATAATTATCTTTAGGTTTACCATCAGACGATCCAAATCTACGAGTATACTTGACAGAAGCACGACTTAATTGTTAGAGAAAATGAATCTGTCCAAGCTTTATTTCAAACTTACGGTTCGATTGAAGAAATCGTTGAAGATATACCAAATGATCCAGTAAAATATAGTTGTAAAATACTTGTCAGACTAATCGCAACACCAAGAAAAACAACTACCGATGTAAAATAGCCAGCGGTATTCTGTAACCGTTGAAACGTTGTATACATTGTGTTATATATCTATTGCCAAACTACCATAAACTGGTGAATCGACGTGAAGCTGTTGGTGAGATGAAATTCCGAAATTTGCCAGCGAGGGATGTTCGAAATGCTAATAAAGGACTTATATCTAAGGGGTCATGACCGGCTGGAGATTCGGAGCGATAAAGTTAAAAACGAGTACAGTAAGAAAGAGGAGAATTAGACCAGAGTGGAGGAAAGTATGAATCTGGGATCAGATAAAGCAAGCTCAAGATAATAATAATAATAATAATAATAATAATAATAATAATAATAATAATAATAATAATAATAATAATAATAATAATAATAATAATAATAGTAATAATAATAATAATAATAATAAATTAATAATATTGTACCCAGGGATATCAAGATCGCTAAGTTAATGCTTATCCTCTGAAGTAGCTAAAGGGGTCCTTGATTGTCCTTGGTTGTCCCCGGCCTACTCGAAAGACCCCATAATCTATCCCTATCTACCTGCAGTGGCTGTACTCCGCCCAGACAAGCTCTCTATTTAGAGGACTAAGAACTGTTTTCAGCTACTTCTATCGCACAACATGATTAGTCACAAATTACATAATTGTAAGCTAGTACTGTAGTAGAAACTTCAGGGGTAGGTCAACTATAACATCCAGAATTGACCATGTCGACGACACGTTAATTTTAACTATGGAAAGGCTAGCGCCCACTAGCTTATAACTAAAGTACGCGTTAATTATATTTGGTAAAAATCTACTGGAGATAATAATATCAGAGTCTGACCTCGAACCAGTCTGAGACACACCCCATACACCTGTGGGTCATCGCACGACGGCCATACAATTCGGCTTCGACAAATCTGAAGTTTAGCTAGGGTTATGGTCTGGACTTCGTGATGGATATCAACTGATTAGAAAAGATAAGTTACATATAATAGATACAACAATTTACATAGTGTTGGCTCGAATCAGAAAAAAGCATTTCCATGTAAATGTTAGACGTCTGGATTTATCTTATCCCCTAATGCTCAACTCAACTTAACTTATACCCGCTGCATTTATCCCATTCCTATCCCCGTGTTTCTTCCGAAGGCGCAAATTTACCAAAAACGCTGAGAAAGCCCACAGCATTTGTGATCGCAAGTCTTAAGATCAGGGAAGTCTGGGGTAACAACTGCCCGAGAAGACAAGTCTAGGAGGAAATGTAGCACCGTAAAAAGTGTTGTTGACCAACTTGTTGTATGTATAAATATATAATCTGAATAAATGCACTGAAGATAAAAAAAAAAATTCTTCCCCCCACTTTCCTCCAGACACCAACCTCTGAACTCATCAGTGCCGCGGGAGTCATCACTGCACACGAATTGCCAATAATCGTGAGCATGCAGCAGAAGATCTAGAACCACTCAGCTGCCAGATATATGTTTGAGTCTCAATTTTAAAACGGCGAGGATCGACAATCAAAACGTGTATTCGATAAGATAAGGAAAGGCTGGGGTGGGGATGTTGTTAACTGTGAACTCGCATTTATGCCAACAATTTTTCCCGGGCCCTGCCGTGCTTTGTCGGTGGACGTCCCGGCCGGGAGAGCAGCCCTGATCCGACCCACCTCAACGACGAAATAACAAAAGAGAGGATGGCATTGCATATGCACATTTGGCAACTTAACGTGCACTTTCCCACACTGAATTCGTAGCCAAAGAATTGGTAGACGGCATATAAACTATTCGGTACGGCATCACATAAAAATCGCAGAGTTTACTTCAACTGTTTTTTGAAATATATAAAGTCTATAACAACTAAATTTATTCAAATGGTAATGTTAGATTATATAAATTATTTATTTTCTTTAGAATAGATAGATTCCTTAACTGAAAAGAAAATGTCTGAACATCGATTAGGGCCTAATAACGAATATATCGTTAAGAGATATAATCCAAAAACTGTCACTTTTGCTGATGCCTTGGATATTGCCATATTGTTTATGAAATGTTTTGACAAAGATATTGTTCTAGACTATATTAGGCCCAAACAATTTGAATATTATTCCGATGAAGATACATTATACCAAGTCGAGCCAAATGATGCTGTTAAGCGACTGGATCTGTATGTATACCGACATCATGTATACAAAGCAGTAACCACAATCTTTGCTCAACAGAATCTTAGACGTATTATCTGTGACAATAGTTATGTAGCCTACGGATTATTTTCTACAGATAAAGACGGATCTGCTGATAGATTAATAGGCTTTTGTGATTTCACTTGTCCATCTCATTTATTTGACGAGTTGGAAAAAGAGTTTAATTTAAGACCTGATACTACAACTGGCTGGGATTGGTTCAAGTGGAAATTATATACATCAAGGATATCACTCCAAAGTTCTACTTATTTTGCTTATTCTAAAATATTTTGGGGAGACCACCCTACTTTGAATAGTCGTCTATTTCACCTTGCTGCACAAGAGAATGCCCTCTTTGAAAAGCTTTATCCTAAGACTCCAGACCGTCTAAATAGATTGTCTCAATTGAATTATGATCAATTGAAAGAACAATTTTATCTTACCAGTGAGACTGTCTATACCGATTGTTTTATTATTCATCCCAATTACCAACGTAAGGGACTTGGTAAATTGTTTTTTGCTTATGCGATTAGCACAATACCTAACATTTCAACTCCATTTGTATCCGATGATAAGACTCTGGCTTCTTATGGCCCTCAGAAATTTTGCCTTCGAGCTAGTCCGAGCGGATATTATTTATACAAAAAACTTGGCTATTATCTTGTTCTGGAAGATTATGTTGCAGGTCTTGAAGACCAGAAGATTTTGGATAAATTTATGCATTTCATAAGAGAATAAATAGTGTGTATTGTGGGATATCAAGAAATGGAAGAAATAAAAGGTTATCATCAGATTGAAGTCAATATACATATAATTAATGGCTCTTATTCATGGCCTTTTGAGTCTCTTTATCTCTGTGCCTGTCGTTCTGTGCAGACCCGTTCTCTTACTACACTCGATCTTCGTAGACAAAGACATATATCCTCTCAAGTACCCTTCATTATTTTCAGCAAAGAGAATTCTCAACCGCCAAAGAAAACGATAGAACGATATCACTGCCGGGGATAACTGTCATATTAAAGTTAAAGAGAAATCAGTGAAAAGTCCATGTATTCCCCCTTCTTCAAAAAAAAAAATCGATTGATTTTTGCTTGCTAATTTTATTTATTACGTCAGAGCGAATTAAATCTTTTCGGAGTTCCTGGATAATTCGATATTTATTCATAGCTTAACACAAACGAGCACTAAGACACGAAGCCAGCCAAAGACAGAAGACATGAATCCATCCACCATAACTTCCGGCCGGACTGAAATATGGTCAGATATGGAATATAACTTTTCCGAATCCGGGAAGTATCGATTTCAGGGGGTGAATGCATCGATGAAGTTTACTATGGAGGCGAAAGTGAAGTCCCAGACGCCTTCAACAAGCTAACCAATAATACCCCCCCTCCCCCGGGTGTTACAAATAATACAAATAACGTCAATGATCAATAATAAAAATAGATACCATCTGGCCTGGGAGTTTCAAACCCCATTTTCTGGCTATGCAAGTTGTCATTTCAGTTCTGGTCTGAGACCACCCCTGAAACCTTCTGGATTGACCATCAGAAGGGTGTTACTAGACAATAAATACTAAGGGGGGTCCTACTGCCAATTGTCCCGCCACGCTTGGAGTCGTTCTACTTGTCGCTCTTCTTACTTATCTTCGGGCAGAAAACATTATATGCACAACGATGTCCGTCATGTGTTTGCATACCCGCGTCCATCCTGTCACGGATAGAGGAGTGATGGAGCCTTGTTGTACCTAGAATGGGGATGGTGGTGGCTCCAACTTCCTCGGCTTCTGGCAGATGGGGCTATGACCTCTAGCACCAGCCACTGGAGGCTCCTGTTCCAGTAACTGGGCATCATCCTGGCATTACCCACTCGAGACTTATGGCTGGGCGTAGCTCTAGATCTTCGGGATTTCGCTTCGCTTCGATAACCTAACCATTCACCAGTTGGATATGTTGTCCTCTGTTTCAGTCCTCCGTCGCCATCAAAGGCAACCTCCAGTGAAGCACCACCCGCCAGAGGCAGAGAATGGCGGAGTGCCGAAAGATGGGCCATTGAATTCATAAGTTGGGAAAAAATTTCGGTTAAATTTGAAATATCACATTAAAAGAAAGGCCCTCCAAGCTACTGATCATAGACCCTCTTGGTCACATAAACATATCCATAATCAAAGGACGATGAATTTAATTGGCTTAATCATACCCAGGATGATATTGTCTTCACTAACAAATGCCTTTGTAGAACGTAAACCTCGGACCAATAACTCGCATTGCGAATATCGTCTGGTCTTTTCCCCCTAGTGATGCCTTTGTGCCTGACATAGTTTCATACGCACATTCCAGTATCTCTCTGTAGCAATTCGAGATTCTGCGTACTCTTTTAGTCGAGCTGATATTATCTAGATATTTGCCAAAACACAAAATGGCGTCAAAACGCAATGAAGTTTCTTTTTTTATGGTAAATTTAAGTTTGGCTTTTGACAGGTTTTCAGAAAGACTTTGTTTTTCAATTATACTATAATGTCTATATATCTCATCTGTGAAGATAAATCGTAAATAAAGATGAGAAATAAATGAGGATAAGATAAAAAGATAAGCAATAACCTTACCAGATACGAACCATATTGCCAAATAAGGTGCGATCTGCACTCCACCCCAATCAAAAATACCTGCCGGAGGCTCTGGGGTTTAAGTAGAAGCACAATCGGGGTTTTCCTCATCCAAACGATTAGATAGTGTATAACATCAGGTAGTGCCACTAGCTATGGTAGTGCCAGCAAGCTGTCAACTAACAGGGAGGGTGGATGGACCCTTGAGCACAATGAGAGTTCAGCCAGCTGCCGGAGATGAAGAGTAGAATGGAGACGATAAAAGACGAGCACAGGCTCGATGGCATATTTTTCTCGAGTGAATTGCAAACAAATTCAAGAATTCAGATTAAGAAAAATACCTAACACAATATAACTGATTTAAGGAACCAAAGGGTCTGTGTGAGAATAGCATTCCGCTACCGGACTGTTATGTTATCACATTCCGTCTCGTCGTCCCTGCATATGCAGGGTCTGATAATTGATCAGGGGTAAGCTAACCCGATATGAAATTCATGGTTGTCCATAATTTTCATGACCAGATAGTCCTATGATCAAAACTCGATTTGTTATATAGTACTCGGTTTACAGTTGATTCATATTATGATAAAGCTATATTAATATCGACATATAAAACGAATCGCGTAACGGTGAGTCTTTTTCAAGATTCGTTATTCCAATATATCTCCTCTAAGCTCAATATGACTTGCAACTCAACACCTCCTAAGCCTAAAATCACAGTCCGGTTGGTATTGACCTGGATTAATATGCTTCTTTATGGCATGATGCTTGGAATTGAGACGGTTCAGGTGGCCGTTTTCTCCGGCATTCCAGAGTTTGAAAAAGCCTACAATTGGCCAAATTTATTAAGACAAGGGATTATGACAGCTATTTTTCCATTGTTTGCTTGTGGTTAGTATATTTATTAATTCTTAGCTTGTAATATGCATTTTCTAACCATCAATAGTGGGTTCATTTATAACCATATGGTTGATTGGATATTTTGGGAAAAACAGATTATTATTAATAGCTACTTTTTTATGGTCAATAGGATGTAAGATTCTAGAAAATACCCGAGGATAATATGCAGCTGCAGCTGAAACTTGGGCCAAGTCAAACCAACTGTATTGGTTGTTTTGTATATTTTGAACTGTTTTTCTAACTCAACACCATAGACCTCATTTCCAGCCTATTGCTTGGCTTTCCGGAATTCATAATTGGAAGAATAATAAAAGGAATTTGCCTAGGAGTAATATCAGGAGTTATGCCTCTTTATATAAAGGAAGTATATCCAGGACAATACGCTGGATATGTATTGACCACTACTCAAAGTACTATTCCATTTGGGATTTTCTTCACTTCACTGATGGCAACTACATTATGTCCACCAAAATCTAATAATCTTCCATTCAATTATTGTTGGTTAATAGCAGCATCACCTGTTGCCCCAGTTCTTCTAACTGGGTTCTTTATTCAAGAATCAAAACAAGTAGAGAAACCCGATTTAGATCTAGAGAATGAAAAAGATGAAAATTCAAAGCATTCTGTCAGATTTGGCGGATATTCAGCAACAGCCAGAGATCTAAGGATACTTTTCACGAAACCATGTCGCAACTATCTATTATGTGGATCTGGAGTTCAAGCAATGGTACAATTAACTGGAATAAATGTGCTAAGTATGCTTCTCCTTCCCTTTTTTGCCCCCCTAGATCCCCTAGCTCTCGCTGCACGAGGAAAGCTGGTGCGGGTTTAATCTGAGGGAAGAGAGAAATGGGCCAGATGACACATCTATTCTTTTGTTCTAACTGAATTTTTAGTGTATTACATGTCCTGTATTTGCCAGAGTAAGTAAAATATCTATACTATTGAGCGACTTAATAATAACCAAGATTTTTAGTGATTGGATTATCTACTCAAAGCATCTCGGTAACATCATTAACTATATATTGCACTAATTTCGCTATTACTGCATTGTCAACATTCTTATTAAATCGAGTTCGGCGATTAACTATGATTCGTATTGGATGTCTAGCAGTAGCGATTATTCATATGTCGATATTTGCAGTCATGCTTTCGGGACATTCTGTTCAGTTTGAAGAAGATAATCAACATCGAAGCTCCTGGAAAGTTTCTAAAGGATCCGGTTATGCAGTTTTAAGTCTTTGTTTCGCGTTTATAGTAACATTTGCACTATCTATCTCAGGCACATCTATGGTTTATTTGTCAGAAATAATACCACAAACAGTGAATAATACAGGTGTAGCTATCTCGATGTGTATGGGATGGTTTTGTAATTTTTTAATGGCCGTGCTTGGTCCAATGCAATTTGCTCATATGAAACATTATACGTTTCTATTATTTGCATTTATATGTTTGGGAATGTTTGTTTCATCCATGTTTTTTAAGGAGACAAATGAAGAAGAGAAGAAAGCTAGCGAAACGAAAGAAGATATCGATCAAGAATTGGATAAGATAGCAGTAGCAGATTAATAATCTAATATCTATGACAGTTATATTGTGTTCTGAAGTTAATCTTATATTTATATATCATAGTAGCAGGCATTGATAAAATTGTCTTCACTCGGCCCTTGGAGCCCAGAAATAATAGCTCCCACTTTGCTCGGGAGATCCCAGGGGCGCCTCAGAGCTGCTGCTCGCGTTATTCGAATTGTACTAGCACCAAATTTCGGATTAGATAATGAATCAGGAGGTGTATTGGAACTGCCTGCGAAACTTAATCACGAAATCAAAGCCGCTGAGGAGTTGTTCACATGAGGGCGCATAGATGAGAATGTCTTCAAGATAAACCAACACGCAGAAAATCTGAAAGTACTGTTGAAATGAAGTTCTGGAAAGTAGCAGGGACATTCTTTCGACGAAAGGCAGTAGTATCAATTCATCAACTTCAGCCATTCAGATGAGATATGGAAGGCATCTTTAAGATCTAGTTTGCTGAAAACAGATCCTGAAGGAAGGGGGTATACAAAGTTTACGGTAATCGATTATTATGCGGTAAGGCTTGTCTGCCTTGGCCCTTGGGTCCTAAAAACACAGTAGAGGTTGAGTGGCAAATGTAACCTTTAGGAGGAAGTTCGTTAATTTGCCTTTATAACTCAGCTCGATAGGGACCGGACAGTTGGAAAACCGGGCGTTTCTATGGAATCGAACTTTCAACCAAGTCAATGCGGTAATGGTCGGAGGTTTGTGTGGAGGTTATCCAGGACTTTCCTTCAATTCGACCAATCGGTTAGACGGAGAGATGTAGTCTATTGCCGGCGGTGACTTATCAGAACCCCTTGGAATCGCACTCACGGATGGTTGCAATTCATCACGAGCGACTGCGAGCTTAACCTATCACATAGAGATCTGTGAACAGGATACATCGCACAAACTGACTCGCCTTTCTCCATATTTAATGTCAACAATGTTCACTGAATAATTCCTCAGGTATTGCATGATAAAGCGCAGTACAAGACAGAATAACACATTGTGGATGAACATAGCCTTGGTCTGATGATAAAAGAAAGTAAGATTTTCCTCGTTATCGTTACTCAAGATTCCGTCAACATTCTTCAATTGTTACGAGGAAGGCTTGACATAAAGCGTCTGATGAGACCAGGATGAATGAATGACATTTCCTTGAGCAGCACAGTCAATCAGAGCTTTTAATTTAGGCAAAGAGGGGCCAGAACGTTAATTTACGGGATGATACCAATAGCGGAGTGCTCGCACGAGGAGATTTATCAACCGAGGGATTAGAGATAAAGTTAATGAAAATTCCATTAAAATTTACGTAAAGTAGTAAAGTAGTAATGTAGTGACACAAATTTTAGACTTATTTCCTTATGGACGTAGAAGAAAAAGAGATGCCAGACTCACCACTGGTTGTCTTTAGAGTTTGAACTGGAATCGTAATCGTCTCCGTTTTCATTCTCATAATTTGATTTACGACGTTTGCTGTCGTGGTCATTGTTCCGGTGTCCGGGACCATTTCGCTTAGAAGACTGCTTAGAGTCGGTCTTGGAAATGTCATCTTTATCCTTAGATTTGGAATCACCTTGAGAGTATGAGGAAAGAGATAAGATACTGTGTGAACGCTTGGGCCGATTTCCTTTGCAGCGTTGAAACTGCGTTTCAAGTTGGTAACCTGTCAAGGAAGGTTTTGAGTTCTGTATTAGTAGTTGATCCATCAAAATAACGGTCCCGAACAAACTTCTTGATGTGATATAAGACATTTGCAGTCTGATATTCTTTATGAACGAGCTGATGGATGAGAGAACCAACGCTCAAGATAAAACCAATCATAACGTGGATAGGAGTTGCAATACCAAGTAACTTGTTGATTTTAGTGGTTACCTTTAGGTCCTTGGTGTCATCGTAAACCTTAGGAGAAGCTTAGATAGAATCAATGTCAGAGTAATCAATACCAGTGTTGATAGAAAATGTAAGAGGGAGATGTCTGTCATTTGCTCGAACTACTTAGGAGGTAAGGTGTTGCTTCTAGTGGTGACCTGTCGGTCGTTGGTGTTATCGTAAACCTTAGGAGAAGCTTTGGTACGTCGAAGTAATCAATACCAGCGTTGACAGATAATATCACAGAGAAATGTCTTCCATTTGCTCGAAGTACTTCAGGATGTTTATGAGGCAGTTGGTTTCGGTAACAATGGCATCAGTGGCGTCAGAGACAGAGATACTTTTGGAAACAGTCTCTAAAATAGTGAAAACCTTCTTGTCATGGGCATTCGAGGCATCGACTAAAAAGCTCACGATCTTTACCTCTATCGGACATTAGCCTCTCAACCAATAGTTGTTGATGATGCAAAATATTAGCCAACGTTCGGTCAGCAGAGGAAGTGAAAGAATGAGATTGGGCTCTGGTCACTTGGGCAGTTCTGCCTGCAGGGCCAAAATCGTAGTCAGGAGCTTTTCCTTGAATTTCTTTGAGCTGTTTAGGACTAGCAGAAGTGGAAGGAGGCTTAGGATGCTCTCCTCATCAGACTCAAGAGATTGTGTCCATCATTGAGATCATCTTCATCACTATGGCCATTGGAGTCACCGGGAGCAGCAGCTTGTTCGTCATCATCAGAAAGAGGTTGTGGTTGATAGCATCAACCAACGGTTGTTTTCTTGTGGAAGACTTGAGCATGTTAATAGGAAAGTAAGTGCTTTCAGGTTTAGTCTGATAGAAAAGGTTTGAAAAGATGATCGAAACTTGTGGTTGTGGACCAACAAATTTTTAAAAGGGAAAGAGGGTCTCCTTTTTATCACTTTTTGCAACTGAGAGGATTGGAGATGCTCAGCGGTAAGTAAGTAATCAAATGTAATAGATCTGCGTTGTACTTAGGACTAAAATTTGTTTTAAATAAAGCTTTGCTTCATTTGTCTCGAAGAAGAGACTCGAGTATTACTTTTCGTGGAGTTATAAACACAATTCTGCTCAACGGAATGGTAATCAAGTAGTGGAGATTGTAGCATCTGATTTTCCCCATTCAAATCTGAATACAAACAAGACGTCTCTTGACAAGGGATGAGCGCAAGAGTAGGCTGTAGGTATCTAATTATATTAGGAAGACTGAAGAAGTGCCACCTACCTAGAGGTACAGTATATATTGCATCAGCGGACGATCCAGAAAGCACCAATGGATGAATTCAGGTAATATCTCTAACCGTTAACGTTACGTGTCTACTCTTGCTTGTGAGACACGTCTGGCTGGCATGGTACACGTAGTCATTTGAGAAATGCATGTCGGCCCTCCTTTTTAGGGGTGACCAACTATCCGCATAATGAAGCAGATCTAGAGTGTGTTTGTGTGCTATATAGTAGGGCCCCAGCCTTAAAACGAATAATCCGGTAACTTTATCAGCACATGGCTGAAAGCAAAATAGAAATTCAGAGAAGAAGAATTTCTAATAGTTATAATCATGTCTAACTGTCGTTGCAGCCGAGGTGACTCCGTAACCACATGTAGTGGTATAATTGGTGTTATCCCGCCGACTCAGCTATATTGACAGGGTATTCGCGGTTCAGGCCCGAATAATCGTAGCTGACTAGTTAAAAGGTAGTGACTCTAGTGAGCCTCGGAAATAGAACAACGTGGTATTCCTTTTGTATTTCATAACTAACTTAAACTAAGATAGAGAACTAGAACAATAATAATAATAATAAGGGACAATATGTTACAATTGCTTAGGGCAAAAAGGTGAAGAAGAAGAGGGTCTACCTGCACCACAGCTAATCGAATAAGTTGTATATTTTGATAATCGAATAAGTTGTGTATTTTGATAATTCAATAAGTCATATATTTTGATAATTCAATAAATCACATATTTTGATGATGCGAATAAGTTGTATATTTTGATAATCCAATAATGTGCGTTCCAATCAAACCCTAATATATTATTTCGTCAGTTTATATTTCTTATCATTCGTTTATTTCTTTTATTCTTCTTATATATATATCGAACTTTGAATTTATTTTATTATATATTAGGGCAAGTCACGATCCCAAAAAAACTTAGCCTATGTTTTTTTTATTCCTAATTAGGCAAATGTTTAAACTTAGTCTAATAGGCGTCCTGTAACCACTGTTAGACTAAGTTTAAACAACGACATTAAAATCCCAAATGCGGCGTCGCTCTTCGCGGCTCATCAGCCTCGTGAGGCTCGATATATATAATTATATATAGGATCTCGTTAATAATTATACGGACGCGTCAACATCGCGTTTCATTCACGTAAACAACCCACTTTGTCACTCTGAAAATTAAAAGTATTTTTTAAATTTCAAGAATCAATCTGCGATTTATTTGTGAAAAATGGGCCTTTAAATGGCGAGATTTGTAAATGAGACTACCCCACATAAAAAGAAATCTCGACAAGACTTTAGTCGGAATGTGGACATTTTAGCAATAGAGTGGCTCTCCAGTCACGATCGTTATCAGAAGTATTTTGCTAGAGGAGCTACTAGTACTGTTTATGAAAAAGAACTATGTGACTATCTCGCTTCTAAGGGTTATGAATACAAGGAAAAGTCAATTGTGCGCCACATGGGATTACTGAAAAAGAAATATACAGAACTTCGTGACAAATATTATAGAAATACTGGAGCTGGCGTGGATATGTAATCAGAAGGCGCAATCAAGCAAGCTGTAATGAGCAAGATGGATCTTTATTTCTTGGAGCTCGACATGCATGAAAAGGAGGTTGAGCGAAAAGCAAGCATGAAAGAAGCCCAGATGGAGCGTCTGATATAATAAGTTAGTCAGTAAACAGATATCATTTGCAGTTTATAATTCTATAGTTAGGTTTAATAAATTCAGTTAGGTTTAATAAATTCACTTGGGATTGTCTAGCAGTGAACAGGAACATCAATATATAGCTAATCTCATTTTTTGTCCTCTGTTTTGCGCTGAGACTGAGAGTCATGATAAAGAATCAAATAAAAAAGCACCCAATATTTCTTCAGTAATCGCTGTGACGAAAGGTTTGATTGAACTTTATAATTGCGAGTATGTAAAACGCGACTTAACTCGAGCGAAGGGTCTGAACATTGCCGCACGCCGCACGGCTTTTATTATCCCGTTAAAGAATAAACATAGTCTAAGTAGTAATACTTCTAATTAAGCTGGTCACGCTGCTACGATAAACATTTGCCTAATTAGGAATAAAAAAAACGTAGGCTAAGTTTTTTTGGGATCGTGACTTGCTCGAATATCTTTGATTAACGTCAAGATCTTAACTAGCACGGACTGCTATTATACTTGTCAGAAACAAGTATTGGATACTACTGGATTCAACCTGGAATCCCTGTTAGATAAGCTCTTCTAACAAGGTAGTAACCCCTATTCCTAACTAGTTATAATCGTGACTTTAGCTAGAAAGCACAATAAGTTACATATTTTGATAATCCAATAAGCTACACATTTTGATAATTTATGACATTAACCGTCACGTCCATCTTAACTTCTCGCCTTCGCAATCTTTTGGTATCCTTTTTTATTAATTCTCACACAGTCCGTTCAGAAGGAAAAGGAATATGAAATATGGTTGACGACGATAGAACAATTGAGCCAGATACTGTAAGTGGTGGCCGCCGGAGGCAAAGGTAGCCGCAGAGCTAGACGCAAGTTCAAGTCGTCAGTTGTTACTAACATTCTATTTAGACCCCTCTCTTTGATAGCAATGATGGTGGTAGTAAATCAAAAACATCCGCGAGTGCGATGGGACATCAAGCTTATGTTGCACCAGATTTTGAAGTAAATTCTTCAAGTGGTCCAAGTTATTCTAATACGTCGAATGTACCTAGTACTCCTCAAGTGAGTGGGAATATCACTAGTGGAGTTCGTCCTACCGCTCCTTTAAAAAGCAGTATATTCTCATTTGAATTCTATCAATGGTATTTTGATGTTGATACTAGAGATGTACTTTTCAGATGCTTTTTAGCGTTGAACCCATTTGATAAAACCCCCTTTTTGGATGACCAAGATAATCTGGATGTGGAACATAGTGGTTCTGCTGCGGGATTGATTGCTGGCGGTGGTAATCCCGATTTATATGGACCGTTTTGGCTTTGTACTACAGTTGTATTTGTTTTATTCTTTGCTAGTACAGTAATGGGATTACTATTCACTTATTGGGGTGGAGGCAAATATGAATATAAATTCGATTTATTAACAGGTGCTGCTGGTCTTATTTATGGGTATACTTTTGTAGTTCCTACTGGATTATGGTTAATATTAAAATATTTTAATATTTCTCCTACAACTACATTATTACAATTGATTTGTTTATATGGATATTCTAATATCATTTGGATCCCTGTTGCAATTTTAAGCATTGCTCCGTTATTGGGTACCCCTACTTTGTCCAATATTATTCGATGGATTATGATTGGACTTGGATTTGCAGTTTCAGCGTCATTTATTGGGAAAAATATTTATCGAGCATTAGTCCCCGTTCACTTATCTAATAGCATTGTTATTGATAGAAAGCCTGCTATTATAGTATTGATTGGAGTTCTTCTTCTTCATGTTGGTCTAGCAATCGCGGTGAAGTTTCTTTTTTTTGGGTAAGTAGTTACTTACCCGTTCTGACTCTCACTGGTGGTACTTGGCTCAAGTTAGATCTATATGCCGTCGAGCGCTGCGAGACCTGGGGAACTTCGTGAATGGAGAGGGGCAACCGCCAACAAGGAATGAGGTAGGGTGAGCTAATAAACTTTTGCTAACAAACTTAGAGGAATCAAAATCACCGGTAATTAGAGCAAGTGAAGTGAAGAAAAAATGATAATTTATTACCATATGAAAATGATATAAATAAATGATGTCCCTCAATCTTTCCCACTTCCTTCTACAGCTAAGGCACCCAACCCCACCTCGGACGGCTGGGAGATGTCCAGAGATCCCTAGCTCTCTTCGTACTCGAGAGCTCGACGTCTCACTACACTTCAGAATTTGAATACCGGTCGGCTATTAATTCCTCGTTCCAGCCCGCCAGATATACAGGTGTTAGGGCATAGGCCATATTCTCGCAGTTCGCTGGGGGGAGGGCCAAAGGTCAAGAAAGCCCAGAGAGTATAGCAAAAGGGAATGAAGAACTCATTCTCCCGCTATCCTGTTTGCCTCCGGCGGCTGGGGCTATGCCCCAGACCCCTAGGCTCGCTTCGCTCGAGGTTAAGTTCTTGTTGATCTTGTTAGGGCTGACTCAGACTAGACAGGAGAAGTCATCTGGCACTTCTGTCTCCGGCAGCTCGGCGACGAGGGGTGATCAGAACATTTGACATGTCAGGCCACTTTGACCTAGACTAGAACAAATCATTCAGTGTCTACGTCCTCAATTCAGATCAAGTCAGCGCCGGCTGAGCCACAGCATGATCCAAATCTCGAGCGAAGCGAGCCTAGGGGTCTGGGGCATAGCCCCAGCCGCCGGAGGCATCCTTCGGAGGAAAATCAACGACGTATAACAGGTGTTAAATAGAAAAGCAATCGCTATTTTGTCTCTTTTGATAATACATAAAAATATACGCATTCAACAAATAAATTGTCGAAGGGGCTACGGAGATGGAGTGTTCAACGTGAGCTTGTGTCAATAGGATGTTCCTTTTCGTTGAGTAATTTCTCAACCAAAGTAGTCAAATGATCAAGTTTGGCAGCTAAATCAATAGTTGTAGGTACCTGTTGATGAAAATTAGGAACAGCCTTTTCTACACGATTAAACCAAGCCTTCTCATTTATGATAAATTCCGGATCACCAGCTTGAATAACACGCTCTATTTGAGCAACTTCAGAACCATATCTATGGACACTATTTCCATCATTGAGAGCTTCAGAGTATCCATCTAACAGATCCCATTCCTCATCTACTTCATTAGCATCATCTTGAACCCCTTTGGATCGATTATAAAGTACCCGACGAGCAGCTTTAGATTCATCAATAGCAATTACTAATAGAAACGGAGAATAAACAATAGACATGACAATATTATTCATCGTTCGATAAGTATCTCTATCCACCCACCATTCAAATGGAATGACTAAAAATGCCAGTTCAATAAGGTTCAACGGAGGAATGAAAACATTTTCATCAGGAGCACGAATAAATCTTAGAGTCTTTTGAGCCATTGATGCTAGATATTCATCAGTAGCATTATCATAAATATTCTGATAAGCACTATTAAATAGAGCAATCAAGATATTAAGTAAAAGGGTTGAAATAAGGAAAGTGAATACATAATAAAGAACTTCACCATACGGAGGAGCAAAATTATCCATCCATTCAAAATCAGCTGCGTCCAATATAGTCCTAGTCATAACTTGAATGACTAATTTAGTAACATCTCGTGTACCGTCAGCAGTATCAAGACCAACAAAAGCCTGTAAAAAGCCACCAGCAATAACAATTAATAATACAAAGAATATGATAGATTCCTTCATAAGTTCTTTTAATACTATTAACATAGCGCCGAAGAATCTTACTGAATCCAAATAAAGTAATAACCGACCCCACACTAATGGAGCAGCACAACTTAATAAATGATAGGCAGCAAGATCATAAGCTAATCTTGTATCAGATGTAAGAGGATTAGTAAGTGCTATACATCTGAAGCCAAAAGCTACTAAGACTAATCCATAGAGTGTATCGTTAAATACATTCCAAAACCCGATATATGCTAATCCTATATTAAAAAGTTTATAAATTTCATCAAGTAAAAACCCAGCCGTGAAAAAATAAAGCCATATTTCCGAAGCACAAAGAGCAGCTCTTGGATCAGCATTATTAATCGCTAAAGTATATAGACCAAGATAGATCAAAGAAATTAATAACTGAATATAATTTTGATATTTCGGAGTTTTGATTCTATCGGGATCAAAATGAACCCAAAACCTTGGATCATTAACATGAGTATAAAAAGCATATTCAGAAGGGTCTTCGTCTGATTGAATCATCCACCCACGCCATAACCATTTCATACACCTTTGATAACCAGCAGACCCAATTACAACTGTTGAATGTAAATCAGCAGCTAATTCTAAAGCATTAGCAGGTGTAGAATCTCTTCCATGCAATGTAATTGAATACCTCTGACATAAAATATCTCTGAAAAGATAATACTCATCATTTTCAGTATCCAATATTCTTTTGGCTAAATGTTCAGCTACCAAAATACGAGTTAAAAATAATTCCGAGTCATAAAGAACACTATTTGCTAGGCGAACATTCCATTTTTTAACAATTAAAAGAACAAATACTAAAGAAGCTCTATATCTTCTTGAAGAAGATCCAGGGGCACCGTTGTCTTTACCACCAGCAGCTTCAAGTAAAAGTTCAAATATTTTATCAGTTAGAACCAAAGAATTTGGTTTAATGACTTCATCTACTGGTATATGGATAGGTACTACTGTATCAATGAGTTTCTTTACTCTAATGGCAATTTTTAGAATATGTTTTGCACTAACCGGAACCATTGGTTCCTGATCAACAGCAGGGATTTCGTCGATTGATGATGACATGGGTGATTCAGTCCGATGTAAATATTGATTCAGTCCGATGTAAATATTAATTCAGTCAATTTAGTATTCAATGCAATATTGTAATTCAGTATTCAGTTCAATTCAGTTCAATTCAGTTCAATTCAGTTCAATTCAGTTCAATTCAGTTCAATTCAGTTCAATTCAGTTCAATTCAGTTCAATTCAGTTCAATTCAGTTCAATTCAGTTCAATTCAGTTCAATTCAGTTCAATTCAGTTCAATTCAGTTCAGGTTAAAATCCAATTCTAGATCAACTAAATATCAAATCACCGTACCCAATCAGAACCAATTGAATATCAACTGAATAGCAATTTAATATCAAAACCTCTCATGAAGATGTCAAAAAGTTGATAGCAAACTGTAGACCGACACCTGCCAGACTTCAAGGCGTCTCTGTAGGCGTTGATGCACTCAACACTCAAAAAATAATAATTATATAATCAATGTTAATTAATTATGTAATAAGATCTACAGATTGATTATCCTAAATTAAATAAATTTTTCAGATCTGAAAATACCCCGCGAATGGTAACCGTTAGATATGTACTGTAGAACAGTAGTCAATTGGCTGTCGTGATGGTGGCATCGTAGCTAACTTATATGTACAGTACAGTATAACAGTGTAAGTTAACAGCCCTGATCTGCTGCAGCATAGGCGATCTTTGCCCTCCTCATCCTTTGGACTAATGCTAACCGTCTGTGGGTCCGTTGGAATCACAAACAGAGGATGGATACTCAACCTGAATATATGAAGCGAGTCACGGAGTCTGGGGCAGAGCCCCCACCCAGAGGAGGTGAAAGGGTGCGGGGAGAGTAGATAAGGGTTAAGGTGTCCAAGAAAATAGGGGCAAGGATCATTCGTCTGCCATTTTTCTGTCATTCGTCTGTGAGCTGATTATATATTGTACTTTAATTGTTCCATATACAGCTTTCAGATACTGCAGTTTCTTGTCGTATCTTTATTTCTTACTGGACAAATTTGTTTGCTTGGTTGTTCCGTCTTTGCTCCGATGTCAGTTCAGGTATCCGGGGATTACTCGGTGTCTGCAGGTCTTGCCGTTGATGTACAGTTACCTCAATATTAGAAATATATTGATAATAATAACGATATATAAACTGTTTAATTCGCGAATTTTCCGACCTCGGTATTCGGGTTTAAAATAAAGTATACGTGACTGTCATGTATAGATAATAGAAAAAATTAGTACAGCGTATATATTTCAGAAGATTTTTAATTGGTTCAACCAATCTATTTTCTCATACCAGCTGCCACAGTTTATCAAGTGAATGAAGTACTAGTCCGCTTGAGTGAGCTAGCTAGTATATACAGCTAGCTAGCTGAGCTAGAGCTAGAGCTAGCTAGCCAGCTCATAAAACGTACGGCTGCAAACTACTCGGATTAGACAATCGACCACTTTCAATAAGCAGACATTGCTATTGGTTGAAATCAGTCTGACTCAGATTCCATACTTTACAGAATCTTTGAATGCAAAGTGTTTTAAATTGAAACTTTATCTTCATTGATTCGATATGTATCCTCACATACAAATAATAATGTCTTTATATATGGTTTAAAAAAGGCGGGGGTTGAAAATTATACCCCGCTCTCTTAAAATTGAACTCGTTATATCTATAATAATAAAATAGATACTATAGTTAAATATTAGTTTTACCCATTAGGTAGAATAACGTTTCATCCAGAATCATATATACTGCATGTATACGGCTGGTCTCTCACCTGTATAAAGTATGTATATATATATAGCGGGGTCTTTCCGGGGTCTGGGATCCAATCTGATTCATCTTCTCGAAATCTTTTTTTACTGCCGAATTGGGTTCGTCGAATTGGATTTATTAGGGGTGAAGATATTCGACATATAAGTTGTTAATCCGAGGGCTATCCTGGAGTTTTTCGGAGTTTTCCACTATGCTTATTTATAAATCATCTTCTACTGCTGCTACAACATCAGCTTCAGGTGTACGAGCAGCAATTCGAAGTATATCAACTTTTTCTACTAGGTTGTATTCGTCGTCATTATCATCATCAGTAGCGACATCTAGGCAAAGGTTACGACTTAGCTCTTGTTCACTTAATTCTTCATTATTGCGGTTATCCTCTCATCACAGTCCTTTTCTTTCCAAAAGACAATTCTCTTCACAATCTAATCAAGATGAATTCCCTGAATTATCAGAACCTAGAGAAGCTGATGAAGTAGATGTCTGTATTGTTGGAGGCGGCCCAGCAGGTTTAGCAGCTGCTATCCGATTCAAACAATTAGATTTAGAAAAAGGGTCCGGTGATTTAAGAGTTATTGTATTAGAAAAAGCTCCAGATATGGGCTCTCATATTTTATCAGGCGCTGTTCTTGAACCACGAGCCCTTGATGAATTATTACCAGATTGGAGAAACGATCCATCTTTACCTGATTCTGTTACTCCAGTCGCTGAAGAAGAAATGAGATTTCTTACCAAGAATTATTCTATACCAGTACCTGAACCTCCTCAAATGAATAATCATGGTAATTACATTGTTTCTTTAAATCAAGTTGTTAAATGGTTATCAGAAAAAGCTGAAGAAATTGGGGTTGAAATATATCCGGGATTCTCGGTTTCTGAAGTAGTCTATGAAAAAAAGGGTGATCAAGATGTTGTTAAAGGAATTGCTACAAATGACCAAGGGGTTTCTCGTGATTTTAAACCAAAAGCCAATTTTCAAAGAGGAATGGAGTTTCATGCTAAAATTACTTTATTAGCTGAAGGATGCCATGGTTCATTAACGAAACAAGTAATTAAAAAATATAATTTAAGAAAGGATTCTGATTCACAAACTTATGGATTGGGCGTGAAAGAAGTTTGGGAAGTCCCTAAAGAAAATTGGAGAAAAGGTTTTGTATCACATTCACTTGGTTGGCCATTAACAACCGATATTTATGGTGGTGGATTCATGTATCATTTTGGTGATAATCTAGTAACTGTAGGCCTTGTAGTTGGTTTGGATTATAAAAATCCTTGGATTTCCCCTTATCAAGAATTTCAGAGAATGAAACATCATCCATTCTTTACTAAAGTTCTTGAAGGCGGTAAATGTATTTCCTATGGTGCCCGTGCGCTTAATGAAGGAGGACTCCAATCAATACCTAAACTTTCGTTTCCTGGAGGTGGACTTATTGGTTGTACTGCAGGATTTCTTAATGTACCTAAAATCAAAGGTACTCATACCGCCATGAAATCTGGTATGTTAGCTGCTGAGTCTGCTTTTGAATCCATTACTGCCGAAGACGCTGTACCATCAGTTGAATCGTACGAATCGTCTATTAAAAATTCTTGGGTTTGGCAAGAGCTTAATGAAGTGAGAAATGTTCGTCCTAGTTTTAATTCTCCTCTAAAATTCTGGGGTGGATTAACTTATTCTGGTCTTGATACCTTAATATTAAAAGGACGAACTCCTTGGACTTTCCATCATCATCAAACTGATGCTGCTTTAACTGAACATGCTTCTAAATATCAGAAAATCGATTATCCAAAACCTGATGGTGTTCTTTCTTTTGATATTCTTACTTCTGTTTCCCGTACGGGTACCAATCATGATGAAGATGAACCTTGTCATTTGAAAATCCCTAATCAAGACACTCGTAAACATGCAGAAATCGCTTATCCTAAATATAAAGGAATTGAGAGTAGATTTTGTCCTGCTGGAGTATATGAGTATGTTGAAGATGAGTCTGAACCTTTAGGTGTAAAATTCCAAATTAATTCACAAAACTGTATTCATTGCAAGACATGCGATATCAAGGTTCCAACTCAAGATATTGATTGGAGTGTACCTGAAGGAGGTGATGGTCCAAAGTATTATATGACATAAAAATACATGTATAAATTCTTCTGCAGCTTCCTGATATAACCTCCCGTATCCAGGTTCTTGTACCATTTTGCCTCCGGCTCTGCCCTAGACTCCGTAGCTCGCTTCGCTCAGGTTAAGAACTTTTCTGGGGCAGAGTCTCAGCCGCCGAAGGAGAAAAAAAGGAGGGGTCACGAGGTCTGAGGCAGAGCCCCAGCCGCCAAAAGGCAGAATCGAAATCGCAACTTATAGTTACTTAGAACGGAAAGAAATAAACTTTGATCTAAAATGTTAACTTGTTTCATGTCGTACGTACGTAACCAGACGTCTATATAAGAAACAACAGTAATCATAATGCATTAATATTTTTAGGCCGCCCAGATAGAGAGAGTATCATTAAAATTTTTCTCATCAGAGAGCTCTGATTTTAGTTCAAGTGCCATTTGAATATCTTCATCAGAGGTTATCGTTACAAAATCATCATCTTCATCCTTATATTTTATTCGTAAAGGACTAGGTGTTTGTTTACCACAAAGACGAATTTTCCTGTCAACTCGCTCAAGGAGTTGAGAATATAAGATTCCAACTGGTACGATAAGAAGGAAAGTATCTTCAAGGTAGTGCAACTTAACTTTCATCTGATCAGAATGTGATTTTCCAGCAGAACCAGTAGCTGATGATGATGACATTCCAGGAATAGGCCGATTAGTACCAGCACCAAGGGTACTAGAAAGAGCACTTTCAGATCTGATACGAGTAGCCAATGTAGGTTGCTGTGAGTACAGCTGTTGTTGATGTAGTTGAAATTGTTGTTGTTGAAATTGTTGTTGTTGAAATTGTTGTTGAAACTGCTGTTGGAATTGATGCTGATGGTATTGCTGTTGATGTTGTTGATGTTGTTGATGTTGTTGAGGTTGTTGTTGCTGGTGTTGCTGGTGTTGCTGGTGTTGCTGGTGTTGCTGGTGTTGCTGGTGTTGCTGGTGTGGCTGTTGTTGCTGTTGCTGCTGTTGTTGCTGTTGTTGTTGTTGCTGTTGTTGTTGCTGTTGTAGGTCCGGTATTGGAGCCGAAGCAGATGGATATCCCAACGAAGAAGTAGACGAATTATTAGGTGTACTTGCAGATCTACTGCGAGATTGTAACCGAAGTGGTTGTGCAGCAGCAGCAGCGGCAGCAGCAGCGGATGCTGCTGAAACTGCTGAAAGATTGGCTGATAGCAGCAACGAGGCATTGCTTCCTTCACGAGATCTAGTATTGTTGCTATTACTACTCTGATTACTACCGGAAACCGACGAAGCACTAGTGGATAATCCTAAAGCACTAAAATCTCCATTAAGCTGATGGATCCCATTAAACGTGTAGTTTGATGAAGTCGACGCTGTTCTTGAACTATCAACTTCACTAGTTAGAGGAGATATACCGTCATCATCACCGCCACTCACTGAAGGCTCATCATCAGACCCATCATCATAAGTAGTATGATTTGGTTCTTCACCATCAATAAATTGAGCAGCCTGGAATAATTCATTGGTAGAATCTTGATATCTAGCTACCATGCGTTTGATTGTACTTTCCCATTGTGCAAGGATTTCTTCATTTCTAAACCGAATATCAAAATATCCTGTATCACTGGCATCATCCTTACCCCAAGAGATATGTAATAAATAACCATCCTTTTTCGTGACAAACACATCAGTGATATAAGCCATATAAATACGGCCTTTTAAAACCAAACTAGATCGCTTAGATTTATTCTTTTTTGATGATAGACCCATTGATTTCTTTGCTGCTGACGGAATTGCTTCTTTGCAACAGAGAATAATATTTTCAAACAAGTATAAATGATATTCTCTTTCAAAACCAACTTTAACAACCGGAAATACACCATCATGTAACAGATCACCAAAATCTTCTAAATTATGACCTCTCCAATCTCTTAATCTTTCATTTAACTCTTTGACCACTTCTACATTTTCTACCCTTCGTTGCGTTTCATTAACATTATTTGTTATTTTCTTGATGATGGCTAATCCAGATTGCAATTCATCATAATATGACCAATCTTCAGGAGTATATTTGATAAGTTCTTTTAATAATAGAGGGTACTTACAAATCCTTTGAATAGGTTTAATGAGCATGGCCTGCAGCTCATAGGTTGGTTCTACAATATGAGCCAAGGGCATTAATTTAGAACATTCACTAATAGCCAAGTTAGTAGCGTTTCTTTGGTTCATAGCATATCCTTCGTATACTTCAAACCCTCTTTCAGAGACTTCAAAAAGATAACCAAGACGCTGTTTTTGTGGAGCAAGACTTGCATGGTATTCAATTGCTACCAAAAACTGTCTTTGGAAATCTAATAATTGAAACAGGTTCGGAAATAAGAAATGTAAAGTATCCGGAGTTAGAATGTTTGCCTGCTGGATTTCATTCTGATATCTGGCCAATAACTCAAGATCCTGAACATATTTGCGTTCAGTTTGTAGAATCTCATCCACAACTTTTGCACGTTGATCCATTTCTCTTAATAAAGCAGGCTCCTTTTTTGGTAATGGAGGTATAACTCCACGAGATTCTAAGGTATCAAGTAACATCGTAACAGTTCGAATTACTTTAAGTAAAACGGTTGTACTGTCCGAGTATACATTTGATATAGTGAATAACTGGTCATCAGAATATTGTAATTCCGATTTACAGGCTTGAATGAATCCGTATAAAGCTCGTTTAGCCACTTTAATATCGGTTGATAATGCAGTAGGTAAAGGATTGGGTGGGTTAAGGGCATTGTAAACAGCACATAATGATGTTCCCATTCTTAGGAATCTCCACACGTGTGTTACAGGGTCAATTTTCATTCCTGGTGGTACAGCAGCTACAGTATTTAAATGTGGAGCAAATCCAGCTCCACCACTAATACTTGGAGATCTTACTGTTGTCAAAGATGGAGAACCTCCTGGTGCTATTGTTGTTGTTGTTGCGTTCACAGCTGTTGTCGTTGATGATGATGACGACGATGATGATGATGATGTTGTTGTTGAGAAATCAGTTACTCCAGATAAAGATGGCAAGGAAATAAGTGAAGTTGAAGATCTTGTAGAAGCTAATGAACCGTTTATAGCAGCAGCAGGATCAGTAATAAAACTATGGTCATCAAAATCAGTTTCACAAGCATCTAAATAAGCCTGAACACCTGGTACAAACATGAATCGTTCTTTTAACGCCAAACATATTTGAAATAACGATTCGGAACTATCAGCAGGTCGATTTGAAGCTAAAGAAGATGCTGGTAATGGACCACTAGGAATCTTTGTTGTGATTGTTACATTTGTTGATATTGGTCCTAGAGAAACATTTGAACTATTTACTGGTGATGGTAATGATGAAGCAGGAGTCAATGAACTGACTAAAGAAGTTGTACTAGGATTTTTACGTGGACCACTTGGTCTGTTCATATTGACCGAGGAAGATGATGAAGAAGAAGTGGACTGATGATGAAGTTGATAACCAGCCTGGTGATGATTATGATGACCAACTAGATGGTTTTTACTATGAATAAGCCCCTGCTGATGAAAAGCCGATGTTGCTGCTGAAGATGGACTACCACCCGAATTCAAATAAGTTAAAGACGAAGAACCTGATCCTGAAAATGAGGAAGGTGGTGGGTATTGTATATTGAGTTGAGACATTAATTAGACTACTCTTCCCACTCCTTATGTTTCTATACCTGTTTCCTAGTTAGAACTGGTATTCATATGGGGGGGAGTGCCCCAGTTCAGAATGTACTTACAAGCTGTATTGTTGTATTGTCTACCTCCAAAAGGCTTAATAGCCAAAGCAGAAATTAAAGCCGATATTTTTGTGATGACAGGTCAAAAAAAATTTATGCCACCACAAACAATATGTCGCTGGAGCAGCCGATAAAAACGCTATTGGATAAGCTATTTAACTAGAGGATGGATTAATTATTAAGCGAGTAAACATACACCAATTACCAAGACCAGATACCAACTCCGTCAATAAACAATATTAAATGGAAATTACTGATGGTCGAAATTGGATACTATATATCCAAAGATAAATAATATTTAGGAAGAAAGCTATTGCTTGAAATTGATCTTCTACACAGTCGTCTAATATTTCAATAATGATTCGATTCTTTTTTGTATCTATCTGGGTATTCCAACAGAAGTGAAATGAAAGCTGAGAAACGTAAACAGAGAAACGTAAACAGAGAAACGAAAACAGAGAAAAACGAAAAGAAATGAGAGAAAAGTAAAAGGAACAAATAACTGAAGAATGAAATCAAATGATAGAAAGGAACGAAGGAAGGAGGTGTCTAGTGGGTACGTGAATAGGCGTTAAACGGGGATGTGAAGTGACAGTCAAGTGGGAAGGGGGAAGGAAGAGTTGTGCAGCAGGGGGGTCTAAACGGCAGCAATTGGAAGGACTGAGTGTAACTGCCGGGCGTGGGAGCCGAAGTGGGAGCAGAAAAATAGGAGGGAGCAGAAATAGGAGGGAGAAGAAATAGGAGGGAGAAGAAATAGGAGGGAGAAGAAATAGGAGGGAGAAGAAATAGGAGGGATTGGGAGGAGTTGGCAGCTCTGAGTTGGGAGTTGTAAGTGGATGCATATGCATATTATGCACGTACATTGAAGTAAACGGCTTAAGTTAACTGTTAAGTTAACTAACTGTTGACTAAAACGAACAAATTGAAACTTCTGCAACCCCTGTACATGCACATTTTAAGTTGAAATAACTAACTTAAGTTAACCGAAGTAAAACGGTTACGTACAAATAGTTAGTACCTCCGTGTGCAGTATTTTTACAGTAAAAGGTTATCATGACCTCATTTATCAATTAAGTTAATGGTACCAACTCCTAATCAGCGGATAATAAACTACTGTTAATGCCTTCCTTCTTAACTACTAGTTAACGATAAGTTAAATCTAATAGGGTGCATATACCACCACTATTAATGAGGTTCTGGATCTGACTGTGCCTCATCTGAAAAAATTAAACCGGGGTGATTAGTTAAACTCAAGTTTACTCAACCGTCATACCGCGTTGGGCGTGGTATAGCGTGGTATAGCGTGATAAAGGATGGTAGTACGTGTCTCTTCCGAACTCCGACAGCTTATGCGCTACTGCCCACTTAAATTGTTAGCTAGCTAGGTGAATTAGTACTGTTGATGTTCGTCAGCATCTGCTAAAGATTATCAACTTTCAGTTATACCAACCAGCCTGAACATCTCCATGCCAACCGCATCATTACCCAACTGTATGTTAAGATAAAAAAAAAAAGTGTACTTTATCTCTCTCTCTCCATCTGTATTAAAATTTTCGCGTATTAACATTTCTTTTTATTTACCTAACTCATTTGAGTAAATTTCCCACGTTAACTTAAACATAGCTTTTTATCTCTTTTTATCTGCGAAATATTTTAAAAATGGGTCACACAGGCTCTCTCTCCCCCCCCCCCAGCTTCGTTTATTCTTCCATGCGGTAACCTGTCCCAAGTCGGGACGTTCACTGTCATTTTCACTATCCAATTGAACTGGAGCTATTTTCCACTATCAGCTTGCTTCTCCCTATCTAGCTGAGCGTTGGTATTTGAAAATTACGCGATGAGCTCGCATCGTGGACGCCAAGGAGCAAATTAACTGTACTGTACTGTACTTACTATAACTACCACCACTCTTATCAGCAGCCTACGAATTTTATAATTTTTTCTTGGTGTACTATCCGAAAGATAAAATATACATAAAATATTTTGTTATAGAGAATGTCTTGGTGGAACCGGACAACCGGACGGCTACTATAGCCTAGACTGTACGGAGGAGGTCCAACGAGGTGTGACGGCATCGGCATGGATCCGAGGTGTGCTGCCACTGACAGTGCTTGTGACATGATGCCGGTTCGACTCCCGAAGGACGGTAAAAGCGCTCGTTCTGACAAACGTACGTGGGTTTTTGGTGCTTTCCCTCATTGATATTATTGTAAAAAAAAAGTTTATTTTTAAAATATTAATTCTTATATCAGCATCACACCTGTTTGACCTCCTACCGAGTCCTACGCGTAGGCCACAAGGCCGTCCAGTTTAAAAAAAAAAAAAAAAAAAAAGTGTGTTGTGTACGGTACATGTTCAGTACAGTCAAAAGGGGGTTTCCAAACAAAGGTGGTTCCCGGAATCACCATAGTAAAACTCAGGTTTAGGGTAGTAAGAGCCCTTCCCCATTTGGATAACAATATTTCAATCGTTATATCGAGAGTTGTCTACGGCTAATCTCTGTGCGGCGTGGGTATATTTCTTAATCGAAAACCTGGGGATTATTTTCCGGAAACCGCATTCGTTCGGAAACCCCCTTTTGACTGTACTGTGTACTGTATATGAAAATTTAATAGACTTTGAAGATAAAAAAAAGCTGAATACTGATATTATAAGAATAAATATTTTTTAAAAGAAAAGGTCTCAGGGGTTCCATCGTTCAGATCACTCGAATAGTAAATTTCATCAAGAAATGCTGAACTCAATGAATAAAGATAACTATTCAATAAATTACAGTGTAATACTATAAGTTATGTCAGGTTCTAATTAAATTAAATCATGCTACTAATACCAAACTTATAATTAAGAAATATATATAACACCGGAGATTCCTGTGAGGGAAAGTTGAATCTCTTTTGCTTACCTCCATGTAAATTTCCTAAAATTGCTGCTCTGCAGTTTGAAATCAAAGGATGGAATATGATTGATTGATAATCATTTATTGTCTATGTAAGCTATCTATAGCCAGCGACACTAATATATCTTATTTAACTATCCCTAGAGGATAAGCCTTCACTAAATTCGGTTTGCTTAAGAATCCTGATGCTCCACTACTATAAAAACCCCATGGGAAAAATTGAATGAAAACAACCTGTTCTGCACAGTGGGTCAACCCCCAA